>CAWVNO010002833.1:0-31560 GCA_963930645.1 Salticus scenicus | reverse complement strand
CAGGGACCTGCCAAAGTTAAACCATTTGGCCAGGAGAGCCCTTTTATGCAGACTTTTGCCAGATTTCGATACCCAAAATTTTTGCGATTTTCGCAGAATTTTTTTCAAAAGCCGATTCCAAAGCAACTAATAGAGCTTTGCGATCGCAATCACTTCCAGAATCTGCCCCACGAAGTCTACTTTCATGATAAAGCACGAGGGACCTGCCAAAGTTAAACCATTTGGCCAGGAGAGCCGTTTTATGAAGGCATGTGCTCGATTTCGTCGCGAAATTTTTTTGTCGAATTTTACGCCCTCTCATTTTTAAAAGTCGATTCCACAGCCGCTAATAGAGCTTTGCGATCGCAATCACTTCCAGAATCTGCAAAAGATATTCTAGTTTCATAACAGACCAGCAGGGACCTGCCAAAGTTAAACCATTTGGCCAGGAGAGCCCTTTTATGCAGACTTTTGCCAGATTTCGATACCCAAAATTTTTGCGATTTTCGCAGAATTTTTTTCAAAAGCCGATTCCAAAGCAACTAATAGAGCTTTGCGATCGCAATCACTTCCAGAATCTGCCCCACGAAGTCTACTTTCATGATAAAGCACGAGGGACCTGCCAAAGTTAAACCATTTGGCCAGGAGAGCCGTTTTATGAAGGCATGTGCTCGATTTCGTCGCGAAATTTTTTTGTCGAATTTTACGCCCTCTCATTTTTAAAAGTCGATTCCACAGCCGCTAATAGAGCTTTGCGATCGCAATCACTTCCAGAATCTGCAAAAGATATTCTAGTTTCATAACAGACCAGCAGGGACCTGCCAAAGTTAAACCATTTGGCCAGGAGAGCCCTTTTATGCAGACTTTTGCCAGATTTCGATACCCAAAATTTTTGCGATTTTCGCAGAATTTTTTTCAAAAGCCGATTCCAAAGCAACTAATAGAGCTTTGCGATCGCAATCACTTCCAGAATCTGCCCCACGAAGTCTACTTTCATGATAAAGCACGAGGGACCTGCCAAAGTTAAACCATTTGGCCAGGAGAGCCGTTTTATGAAGGCATGTGCTCGATTTCGTCGCGAAATTTTTTTGTCGAATTTTACGCCCTCTCATTTTTAAAAGTCGATTCCACAGCCGCTAATAGAGCTTTGCGATCGCAATCACTTCCAGAATCTGCAAAAGATATTCTAGTTTCATAACAGACCAGCAGGGACCTGCCAAAGTTAAACCATTTGGCCAGGAGAGCCCTTTTATGCAGACTTTTGCCAGATTTCGATACCCAAAATTTTTGCGATTTTCGCAGAATTTTTTTCAAAAGCCGATTCCAAAGCAACTAATAGAGCTTTGCGATCGCAATCACTTCCAGAATCTGCCCCACGAAGTCTACTTTCATGATAAAGCACGAGGGACCTGCCAAAGTTAAACCATTTGGCCAGGAGAGCCGTTTTATGAAGGCATGTGCTCGATTTCGTCGCGAAATTTTTTTGTCGAATTTTACGCCCTCTCATTTTTAAAAGTCGATTCCACAGCCGCTAATAGAGCTTTGCGATCGCAATCACTTCCAGAATCTGCAAAAGATATTCTAGTTTCATAACAGACCAGCAGGGACCTGCCAAAGTTAAACCATTTGGCCAGGAGAGCCCTTTTATGCAGACTTTTGCCAGATTTCGATACCCAAAATTTTTGCGATTTTCGCAGAATTTTTTTCAAAAGCCGATTCCAAAGCAACTAATAGAGCTTTGCGATCGCAATCACTTCCAGAATCTGCCCCACGAAGTCTACTTTCATGATAAAGCACGAGGGACCTGCCAAAGTTAAACCATTTGGCCAGGAGAGCCGTTTTATGAAGGCATGTGCTCGATTTCGTCGCGAAATTTTTTTGTCGAATTTTACGCCCTCTCATTTTTAAAAGTCGATTCCACAGCCGCTAATAGAGCTTTGCGATCGCAATCACTTCCAGAATCTGCAAAAGATATTCTAGTTTCATAACAGACCAGCAGGGACCTGCCAAAGTTAAACCATTTGGCCAGGAGAGCCCTTTTATGCAGACTTTTGCCAGATTTCGATACCCAAAATTTTTGCGATTTTCGCAGAATTTTTTTCAAAAGCCGATTCCAAAGCAACTAATAGAGCTTTGCGATCGCAATCACTTCCAGAATCTGCCCCACGAAGTCTACTTTCATGATAAAGCACGAGGGACCTGCCAAAGTTAAACCATTTGGCCAGGAGAGCCGTTTTATGAAGGCATGTGCTCGATTTCGTCGCGAAATTTTTTTGTCGAATTTTACGCCCTCTCATTTTTAAAAGTCGATTCCACAGCCGCTAATAGAGCTTTGCGATCGCAATCACTTCCAGAATCTGCAAAAGATATTCTAGTTTCATAACAGACCAGCAGGGACCTGCCAAAGTTAAACCATTTGGCCAGGAGAGCCCTTTTATGCAGACTTTTGCCAGATTTCGATACCCAAAATTTTTGCGATTTTCGCAGAATTTTTTTCAAAAGCCGATTCCAAAGCAACTAATAGAGCTTTGCGATCGCAATCACTTCCAGAATCTGCCCCACGAAGTCTACTTTCATGATAAAGCACGAGGGACCTGCCAAAGTTAAACCATTTGGCCAGGAGAGCCGTTTTATGAAGGCATGTGCTCGATTTCGTCGCGAAATTTTTTTGTCGAATTTTACGCCCTCTCATTTTTAAAAGTCGATTCCACAGCCGCTAATAGAGCTTTGCGATCGCAATCACTTCCAGAATCTGCAAAAGATATTCTAGTTTCATAACAGACCAGCAGGGACCTGCCAAAGTTAAACCATTTGGCCAGGAGAGCCCTTTTATGCAGACTTTTGCCAGATTTCGATACCCAAAATTTTTGCGATTTTCGCAGAATTTTTTTCAAAAGCCGATTCCAAAGCAACTAATAGAGCTTTGCGATCGCAATCACTTCCAGAATCTGCCCCACGAAGTCTACTTTCATGATAAAGCACGAGGGACCTGCCAAAGTTAAACCATTTGGCCAGGAGAGCCGTTTTATGAAGGCATGTGCTCGATTTCGTCGCGAAATTTTTTTGTCGAATTTTACGCCCTCTCATTTTTAAAAGTCGATTCCACAGCCGCTAATAGAGCTTTGCGATCGCAATCACTTCCAGAATCTGCAAAAGATATTCTAGTTTCATAACAGACCAGCAGGGACCTGCCAAAGTTAAACCATTTGGCCAGGAGAGCCCTTTTATGCAGACTTTTGCCAGATTTCGATACCCAAAATTTTTGCGATTTTCGCAGAATTTTTTTCAAAAGCCGATTCCAAAGCAACTAATAGAGCTTTGCGATCGCAATCACTTCCAGAATCTGCCCCACGAAGTCTACTTTCATGATAAAGCACGAGGGACCTGCCAAAGTTAAACCATTTGGCCAGGAGAGCCGTTTTATGAAGGCATGTGCTCGATTTCGTCGCGAAATTTTTTTGTCGAATTTTACGCCCTCTCATTTTTAAAAGTCGATTCCACAGCCGCTAATAGAGCTTTGCGATCGCAATCACTTCCAGAATCTGCAAAAGATATTCTAGTTTCATAACAGACCAGCAGGGACCTGCCAAAGTTAAACCATTTGGCCAGGAGAGCCCTTTTATGCAGACTTTTGCCAGATTTCGATACCCAAAATTTTTGCGATTTTCGCAGAATTTTTTTCAAAAGCCGATTCCAAAGCAACTAATAGAGCTTTGCGATCGCAATCACTTCCAGAATCTGCCCCACGAAGTCTACTTTCATGATAAAGCACGAGGGACCTGCCAAAGTTAAACCATTTGGCCAGGAGAGCCGTTTTATGAAGGCATGTGCTCGATTTCGTCGCGAAATTTTTTTGTCGAATTTTACGCCCTCTCATTTTTAAAAGTCGATTCCACAGCCGCTAATAGAGCTTTGCGATCGCAATCACTTCCAGAATCTGCAAAAGATATTCTAGTTTCATAACAGACCAGCAGGGACCTGCCAAAGTTAAACCATTTGGCCAGGAGAGCCCTTTTATGCAGACTTTTGCCAGATTTCGATACCCAAAATTTTTGCGATTTTCGCAGAATTTTTTTCAAAAGCCGATTCCAAAGCAACTAATAGAGCTTTGCGATCGCAATCACTTCCAGAATCTGCCCCACGAAGTCTACTTTCATGATAAAGCACGAGGGACCTGCCAAAGTTAAACCATTTGGCCAGGAGAGCCGTTTTATGAAGGCATGTGCTCGATTTCGTCGCGAAATTTTTTTGTCGAATTTTACGCCCTCTCATTTTTAAAAGTCGATTCCACAGCCGCTAATAGAGCTTTGCGATCGCAATCACTTCCAGAATCTGCAAAAGATATTCTAGTTTCATAACAGACCAGCAGGGACCTGCCAAAGTTAAACCATTTGGCCAGGAGAGCCCTTTTATGCAGACTTTTGCCAGATTTCGATACCCAAAATTTTTGCGATTTTCGCAGAATTTTTTTCAAAAGCCGATTCCAAAGCAACTAATAGAGCTTTGCGATCGCAATCACTTCCAGAATCTGCCCCACGAAGTCTACTTTCATGATAAAGCACGAGGGACCTGCCAAAGTTAAACCATTTGGCCAGGAGAGCCGTTTTATGAAGGCATGTGCTCGATTTCGTCGCGAAATTTTTTTGTCGAATTTTACGCCCTCTCATTTTTAAAAGTCGATTCCACAGCCGCTAATAGAGCTTTGCGATCGCAATCACTTCCAGAATCTGCAAAAGATATTCTAGTTTCATAACAGACCAGCAGGGACCTGCCAAAGTTAAACCATTTGGCCAGGAGAGCCCTTTTATGCAGACTTTTGCCAGATTTCGATACCCAAAATTTTTGCGATTTTCGCAGAATTTTTTTCAAAAGCCGATTCCAAAGCAACTAATAGAGCTTTGCGATCGCAATCACTTCCAGAATCTGCCCCACGAAGTCTACTTTCATGATAAAGCACGAGGGACCTGCCAAAGTTAAACCATTTGGCCAGGAGAGCCGTTTTATGAAGGCATGTGCTCGATTTCGTCGCGAAATTTTTTTGTCGAATTTTACGCCCTCTCATTTTTAAAAGTCGATTCCACAGCCGCTAATAGAGCTTTGCGATCGCAATCACTTCCAGAATCTGCAAAAGATATTCTAGTTTCATAACAGACCAGCAGGGACCTGCCAAAGTTAAACCATTTGGCCAGGAGAGCCCTTTTATGCAGACTTTTGCCAGATTTCGATACCCAAAATTTTTGCGATTTTCGCAGAATTTTTTTCAAAAGCCGATTCCAAAGCAACTAATAGAGCTTTGCGATCGCAATCACTTCCAGAATCTGCCCCACGAAGTCTACTTTCATGATAAAGCACGAGGGACCTGCCAAAGTTAAACCATTTGGCCAGGAGAGCCGTTTTATGAAGGCATGTGCTCGATTTCGTCGCGAAATTTTTTTGTCGAATTTTACGCCCTCTCATTTTTAAAAGTCGATTCCACAGCCGCTAATAGAGCTTTGCGATCGCAATCACTTCCAGAATCTGCAAAAGATATTCTAGTTTCATAACAGACCAGCAGGGACCTGCCAAAGTTAAACCATTTGGCCAGGAGAGCCCTTTTATGCAGACTTTTGCCAGATTTCGATACCCAAAATTTTTGCGATTTTCGCAGAATTTTTTTCAAAAGCCGATTCCAAAGCAACTAATAGAGCTTTGCGATCGCAATCACTTCCAGAATCTGCCCCACGAAGTCTACTTTCATGATAAAGCACGAGGGACCTGCCAAAGTTAAACCATTTGGCCAGGAGAGCCGTTTTATGAAGGCATGTGCTCGATTTCGTCGCGAAATTTTTTTGTCGAATTTTACGCCCTCTCATTTTTAAAAGTCGATTCCACAGCCGCTAATAGAGCTTTGCGATCGCAATCACTTCCAGAATCTGCAAAAGATATTCTAGTTTCATAACAGACCAGCAGGGACCTGCCAAAGTTAAACCATTTGGCCAGGAGAGCCCTTTTATGCAGACTTTTGCCAGATTTCGATACCCAAAATTTTTGCGATTTTCGCAGAATTTTTTTCAAAAGCCGATTCCAAAGCAACTAATAGAGCTTTGCGATCGCAATCACTTCCAGAATCTGCCCCACGAAGTCTACTTTCATGATAAAGCACGAGGGACCTGCCAAAGTTAAACCATTTGGCCAGGAGAGCCGTTTTATGAAGGCATGTGCTCGATTTCGTCGCGAAATTTTTTTGTCGAATTTTACGCCCTCTCATTTTTAAAAGTCGATTCCACAGCCGCTAATAGAGCTTTGCGATCGCAATCACTTCCAGAATCTGCAAAAGATATTCTAGTTTCATAACAGACCAGCAGGGACCTGCCAAAGTTAAACCATTTGGCCAGGAGAGCCCTTTTATGCAGACTTTTGCCAGATTTCGATACCCAAAATTTTTGCGATTTTCGCAGAATTTTTTTCAAAAGCCGATTCCAAAGCAACTAATAGAGCTTTGCGATCGCAATCACTTCCAGAATCTGCCCCACGAAGTCTACTTTCATGATAAAGCACGAGGGACCTGCCAAAGTTAAACCATTTGGCCAGGAGAGCCGTTTTATGAAGGCATGTGCTCGATTTCGTCGCGAAATTTTTTTGTCGAATTTTACGCCCTCTCATTTTTAAAAGTCGATTCCACAGCCGCTAATAGAGCTTTGCGATCGCAATCACTTCCAGAATCTGCAAAAGATATTCTAGTTTCATAACAGACCAGCAGGGACCTGCCAAAGTTAAACCATTTGGCCAGGAGAGCCCTTTTATGCAGACTTTTGCCAGATTTCGATACCCAAAATTTTTGCGATTTT
The DNA here is from genome assembly GCA_963930645.1 of Salticus scenicus. Classification (NCBI taxonomy): domain Eukaryota; kingdom Metazoa; phylum Arthropoda; class Arachnida; order Araneae; family Salticidae; genus Salticus; species Salticus scenicus. The sequence continues at coordinate 24,754 of CAWVNO010002833.1, read as the reverse complement.
CGCAGAATTTTTTTCAAAAGCCGATTCCAAAGCAACTAATAGAGCTTTGCGATCGCAATCACTTCCAGAATCTGCCCCACGAAGTCTACTTTCATGATAAAGCACGAGGGACCTGCCAAAGTTAAACCATTTGGCCAGGAGAGCCGTTTTATGAAGGCATGTGCTCGATTTCGTCGCGAAATTTTTTTGTCGAATTTTACGCCCTCTCATTTTTAAAAGTCGATTCCACAGCCGCTAATAGAGCTTTGCGATCGCAATCACTTCCAGAATCTGCAAAAGATATTCTAGTTTCATAACAGACCAGCAGGGACCTGCCAAAGTTAAACCATTTGGCCAGGAGAGCCCTTTTATGCAGACTTTTGCCAGATTTCGATACCCAAAATTTTTGCGATTTTCGCAGAATTTTTTTCAAAAGCCGATTCCAAAGCAACTAATAGAGCTTTGCGATCGCAATCACTTCCAGAATCTGCCCCACGAAGTCTACTTTCATGATAAAGCACGAGGGACCTGCCAAAGTTAAACCATTTGGCCAGGAGAGCCGTTTTATGAAGGCATGTGCTCGATTTCGTCGCGAAATTTTTTTGTCGAATTTTACGCCCTCTCATTTTTAAAAGTCGATTCCACAGCCGCTAATAGAGCTTTGCGATCGCAATCACTTCCAGAATCTGCAAAAGATATTCTAGTTTCATAACAGACCAGCAGGGACCTGCCAAAGTTAAACCATTTGGCCAGGAGAGCCCTTTTATGCAGACTTTTGCCAGATTTCGATACCCAAAATTTTTGCGATTTTCGCAGAATTTTTTTCAAAAGCCGATTCCAAAGCAACTAATAGAGCTTTGCGATCGCAATCACTTCCAGAATCTGCCCCACGAAGTCTACTTTCATGATAAAGCACGAGGGACCTGCCAAAGTTAAACCATTTGGCCAGGAGAGCCGTTTTATGAAGGCATGTGCTCGATTTCGTCGCGAAATTTTTTTGTCGAATTTTACGCCCTCTCATTTTTAAAAGTCGATTCCACAGCCGCTAATAGAGCTTTGCGATCGCAATCACTTCCAGAATCTGCAAAAGATATTCTAGTTTCATAACAGACCAGCAGGGACCTGCCAAAGTTAAACCATTTGGCCAGGAGAGCCCTTTTATGCAGACTTTTGCCAGATTTCGATACCCAAAATTTTTGCGATTTTCGCAGAATTTTTTTCAAAAGCCGATTCCAAAGCAACTAATAGAGCTTTGCGATCGCAATCACTTCCAGAATCTGCCCCACGAAGTCTACTTTCATGATAAAGCACGAGGGACCTGCCAAAGTTAAACCATTTGGCCAGGAGAGCCGTTTTATGAAGGCATGTGCTCGATTTCGTCGCGAAATTTTTTTGTCGAATTTTACGCCCTCTCATTTTTAAAAGTCGATTCCACAGCCGCTAATAGAGCTTTGCGATCGCAATCACTTCCAGAATCTGCAAAAGATATTCTAGTTTCATAACAGACCAGCAGGGACCTGCCAAAGTTAAACCATTTGGCCAGGAGAGCCCTTTTATGCAGACTTTTGCCAGATTTCGATACCCAAAATTTTTGCGATTTTCGCAGAATTTTTTTCAAAAGCCGATTCCAAAGCAACTAATAGAGCTTTGCGATCGCAATCACTTCCAGAATCTGCCCCACGAAGTCTACTTTCATGATAAAGCACGAGGGACCTGCCAAAGTTAAACCATTTGGCCAGGAGAGCCGTTTTATGAAGGCATGTGCTCGATTTCGTCGCGAAATTTTTTTGTCGAATTTTACGCCCTCTCATTTTTAAAAGTCGATTCCACAGCCGCTAATAGAGCTTTGCGATCGCAATCACTTCCAGAATCTGCAAAAGATATTCTAGTTTCATAACAGACCAGCAGGGACCTGCCAAAGTTAAACCATTTGGCCAGGAGAGCCCTTTTATGCAGACTTTTGCCAGATTTCGATACCCAAAATTTTTGCGATTTTCGCAGAATTTTTTTCAAAAGCCGATTCCAAAGCAACTAATAGAGCTTTGCGATCGCAATCACTTCCAGAATCTGCCCCACGAAGTCTACTTTCATGATAAAGCACGAGGGACCTGCCAAAGTTAAACCATTTGGCCAGGAGAGCCGTTTTATGAAGGCATGTGCTCGATTTCGTCGCGAAATTTTTTTGTCGAATTTTACGCCCTCTCATTTTTAAAAGTCGATTCCACAGCCGCTAATAGAGCTTTGCGATCGCAATCACTTCCAGAATCTGCAAAAGATATTCTAGTTTCATAACAGACCAGCAGGGACCTGCCAAAGTTAAACCATTTGGCCAGGAGAGCCCTTTTATGCAGACTTTTGCCAGATTTCGATACCCAAAATTTTTGCGATTTTCGCAGAATTTTTTTCAAAAGCCGATTCCAAAGCAACTAATAGAGCTTTGCGATCGCAATCACTTCCAGAATCTGCCCCACGAAGTCTACTTTCATGATAAAGCACGAGGGACCTGCCAAAGTTAAACCATTTGGCTCAGTAGAGCCGTTTTATGAAGGCATGTGCTCGATTTCGTCGCGAAATTTTTTTGTCGAATTTTACGCCCTCTCATTTTTAAAAGTCGATTCCACAGCCGCTAATAGAGCTTTGCGATCGCAATCACTTCCAGAATCTGCAAAAGATATTCTAGTTTCATAACAGACCAGCAGGGACCTGCCAAAGTTAAACCATTTGGCCAGGAGAGCCCTTTTATGCAGACTTTTGCCAGATTTCGATACCCAAAATTTTTGCGATTTTCGCAGAATTTTTTTCAAAAGCCGATTCCAAAGCAACTAATAGAGCTTTGCGATCGCAATCACTTCCAGAATCTGCCCCACGAAGTCTACTTTCATGATAAAGCACGAGGGACCTGCCAAAGTTAAACCATTTGGCCAGGAGAGCCGTTTTATGAAGGCATGTGCTCGATTTCGTCGCGAAATTTTTTTGTCGAATTTTACGCCCTCTCATTTTTAAAAGTCGATTCCACAGCCGCTAATAGAGCTTTGCGATCGCAATCACTTCCAGAATCTGCAAAAGATATTCTAGTTTCATAACAGACCAGCAGGGACCTGCCAAAGTTAAACCATTTGGCCAGGAGAGCCCTTTTATGCAGACTTTTGCCAGATTTCGATACCCAAAATTTTTGCGATTTTCGCAGAATTTTTTTCAAAAGCCGATTCCAAAGCAACTAATAGAGCTTTGCGATCGCAATCACTTCCAGAATCTGCCCCACGAAGTCTACTTTCATGATAAAGCACGAGGGACCTGCCAAAGTTAAACCATTTGGCCAGGAGAGCCGTTTTATGAAGGCATGTGCTCGATTTCGTCGCGAAATTTTTTTGTCGAATTTTACGCCCTCTCATTTTTAAAAGTCGATTCCACAGCCGCTAATAGAGCTTTGCGATCGCAATCACTTCCAGAATCTGCAAAAGATATTCTAGTTTCATAACAGACCAGCAGGGACCTGCCAAAGTTAAACCATTTGGCCAGGAGAGCCCTTTTATGCAGACTTTTGCCAGATTTCGATACCCAAAATTTTTGCGATTTTCGCAGAATTTTTTTCAAAAGCCGATTCCAAAGCAACTAATAGAGCTTTGCGATCGCAATCACTTCCAGAATCTGCCCCACGAAGTCTACTTTCATGATAAAGCACGAGGGACCTGCCAAAGTTAAACCATTTGGCCAGGAGAGCCGTTTTATGAAGGCATGTGCTCGATTTCGTCGCGAAATTTTTTTGTCGAATTTTACGCCCTCTCATTTTTAAAAGTCGATTCCACAGCCGCTAATAGAGCTTTGCGATCGCAATCACTTCCAGAATCTGCAAAAGATATTCTAGTTTCATAACAGACCAGCAGGGACCTGCCAAAGTTAAACCATTTGGCCAGGAGAGCCCTTTTATGCAGACTTTTGCCAGATTTCGATACCCAAAATTTTTGCGATTTTCGCAGAATTTTTTTCAAAAGCCGATTCCAAAGCAACTAATAGAGCTTTGCGATCGCAATCACTTCCAGAATCTGCCCCACGAAGTCTACTTTCATGATAAAGCACGAGGGACCTGCCAAAGTTAAACCATTTGGCCAGGAGAGCCGTTTTATGAAGGCATGTGCTCGATTTCGTCGCGAAATTTTTTTGTCGAATTTTACGCCCTCTCATTTTTAAAAGTCGATTCCACAGCCGCTAATAGAGCTTTGCGATCGCAATCACTTCCAGAATCTGCAAAAGATATTCTAGTTTCATAACAGACCAGCAGGGACCTGCCAAAGTTAAACCATTTGGCCAGGAGAGCCCTTTTATGCAGACTTTTGCCAGATTTCGATACCCAAAATTTTTGCGATTTTCGCAGAATTTTTTTCAAAAGCCGATTCCAAAGCAACTAATAGAGCTTTGCGATCGCAATCACTTCCAGAATCTGCCCCACGAAGTCTACTTTCATGATAAAGCACGAGGGACCTGCCAAAGTTAAACCATTTGGCCAGGAGAGCCGTTTTATGAAGGCATGTGCTCGATTTCGTCGCGAAATTTTTTTGTCGAATTTTACGCCCTCTCATTTTTAAAAGTCGATTCCACAGCCGCTAATAGAGCTTTGCGATCGCAATCACTTCCAGAATCTGCAAAAGATATTCTAGTTTCATAACAGACCAGCAGGGACCTGCCAAAGTTAAACCATTTGGCCAGGAGAGCCCTTTTATGCAGACTTTTGCCAGATTTCGATACCCAAAATTTTTGCGATTTTCGCAGAATTTTTTTCAAAAGCCGATTCCAAAGCAACTAATAGAGCTTTGCGATCGCAATCACTTCCAGAATCTGCCCCACGAAGTCTACTTTCATGATAAAGCACGAGGGACCTGCCAAAGTTAAACCATTTGGCCAGGAGAGCCGTTTTATGAAGGCATGTGCTCGATTTCGTCGCGAAATTTTTTTGTCGAATTTTACGCCCTCTCATTTTTAAAAGTCGATTCCACAGCCGCTAATAGAGCTTTGCGATCGCAATCACTTCCAGAATCTGCAAAAGATATTCTAGTTTCATAACAGACCAGCAGGGACCTGCCAAAGTTAAACCATTTGGCCAGGAGAGCCCTTTTATGCAGACTTTTGCCAGATTTCGATACCCAAAATTTTTGCGATTTTCGCAGAATTTTTTTCAAAAGCCGATTCCAAAGCAACTAATAGAGCTTTGCGATCGCAATCACTTCCAGAATCTGCCCCACGAAGTCTACTTTCATGATAAAGCACGAGGGACCTGCCAAAGTTAAACCATTTGGCCAGGAGAGCCGTTTTATGAAGGCATGTGCTCGATTTCGTCGCGAAATTTTTTTGTCGAATTTTACGCCCTCTCATTTTTAAAAGTCGATTCCACAGCCGCTAATAGAGCTTTGCGATCGCAATCACTTCCAGAATCTGCAAAAGATATTCTAGTTTCATAACAGACCAGCAGGGACCTGCCAAAGTTAAACCATTTGGCCAGGAGAGCCCTTTTATGCAGACTTTTGCCAGATTTCGATACCCAAAATTTTTGCGATTTTCGCAGAATTTTTTTCAAAAGCCGATTCCAAAGCAACTAATAGAGCTTTGCGATCGCAATCACTTCCAGAATCTGCCCCACGAAGTCTACTTTCATGATAAAGCACGAGGGACCTGCCAAAGTTAAACCATTTGGCCAGGAGAGCCGTTTTATGAAGGCATGTGCTCGATTTCGTCGCGAAATTTTTTTGTCGAATTTTACGCCCTCTCATTTTTAAAAGTCGATTCCACAGCCGCTAATAGAGCTTTGCGATCGCAATCACTTCCAGAATCTGCAAAAGATATTCTAGTTTCATAACAGACCAGCAGGGACCTGCCAAAGTTAAACCATTTGGCCAGGAGAGCCCTTTTATGCAGACTTTTGCCAGATTTCGATACCCAAAATTTTTGCGATTTTCGCAGAATTTTTTTCAAAAGCCGATTCCAAAGCAACTAATAGAGCTTTGCGATCGCAATCACTTCCAGAATCTGCCCCACGAAGTCTACTTTCATGATAAAGCACGAGGGACCTGCCAAAGTTAAACCATTTGGCCAGGAGAGCCGTTTTATGAAGGCATGTGCTCGATTTCGTCGCGAAATTTTTTTGTCGAATTTTACGCCCTCTCATTTTTAAAAGTCGATTCCACAGCCGCTAATAGAGCTTTGCGATCGCAATCACTTCCAGAATCTGCAAAAGATATTCTAGTTTCATAACAGACCAGCAGGGACCTGCCAAAGTTAAACCATTTGGCCAGGAGAGCCCTTTTATGCAGACTTTTGCCAGATTTCGATACCCAAAATTTTTGCGATTTTCGCAGAATTTTTTTCAAAAGCCGATTCCAAAGCAACTAATAGAGCTTTGCGATCGCAATCACTTCCAGAATCTGCCCCACGAAGTCTACTTTCATGATAAAGCACGAGGGACCTGCCAAAGTTAAACCATTTGGCCAGGAGAGCCGTTTTATGAAGGCATGTGCTCGATTTCGTCGCGAAATTTTTTTGTCGAATTTTACGCCCTCTCATTTTTAAAAGTCGATTCCACAGCCGCTAATAGAGCTTTGCGATCGCAATCACTTCCAGAATCTGCAAAAGATATTCTAGTTTCATAACAGACCAGCAGGGACCTGCCAAAGTTAAACCATTTGGCCAGGAGAGCCCTTTTATGCAGACTTTTGCCAGATTTCGATACCCAAAATTTTTGCGATTTTCGCAGAATTTTTTTCAAAAGCCGATTCCAAAGCAACTAATAGAGCTTTGCGATCGCAATCACTTCCAGAATCTGCCCCACGAAGTCTACTTTCATGATAAAGCACGAGGGACCTGCCAAAGTTAAACCATTTGGCCAGGAGAGCCGTTTTATGAAGGCATGTGCTCGATTTCGTCGCGAAATTTTTTTGTCGAATTTTACGCCCTCTCATTTTTAAAAGTCGATTCCACAGCCGCTAATAGAGCTTTGCGATCGCAATCACTTCCAGAATCTGCAAAAGATATTCTAGTTTCATAACAGACCAGCAGGGACCTGCCAAAGTTAAACCATTTGGCCAGGAGAGCCCTTTTATGCAGACTTTTGCCAGATTTCGATACCCAAAATTTTTGCGATTTTCGCAGAATTTTTTTCAAAAGCCGATTCCAAAGCAACTAATAGAGCTTTGCGATCGCAATCACTTCCAGAATCTGCCCCACGAAGTCTACTTTCATGATAAAGCACGAGGGACCTGCCAAAGTTAAACCATTTGGCCAGGAGAGCCGTTTTATGAAGGCATGTGCTCGATTTCGTCGCGAAATTTTTTTGTCGAATTTTACGCCCTCTCATTTTTAAAAGTCGATTCCACAGCCGCTAATAGAGCTTTGCGATCGCAATCACTTCCAGAATCTGCAAAAGATATTCTAGTTTCATAACAGACCAGCAGGGACCTGCCAAAGTTAAACCATTTGGCCAGGAGAGCCCTTTTATGCAGACTTTTGCCAGATTTCGATACCCAAAATTTTTGCGATTTTCGCAGAATTTTTTTCAAAAGCCGATTCCAAAGCAACTAATAGAGCTTTGCGATCGCAATCACTTCCAGAATCTGCCCCACGAAGTCTACTTTCATGATAAAGCACGAGGGACCTGCCAAAGTTAAACCATTTGGCCAGGAGAGCCGTTTTATGAAGGCATGTGCTCGATTTCGTCGCGAAATTTTTTTGTCGAATTTTACGCCCTCTCATTTTTAAAAGTCGATTCCACAGCCGCTAATAGAGCTTTGCGATCGCAATCACTTCCAGAATCTGCAAAAGATATTCTAGTTTCATAACAGACCAGCAGGGACCTGCCAAAGTTAAACCATTTGGCCAGGAGAGCCCTTTTATGCAGACTTTTGCCAGATTTCGATACCCAAAATTTTTGCGATTTTCGCAGAATTTTTTTCAAAAGCCGATTCCAAAGCAACTAATAGAGCTTTGCGATCGCAATCACTTCCAGAATCTGCCCCACGAAGTCTACTTTCATGATAAAGCACGAGGGACCTGCCAAAGTTAAACCATTTGGCCAGGAGAGCCGTTTTATGAAGGCATGTGCTCGATTTCGTCGCGAAATTTTTTTGTCGAATTTTACGCCCTCTCATTTTTAAAAGTCGATTCCACAGCCGCTAATAGAGCTTTGCGATCGCAATCACTTCCAGAATCTGCAAAAGATATTCTAGTTTCATAACAGACCAGCAGGGACCTGCCAAAGTTAAACCATTTGGCCAGGAGAGCCCTTTTATGCAGACTTTTGCCAGATTTCGATACCCAAAATTTTTGCGATTTTCGCAGAATTTTTTTCAAAAGCCGATTCCAAAGCAACTAATAGAGCTTTGCGATCGCAATCACTTCCAGAATCTGCCCCACGAAGTCTACTTTCATGATAAAGCACGAGGGACCTGCCAAAGTTAAACCATTTGGCCAGGAGAGCCGTTTTATGAAGGCATGTGCTCGATTTCGTCGCGAAATTTTTTTGTCGAATTTTACGCCCTCTCATTTTTAAAAGTCGATTCCACAGCCGCTAATAGAGCTTTGCGATCGCAATCACTTCCAGAATCTGCAAAAGATATTCTAGTTTCATAACAGACCAGCAGGGACCTGCCAAAGTTAAACCATTTGGCCAGGAGAGCCCTTTTATGCAGACTTTTGCCAGATTTCGATACCCAAAATTTTTGCGATTTTCGCAGAATTTTTTTCAAAAGCCGATTCCAAAGCAACTAATAGAGCTTTGCGATCGCAATCACTTCCAGAATCTGCCCCACGAAGTCTACTTTCATGATAAAGCACGAGGGACCTGCCAAAGTTAAACCATTTGGCCAGGAGAGCCGTTTTATGAAGGCATGTGCTCGATTTCGTCGCGAAATTTTTTTGTCGAATTTTACGCCCTCTCATTTTTAAAAGTCGATTCCACAGCCGCTAATAGAGCTTTGCGATCGCAATCACTTCCAGAATCTGCAAAAGATATTCTAGTTTCATAACAGACCAGCAGGGACCTGCCAAAGTTAAACCATTTGGCCAGGAGAGCCCTTTTATGCAGACTTTTGCCAGATTTCGATACCCAAAATTTTTGCGATTTTCGCAGAATTTTTTTCAAAAGCCGATTCCAAAGCAACTAATAGAGCTTTGCGATCGCAATCACTTCCAGAATCTGCCCCACGAAGTCTACTTTCATGATAAAGCACGAGGGACCTGCCAAAGTTAAACCATTTGGCCAGGAGAGCCGTTTTATGAAGGCATGTGCTCGATTTCGTCGCGAAATTTTTTTGTCGAATTTTACGCCCTCTCATTTTTAAAAGTCGATTCCACAGCCGCTAATAGAGCTTTGCGATCGCAATCACTTCCAGAATCTGCAAAAGATATTCTAGTTTCATAACAGACCAGCAGGGACCTGCCAAAGTTAAACCATTTGGCCAGGAGAGCCCTTTTATGCAGACTTTTGCCAGATTTCGATACCCAAAATTTTTGCGATTTTCGCAGAATTTTTTTCAAAAGCCGATTCCAAAGCAACTAATAGAGCTTTGCGATCGCAATCACTTCCAGAATCTGCCCCACGAAGTCTACTTTCATGATAAAGCACGAGGGACCTGCCAAAGTTAAACCATTTGGCCAGGAGAGCCGTTTTATGAAGGCATGTGCTCGATTTCGTCGCGAAATTTTTTTGTCGAATTTTACGCCCTCTCATTTTTAAAAGTCGATTCCACAGCCGCTAATAGAGCTTTGCGATCGCAATCACTTCCAGAATCTGCAAAAGATATTCTAGTTTCATAACAGACCAGCAGGGACCTGCCAAAGTTAAACCATTTGGCCAGGAGAGCCCTTTTATGCAGACTTTTGCCAGATTTCGATACCCAAAATTTTTGCGATTTTCGCAGAATTTTTTTCAAAAGCCGATTCCAAAGCAACTAATAGAGCTTTGCGATCGCAATCACTTCCAGAATCTGCCCCACGAAGTCTACTTTCATGATAAAGCACGAGGGACCTGCCAAAGTTAAACCATTTGGCCAGGAGAGCCGTTTTATGAAGGCATGTGCTCGATTTCGTCGCGAAATTTTTTTGTCGAATTTTACGCCCTCTCATTTTTAAAAGTCGATTCCACAGCCGCTAATAGAGCTTTGCGATCGCAATCACTTCCAGAATCTGCAAAAGATATTCTAGTTTCATAACAGACCAGCAGGGACCTGCCAAAGTTAAACCATTTGGCCAGGAGAGCCCTTTTATGCAGACTTTTGCCAGATTTCGATACCCAAAATTTTTGCGATTTTCGCAGAATTTTTTTCAAAAGCCGATTCCAAAGCAACTAATAGAGCTTTGCGATCGCAATCACTTCCAGAATCTGCCCCACGAAGTCTACTTTCATGATAAAGCACGAGGGACCTGCCAAAGTTAAACCATTTGGCCAGGAGAGCCGTTTTATGAAGGCATGTGCTCGATTTCGTCGCGAAATTTTTTTGTCGAATTTTACGCCCTCTCATTTTTAAAAGTCGATTCCACAGCCGCTAATAGAGCTTTGCGATCGCAATCACTTCCAGAATCTGCAAAAGATATTCTAGTTTCATAACAGACCAGCAGGGACCTGCCAAAGTTAAACCATTTGGCCAGGAGAGCCCTTTTATGCAGACTTTTGCCAGATTTCGATACCCAAAATTTTTGCGATTTTCGCAGAATTTTTTTCAAAAGCCGATTCCAAAGCAACTAATAGAGCTTTGCGATCGCAATCACTTCCAGAATCTGCCCCACGAAGTCTACTTTCATGATAAAGCACGAGGGACCTGCCAAAGTTAAACCATTTGGCCAGGAGAGCCGTTTTATGAAGGCATGTGCTCGATTTCGTCGCGAAATTTTTTTGTCGAATTTTACGCCCTCTCATTTTTAAAAGTCGATTCCACAGCCGCTAATAGAGCTTTGCGATCGCAATCACTTCCAGAATCTGCAAAAGATATTCTAGTTTCATAACAGACCAGCAGGGACCTGCCAAAGTTAAACCATTTGGCCAGGAGAGCCCTTTTATGCAGACTTTTGCCAGATTTCGATACCCAAAATTTTTGCGATTTTCGCAGAATTTTTTTCAAAAGCCGATTCCAAAGCAACTAATAGAGCTTTGCGATCGCAATCACTTCCAGAATCTGCCCCACGAAGTCTACTTTCATGATAAAGCACGAGGGACCTGCCAAAGTTAAACCATTTGGCCAGGAGAGCCGTTTTATGAAGGCATGTGCTCGATTTCGTCGCGAAATTTTTTTGTCGAATTTTACGCCCTCTCATTTTTAAAAGTCGATTCCACAGCCGCTAATAGAGCTTTGCGATCGCAATCACTTCCAGAATCTGCAAAAGATATTCTAGTTTCATAACAGACCAGCAGGGACCTGCCAAAGTTAAACCATTTGGCCAGGAGAGCCCTTTTATGCAGACTTTTGCCAGATTTCGATACCCAAAATTTTTGCGATTTTCGCAGAATTTTTTTCAAAAGCCGATTCCAAAGCAACTAATAGAGCTTTGCGATCGCAATCACTTCCAGAATCTGCCCCACGAAGTCTACTTTCATGATAAAGCACGAGGGACCTGCCAAAGTTAAACCATTTGGCCAGGAGAGCCGTTTTATGAAGGCATGTGCTCGATTTCGTCGCGAAATTTTTTTGTCGAATTTTACGCCCTCTCATTTTTAAAAGTCGATTCCACAGCCGCTAATAGAGCTTTGCGATCGCAATCACTTCCAGAATCTGCAAAAGATATTCTAGTTTCATAACAGACCAGCAGGGACCTGCCAAAGTTAAACCATTTGGCCAGGAGAGCCCTTTTATGCAGACTTTTGCCAGATTTCGATACCCAAAATTTTTGCGATTTTCGCAGAATTTTTTTCAAAAGCCGATTCCAAAGCAACTAATAGAGCTTTGCGATCGCAATCACTTCCAGAATCTGCCCCACGAAGTCTACTTTCATGATAAAGCACGAGGGACCTGCCAAAGTTAAACCATTTGGCCAGGAGAGCCGTTTTATGAAGGCATGTGCTCGATTTCGTCGCGAAATTTTTTTGTCGAATTTTACGCCCTCTCATTTTTAAAAGTCGATTCCACAGCCGCTAATAGAGCTTTGCGATCGCAATCACTTCCAGAATCTGCAAAAGATATTCTAGTTTCATAACAGACCAGCAGGGACCTGCCAAAGTTAAACCATTTGGCCAGGAGAGCCCTTTTATGCAGACTTTTGCCAGATTTCGATACCCAAAATTTTTGCGATTTTCGCAGAATTTTTTTCAAAAGCCGATTCCAAAGCAACTAATAGAGCTTTGCGATCGCAATCACTTCCAGAATCTGCCCCACGAAGTCTACTTTCATGATAAAGCACGAGGGACCTGCCAAAGTTAAACCATTTGGCCAGGAGAGCCGTTTTATGAAGGCATGTGCTCGATTTCGTCGCGAAATTTTTTTGTCGAATTTTACGCCCTCTCATTTTTAAAAGTCGATTCCACAGCCGCTAATAGAGCTTTGCGATCGCAATCACTTCCAGAATCTGCAAAAGATATTCTAGTTTCATAACAGACCAGCAGGGACCTGCCAAAGTTAAACCATTTGGCCAGGAGAGCCCTTTTATGCAGACTTTTGCCAGATTTCGATACCCAAAATTTTTGCGATTTTGCAGAATTTTTTTCAAAAGCCGATTCCAAAGCAACTAATAGAGCTTTGCGATCGCAATCACTTCCAGAATCTGCCCCACGAAGTCTACTTTCATGATAAAGCACGAGGGACCTGCCAAAGTTAAACCATTTGGCCAGGAGAGCCGTTTTATGAAGGCATGTGCTCGATTTCGTCGCGAAATTTTTTTGTCGAATTTTACGCCCTCTCATTTTTAAAAGTCGATTCCACAGCCGCTAATAGAGCTTTGCGATCGCAATCACTTCCAGAATCTGCAAAAGATATTCTAGTTTCATAACAGACCAGCAGGGACCTGCCAAAGTTAAACCATTTGGCCAGGAGAGCCCTTTTATGCAGACTTTTGCCAGATTTCGATACCCAAAATTTTTGCGATTTTCGCAGAATTTTTTTCAAAAGCCGATTCCAAAGCAACTAATAGAGCTTTGCGATCGCAATCACTTCCAGAATCTGCCCCACGAAGTCTACTTTCATGATAAAGCACGAGGGACCTGCCAAAGTTAAACCATTTGGCCAGGAGAGCCGTTTTATGAAGGCATGTGCTCGATTTCGTCGCGAAATTTTTTTGTCGAATTTTACGCCCTCTCATTTTTAAAAGTCGATTCCACAGCCGCTAATAGAGCTTTGCGATCGCAATCACTTCCAGAATCTGCAAAAGATATTCTAGTTTCATAACAGACCAGCAGGGACCTGCCAAAGTTAAACCATTTGGCCAGGAGAGCCCTTTTATGCAGACTTTTGCCAGATTTCGATACCCAAAATTTTTGCGATTTTCGCAGAATTTTTTTCAAAAGCCGATTCCAAAGCAACTAATAGAGCTTTGCGATCGCAATCACTTCCAGAATCTGCCCCACGAAGTCTACTTTCATGATAAAGCACGAGGGACCTGCCAAAGTTAAACCATTTGGCCAGGAGAGCCGTTTTATGAAGGCATGTGCTCGATTTCGTCGCGAAATTTTTTTGTCGAATTTTACGCCCTCTCATTTTTAAAAGTCGATTCCACAGCCGCTAATAGAGCTTTGCGATCGCAATCACTTCCAGAATCTGCAAAAGATATTCTAGTTTCATAACAGACCAGCAGGGACCTGCCAAAGTTAAACCATTTGGCCAGGAGAGCCCTTTTATGCAGACTTTTGCCAGATTTCGATACCCAAAATTTTTGCGATTTTCGCAGAATTTTTTTCAAAAGCCGATTCCAAAGCAACTAATAGAGCTTTGCGATCGCAATCACTTCCAGAATCTGCCCCACGAAGTCTACTTTCATGATAAAGCACGAGGGACCTGCCAAAGTTAAACCATTTGGCCAGGAGAGCCGTTTTATGAAGGCATGTGCTCGATTTCGTCGCGAAATTTTTTTGTCGAATTTTACGCCCTCTCATTTTTAAAAGTCGATTCCACAGCCGCTAATAGAGCTTTGCGATCGCAATCACTTCCAGAATCTGCAAAAGATATTCTAGTTTCATAACAGACCAGCAGGGACCTGCCAAAGTTAAACCATTTGGCCAGGAGAGCCCTTTTATGCAGACTTTTGCCAGATTTCGATACCCAAAATTTTTGCGATTTTCGCAGAATTTTTTTCAAAAGCCGATTCCAAAGCAACTAATAGAGCTTTGCGATCGCAATCACTTCCAGAATCTGCCCCACGAAGTCTACTTTCATGATAAAGCACGAGGGACCTGCCAAAGTTAAACCATTTGGCCAGGAGAGCCGTTTTATGAAGGCATGTGCTCGATTTCGTCGCGAAATTTTTTTGTCGAATTTTACGCCCTCTCATTTTTAAAAGTCGATTCCACAGCCGCTAATAGAGCTTTGCGATCGCAATCACTTCCAGAATCTGCAAAAGATATTCTAGTTTCATAACAGACCAGCAGGGACCTGCCAAAGTTAAACCATTTGGCCAGGAGAGCCCTTTTATGCAGACTTTTGCCAGATTTCGATACCCAAAATTTTTGCGATTTTCGCAGAATTTTTTTCAAAAGCCGATTCCAAAGCAACTAATAGAGCTTTGCGATCGCAATCACTTCCAGAATCTGCCCCACGAAGTCTACTTTCATGATAAAGCACGAGGGACCTGCCAAAGTTAAACCATTTGGCCAGGAGAGCCGTTTTATGAAGGCATGTGCTCGATTTCGTCGCGAAATTTTTTTGTCGAATTTTACGCCCTCTCATTTTTAAAAGTCGATTCCACAGCCGCTAATAGAGCTTTGCGATCGCAATCACTTCCAGAATCTGCAAAAGATATTCTAGTTTCATAACAGACCAGCAGGGACCTGCCAAAGTTAAACCATTTGGCCAGGAGAGCCCTTTTATGCAGACTTTTGCCAGATTTCGATACCCAAAATTTTTGCGATTTTCGCAGAATTTTTTTCAAAAGCCGATTCCAAAGCAACTAATAGAGCTTTGCGATCGCAATCACTTCCAGAATCTGCCCCACGAAGTCTACTTTCATGATAAAGCACGAGGGACCTGCCAAAGTTAAACCATTTGGCCAGGAGAGCCGTTTTATGAAGGCATGTGCTCGATTTCGTCGCGAAATTTTTTTGTCGAATTTTACGCCCTCTCATTTTTAAAAGTCGATTCCACAGCCGCTAATAGAGCTTTGCGATCGCAATCACTTCCAGAATCTGCAAAAGATATTCTAGTTTCATAACAGACCAGCAGGGACCTGCCAAAGTTAAACCATTTGGCCAGGAGAGCCCTTTTATGCAGACTTTTGCCAGATTTCGATACCCAAAATTTTTGCGATTTTCGCAGAATTTTTTTCAAAAGCCGATTCCAAAGCAACTAATAGAGCTTTGCGATCGCAATCACTTCCAGAATCTGCCCCACGAAGTCTACTTTCATGATAAAGCACGAGGGACCTGCCAAAGTTAAACCATTTGGCCAGGAGAGCCGTTTTATGAAGGCATGTGCTCGATTTCGTCGCGAAATTTTTTTGTCGAATTTTACGCCCTCTCATTTTTAAAAGTCGATTCCACAGCCGCTAATAGAGCTTTGCGATCGCAATCACTTCCAGAATCTGCAAAAGATATTCTAGTTTCATAACAGACCAGCAGGGACCTGCCAAAGTTAAACCATTTGGCCAGGAGAGCCCTTTTATGCAGACTTTTGCCAGATTTCGATACCCAAAATTTTTGCGATTTTCGCAGAATTTTTTTCAAAAGCCGATTCCAAAGCAACTAATAGAGCTTTGCGATCGCAATCACTTCCAGAATCTGCCCCACGAAGTCTACTTTCATGATAAAGCACGAGGGACCTGCCAAAGTTAAACCATTTGGCCAGGAGAGCCGTTTTATGAAGGCATGTGCTCGATTTCGTCGCGAAATTTTTTTGTCGAATTTTACGCCCTCTCATTTTTAAAAGTCGATTCCACAGCCGCTAATAGAGCTTTGCGATCGCAATCACTTCCAGAATCTGCAAAAGATATTCTAGTTTCATAACAGACCAGCAGGGACCTGCCAAAGTTAAACCATTTGGCCAGGAGAGCCCTTTTATGCAGACTTTTGCCAGATTTCGATACCCAAAATTTTTGCGATTTTCGCAGAATTTTTTTCAAAAGCCGATTCCAAAGCAACTAATAGAGCTTTGCGATCGCAATCACTTCCAGAATCTGCCCCACGAAGTCTACTTTCATGATAAAGCACGAGGGACCTGCCAAAGTTAAACCATTTGGCCAGGAGAGCCGTTTTATGAAGGCATGTGCTCGATTTCGTCGCGAAATTTTTTTGTCGAATTTTACGCCCTCTCATTTTTAAAAGTCGATTCCACAGCCGCTAATAGAGCTTTGCGATCGCAATCACTTCCAGAATCTGCAAAAGATATTCTAGTTTCATAACAGACCAGCAGGGACCTGCCAAAGTTAAACCATTTGGCCAGGAGAGCCCTTTTATGCAGACTTTTGCCAGATTTCGATACCCAAAATTTTTGCGATTTTCGCAGAATTTTTTTCAAAAGCCGATTCCAAAGCAACTAATAGAGCTTTGCGATCGCAATCACTTCCAGAATCTGCCCCACGAAGTCTACTTTCATGATAAAGCACGAGGGACCTGCCAAAGTTAAACCATTTGGCCAGGAGAGCCGTTTTATGAAGGCATGTGCTCGATTTCGTCGCGAAATTTTTTTGTCGAATTTTACGCCCTCTCATTTTTAAAAGTCGATTCCACAGCCGCTAATAGAGCTTTGCGATCGCAATCACTTCCAGAATCTGCAAAAGATATTCTAGTTTCATAACAGACCAGCAGGGACCTGCCAAAGTTAAACCATTTGGCCAGGAGAGCCCTTTTATGCAGACTTTTGCCAGATTTCGATACCCAAAATTTTTGCGATTTTCGCAGAATTTTTTTCAAAAGCCGATTCCAAAGCAACTAATAGAGCTTTGCGATCGCAATCACTTCCAGAATCTGCCCCACGAAGTCTACTTTCATGATAAAGCACGAGGGACCTGCCAAAGTTAAACCATTTGGCCAGGAGAGCCGTTTTATGAAGGCATGTGCTCGATTTCGTCGCGAAATTTTTTTGTCGAATTTTACGCCCTCTCATTTTTAAAAGTCGATTCCACAGCCGCTAATAGAGCTTTGCGATCGCAATCACTTCCAGAATCTGCAAAAGATATTCTAGTTTCATAACAGACCAGCAGGGACCTGCCAAAGTTAAACCATTTGGCCAGGAGAGCCCTTTTATGCAGACTTTTGCCAGATTTCGATACCCAAAATTTTTGCGATTTTCGCAGAATTTTTTTCAAAAGCCGATTCCAAAGCAACTAATAGAGCTTTGCGATCGCAATCACTTCCAGAATCTGCCCCACGAAGTCTACTTTCATGATAAAGCACGAGGGACCTGCCAAAGTTAAACCATTTGGCCAGGAGAGCCGTTTTATGAAGGCATGTGCTCGATTTCGTCGCGAAATTTTTTTGTCGAATTTTACGCCCTCTCATTTTTAAAAGTCGATTCCACAGCCGCTAATAGAGCTTTGCGATCGCAATCACTTCCAGAATCTGCAAAAGATATTCTAGTTTCATAACAGACCAGCAGGGACCTGCCAAAGTTAAACCATTTGGCCAGGAGAGCCCTTTTATGCAGACTTTTGCCAGATTTCGATACCCAAAATTTTTGCGATTTTCGCAGAATTTTTTTCAAAAGCCGATTCCAAAGCAACTAATAGAGCTTTGCGATCGCAATCACTTCCAGAATCTGCCCCACGAAGTCTACTTTCATGATAAAGCACGAGGGACCTGCCAAAGTTAAACCATTTGGCCAGGAGAGCCGTTTTATGAAGGCATGTGCTCGATTTCGTCGCGAAATTTTTTTGTCGAATTTTACGCCCTCTCATTTTTAAAAGTCGATTCCACAGCCGCTAATAGAGCTTTGCGATCGCAATCACTTCCAGAATCTGCAAAAGATATTCTAGTTTCATAACAGACCAGCAGGGACCTGCCAAAGTTAAACCATTTGGCCAGGAGAGCCCTTTTATGCAGACTTTTGCCAGATTTCGATACCCAAAATTTTTGCGATTTTCGCAGAATTTTTTTCAAAAGCCGATTCCAAAGCAACTAATAGAGCTTTGCGATCGCAATCACTTCCAGAATCTGCCCCACGAAGTCTACTTTCATGATAAAGCACGAGGGACCTGCCAAAGTTAAACCATTTGGCCAGGAGAGCCGTTTTATGAAGGCATGTGCTCGATTTCGTCGCGAAATTTTTTTGTCGAATTTTACGCCCTCTCATTTTTAAAAGTCGATTCCACAGCCGCTAATAGAGCTTTGCGATCGCAATCACTTCCAGAATCTGCAAAAGATATTCTAGTTTCATAACAGACCAGCAGGGACCTGCCAAAGTTAAACCATTTGGCCAGGAGAGCCCTTTTATGCAGACTTTTGCCAGATTTCGATACCCAAAATTTTTGCGATTTTCGCAGAATTTTTTTCAAAAGCCGATTCCAAAGCAACTAATAGAGCTTTGCGATCGCAATCACTTCCAGAATCTGCCCCACGAAGTCTACTTTCATGATAAAGCACGAGGGACCTGCCAAAGTTAAACCATTTGGCCAGGAGAGCCGTTTTATGAAGGCATGTGCTCGATTTCGTCGCGAAATTTTTTTGTCGAATTTTACGCCCTCTCATTTTTAAAAGTCGATTCCACAGCCGCTAATAGAGCTTTGCGATCGCAATCACTTCCAGAATCTGCAAAAGATATTCTAGTTTCATAACAGACCAGCAGGGACCTGCCAAAGTTAAACCATTTGGCCAGGAGAGCCCTTTTATGCAGACTTTTGCCAGATTTCGATACCCAAAATTTTTGCGATTTTCGCAGAATTTTTTTCAAAAGCCGATTCCAAAGCAACTAATAGAGCTTTGCGATCGCAATCACTTCCAGAATCTGCCCCACGAAGTCTACTTTCATGATAAAGCACGAGGGACCTGCCAAAGTTAAACCATTTGGCCAGGAGAGCCGTTTTATGAAGGCATGTGCTCGATTTCGTCGCGAAATTTTTTTGTCGAATTTTACGCCCTCTCATTTTTAAAAGTCGATTCCACAGCCGCTAATAGAGCTTTGCGATCGCAATCACTTCCAGAATCTGCAAAAGATATTCTAGTTTCATAACAGACCAGCAGGGACCTGCCAAAGTTAAACCATTTGGCCAGGAGAGCCCTTTTATGCAGACTTTTGCCAGATTTCGATACCCAAAATTTTTGCGATTTTCGCAGAATTTTTTTCAAAAGCCGATTCCAAAGCAACTAATAGAGCTTTGCGATCGCAATCACTTCCAGAATCTGCCCCACGAAGTCTACTTTCATGATAAAGCACGAGGGACCTGCCAAAGTTAAACCATTTGGCCAGGAGAGCCGTTTTATGAAGGCATGTGCTCGATTTCGTCGCGAAATTTTTTTGTCGAATTTTACGCCCTCTCATTTTTAAAAGTCGATTCCACAGCCGCTAATAGAGCTTTGCGATCGCAATCACTTCCAGAATCTGCAAAAGATATTCTAGTTTCATAACAGACCAGCAGGGACCTGCCAAAGTTAAACCATTTGGCCAGGAGAGCCCTTTTATGCAGACTTTTGCCAGATTTCGATACCCAAAATTTTTGCGATTTTCGCAGAATTTTTTTCAAAAGCCGATTCCAAAGCAACTAATAGAGCTTTGCGATCGCAATCACTTCCAGAATCTGCCCCACGAAGTCTACTTTCATGATAAAGCACGAGGGACCTGCCAAAGTTAAACCATTTGGCCAGGAGAGCCGTTTTATGAAGGCATGTGCTCGATTTCGTCGCGAAATTTTTTTGTCGAATTTTACGCCCTCTCATTTTTAAAAGTCGATTCCACAGCCGCTAATAGAGCTTTGCGATCGCAATCACTTCCAGAATCTGCAAAAGATATTCTAGTTTCATAACAGACCAGCAGGGACCTGCCAAAGTTAAACCATTTGGCCAGGAGAGCCCTTTTATGCAGACTTTTGCCAGATTTCGATACCCAAAATTTTTGCGATTTTCGCAGAATTTTTTTCAAAAGCCGATTCCAAAGCAACTAATAGAGCTTTGCGATCGCAATCACTTCCAGAATCTGCCCCACGAAGTCTACTTTCATGATAAAGCACGAGGGACCTGCCAAAGTTAAACCATTTGGCCAGGAGAGCCGTTTTATGAAGGCATGTGCTCGATTTCGTCGCGAAATTTTTTTGTCGAATTTTACGCCCTCTCATTTTTAAAAGTCGATTCCACAGCCGCTAATAGAGCTTTGCGATCGCAATCACTTCCAGAATCTGCAAAAGATATTCTAGTTTCATAACAGACCAGCAGGGACCTGCCAAAGTTAAACCATTTGGCCAGGAGAGCCCTTTTATGCAGACTTTTGCCAGATTTCGATACCCAAAATTTTTGCGATTTTCGCAGAATTTTTTTCAAAAGCCGATTCCAAAGCAACTAATAGAGCTTTGCGATCGCAATCACTTCCAGAATCTGCCCCACGAAGTCTACTTTCATGATAAAGCACGAGGGACCTGCCAAAGTTAAACCATTTGGCCAGGAGAGCCGTTTTATGAAGGCATGTGCTCGATTTCGTCGCGAAATTTTTTTGTCGAATTTTACGCCCTCTCATTTTTAAAAGTCGATTCCACAGCCGCTAATAGAGCTTTGCGATCGCAATCACTTCCAGAATCTGCAAAAGATATTCTAGTTTCATAACAGACCAGCAGGGACCTGCCAAAGTTAAACCATTTGGCCAGGAGAGCCCTTTTATGCAGACTTTTGCCAGATTTCGATACCCAAAATTTTTGCGATTTTCGCAGAATTTTTTTCAAAAGCCGATTCCAAAGCAACTAATAGAGCTTTGCGATCGCAATCACTTCCAGAATCTGCCCCACGAAGTCTACTTTCATGATAAAGCACGAGGGACCTGCCAAAGTTAAACCATTTGGCCAGGAGAGCCGTTTTATGAAGGCATGTGCTCGATTTCGTCGCGAAATTTTTTTGTCGAATTTTACGCCCTCTCATTTTTAAAAGTCGATTCCACAGCCGCTAATAGAGCTTTGCGATCGCAATCACTTCCAGAATCTGCAAAAGATATTCTAGTTTCATAACAGACCAGCAGGGACCTGCCAAAGTTAAACCATTTGGCCAGGAGAGCCCTTTTATGCAGACTTTTGCCAGATTTCGATACCCAAAATTTTTGCGATTTTCGCAGAATTTTTTTCAAAAGCCGATTCCAAAGCAACTAATAGAGCTTTGCGATCGCAATCACTTCCAGAATCTGCCCCACGAAGTCTACTTTCATGATAAAGCACGAGGGACCTGCCAAAGTTAAACCATTTGGCCAGGAGAGCCGTTTTATGAAGGCATGTGCTCGATTTCGTCGCGAAATTTTTTTGTCGAATTTTACGCCCTCTCATTTTTAAAAGTCGATTCCACAGCCGCTAATAGAGCTTTGCGATCGCAATCACTTCCAGAATCTGCAAAAGATATTCTAGTTTCATAACAGACCAGCAGGGACCTGCCAAAGTTAAACCATTTGGCCAGGAGAGCCCTTTTATGCAGACTTTTGCCAGATTTCGATACCCAAAATTTTTGCGATTTTCGCAGAATTTTTTTCAAAAGCCGATTCCAAAGCAACTAATAGAGCTTTGCGATCGCAATCACTTCCAGAATCTGCCCCACGAAGTCTACTTTCATGATAAAGCACGAGGGACCTGCCAAAGTTAAACCATTTGGCCAGGAGAGCCGTTTTATGAAGGCATGTGCTCGATTTCGTCGCGAAATTTTTTTGTCGAATTTTACGCCCTCTCATTTTTAAAAGTCGATTCCACAGCCGCTAATAGAGCTTTGCGATCGCAATCACTTCCAGAATCTGCAAAAGATATTCTAGTTTCATAACAGACCAGCAGGGACCTGCCAAAGTTAAACCATTTGGCCAGGAGAGCCCTTTTATGCAGACTTTTGCCAGATTTCGATACCCAAAATTTTTGCGATTTTCGCAGAATTTTTTTCAAAAGCCGATTCCAAAGCAACTAATAGAGCTTTGCGATCGCAATCACTTCCAGAATCTGCCCCACGAAGTCTACTTTCATGATAAAGCACGAGGGACCTGCCAAAGTTAAACCATTTGGCCAGGAGAGCCGTTTTATGAAGGCATGTGCTCGATTTCGTCGCGAAATTTTTTTGTCGAATTTTACGCCCTCTCATTTTTAAAAGTCGATTCCACAGCCGCTAATAGAGCTTTGCGATCGCAATCACTTCCAGAATCTGCAAAAGATATTCTAGTTTCATAACAGACCAGCAGGGACCTGCCAAAGTTAAACCATTTGGCCAGGAGAGCCCTTTTATGCAGACTTTTGCCAGATTTCGATACCCAAAATTTTTGCGATTTTCGCAGAATTTTTTTCAAAAGCCGATTCCAAAGCAACTAATAGAGCTTTGCGATCGCAATCACTTCCAGAATCTGCCCCACGAAGTCTACTTTCATGATAAAGCACGAGGGACCTGCCAAAGTTAAACCATTTGGCCAGGAGAGCCGTTTTATGAAGGCATGTGCTCGATTTCGTCGCGAAATTTTTTTGTCGAATTTTACGCCCTCTCATTTTTAAAAGTCGATTCCACAGCCGCTAATAGAGCTTTGCGATCGCAATCACTTCCAGAATCTGCAAAAGATATTCTAGTTTCATAACAGACCAGCAGGGACCTGCCAAAGTTAAACCATTTGGCCAGGAGAGCCCTTTTATGCAGACTTTTGCCAGATTTCGATACCCAAAATTTTTGCGATTTTCGCAGAATTTTTTTCAAAAGCCGATTCCAAAGCAACTAATAGAGCTTTGCGATCGCAATCACTTCCAGAATCTGCCCCACGAAGTCTACTTTCATGATAAAGCACGAGGGACCTGCCAAAGTTAAACCATTTGGCCAGGAGAGCCGTTTTATGAAGGCATGTGCTCGATTTCGTCGCGAAATTTTTTTGTCGAATTTTACGCCCTCTCATTTTTAAAAGTCGATTCCACAGCCGCTAATAGAGCTTTGCGATCGCAATCACTTCCAGAATCTGCAAAAGATATTCTAGTTTCATAACAGACCAGCAGGGACCTGCCAAAGTTAAACCATTTGGCCAGGAGAGCCCTTTTATGCAGACTTTTGCCAGATTTCGATACCCAAAATTTTTGCGATTTTCGCAGAATTTTTTTCAAAAGCCGATTCCAAAGCAACTAATAGAGCTTTGCGATCGCAATCACTTCCAGAATCTGCCCCACGAAGTCTACTTTCATGATAAAGCACGAGGGACCTGCCAAAGTTAAACCATTTGGCCAGGAGAGCCGTTTTATGAAGGCATGTGCTCGATTTCGTCGCGAAATTTTTTTGTCGAATTTTACGCCCTCTCATTTTTAAAAGTCGATTCCACAGCCGCTAATAGAGCTTTGCGATCGCAATCACTTCCAGAATCTGCAAAAGATATTCTAGTTTCATAACAGACCAGCAGGGACCTGCCAAAGTTAAACCATTTGGCCAGGAGAGCCCTTTTATGCAGACTTTTGCCAGATTTCGATACCCAAAATTTTTGCGATTTTCGCAGAATTTTTTTCAAAAGCCGATTCCAAAGCAACTAATAGAGCTTTGCGATCGCAATCACTTCCAGAATCTGCCCCACGAAGTCTACTTTCATGATAAAGCACGAGGGACCTGCCAAAGTTAAACCATTTGGCCAGGAGAGCCGTTTTATGAAGGCATGTGCTCGATTTCGTCGCGAAATTTTTTTGTCGAATTTTACGCCCTCTCATTTTTAAAAGTCGATTCCACAGCCGCTAATAGAGCTTTGCGATCGCAATCACTTCCAGAATCTGCAAAAGATATTCTAGTTTCATAACAGACCAGCAGGGACCTGCCAAAGTTAAACCATTTGGCCAGGAGAGCCCTTTTATGCAGACTTTTGCCAGATTTCGATACCCAAAATTTTTGCGATTTTCGCAGAATTTTTTTCAAAAGCCGATTCCAAAGCAACTAATAGAGCTTTGCGATCGCAATCACTTCCAGAATCTGCCCCACGAAGTCTACTTTCATGATAAAGCACGAGGGACCTGCCAAAGTTAAACCATTTGGCCAGGAGAGCCGTTTTATGAAGGCATGTGCTCGATTTCGTCGCGAAATTTTTTTGTCGAATTTTACGCCCTCTCATTTTTAAAAGTCGATTCCACAGCCGCTAATAGAGCTTTGCGATCGCAATCACTTCCAGAATCTGCAAAAGATATTCTAGTTTCATAACAGACCAGCAGGGACCTGCCAAAGTTAAACCATTTGGCCAGGAGAGCCCTTTTATGCAGACTTTTGCCAGATTTCGATACCCAAAATTTTTGCGATTTTCGCAGAATTTTTTTCAAAAGCCGATTCCAAAGCAACTAATAGAGCTTTGCGATCGCAATCACTTCCAGAATCTGCCCCACGAAGTCTACTTTCATGATAAAGCACGAGGGACCTGCCAAAGTTAAACCATTTGGCCAGGAGAGCCGTTTTATGAAGGCATGTGCTCGATTTCGTCGCGAAATTTTTTTGTCGAATTTTACGCCCTCTCATTTTTAAAAGTCGATTCCACAGCCGCTAATAGAGCTTTGCGATCGCAATCACTTC
>CAWVNO010002832.1:0-11000 GCA_963930645.1 Salticus scenicus | reverse complement strand
TATTCAATTGAGCAAAAAAATTATACACATGTTATAGGTCACAGTTGCGCCAACTGTATAGATTTTGGTGAATTTTGCACTTACAGTTTTTTACAGGGACACAAAGAAAAATTCTTTATCATTATGGCCTAAGGGAAAAACTTTTTTAATCTGCAATAGCGTCTAAATACCTTATTCAATTGAGCAGAAATTTTATATGAATATTATAAATCACAGTTTCACTAACTATAAGCCTTTTGGTGAATCTAGCATGTATAGGTTTTTACAGGGACACAACGAAAAAATCATTATCATTATGATCTTTGGGCTCAAAGTTCAGTAGCGTTACATAAAACATCGTGCACTATATGGAGAAAAATACTCAAACACTCTATTATGGTTTTCTCTCTTTTGTTTGTTTAACAACTCCTCCATCTTTACTTTATCTACAAAACTGTTAATTACTCAATGTTCGGAAAGTCGAGTGGAATCACTCAAGATTTTTTTTATACAGAATATAGTATGAAAAGCATTCACTATTCCTTAACAGGACCACACAAAAGAAATTGTATATATTAAGGACTAAATGTAAAAGTTCTTTGAAATGTACCTTAATTAATGTTAAGCATTTATCCTACTGTGCTAAATTTAAATACACTATGTGATACATGTATGATTTACAGACAATATACAATATATAAGACTGGAAATAAATGATTTATATATTTTTTTTTTCTGTTGAAAGAGCAGTGTAGATTCCCAGTTTATAGTATTAGTTACTATTGGTACACTATTTTATTTTATAAGAAACATTTTATTTGTATCATAATTGTATTATAACCTTTAATAACTTTGTAATATTTCATGAAATCACCGTGATTTTTGTGAAGGGTGTAACTGCATTTAAAAACTCGTTTTAACCCTACAAGGCTTTTTTTTTTTTAGTGCGCGACAAAAATATATAGGTTGTAATTAGTGATCAGAAGATAGGGAAAACTTATAAAAATAAAACCATATTTAACGGAAAAATCAACTTTTTAGCTCAACGTACCGTATGTGGAACATACATAAAAATATGATTTACTAATACGTTTACTATTGTAATATAAAAAAAACAACTTACCTCTTCAAAATATACACTTCGTTATAACACGCAGTATTTTTTTTTTTTTTTTTTTTTTTTTTCGAGTCAAAACAGTTCAATAACTATTCTTTTTTTTATTTTTGAATTCAGACAAAAGACTAACATATCGCTTTCATTCAAATTTCACACTGAGTGCACTATAACAAAAACACGAACAACATCTTTAAGTAAAGATTCATATTACTACATTTCTAAATGTCAGTAGCTTCTATCGAGATGTGAAGAGATGTCGCTACTAATAGTTTTATAGCTATAGGAACGATTGAAGTCGGAATTCCACATATGGAACTGGGTGCCTTGTTGGGTTAATACTGAAACTAATAAATCATAAATTAGTGGACTAAAAGTAATTTTACAGAGAATTAAGATAATAATTATTTAAGTTAACACTATTGACAAAATTACTTTAAATTGATTATTCAACAAATTAATTTTGTTCAATAAATATTCTGAAGCAAAAATATCCCTTTCATTTCAATGCTTACGAACATGCTTAATTCGTGAGTGTCAAGTAATGGGTGTAACATATATAACTCAAATGATTTCCAGTACTTTTTCTGTTGAAATTTTAACAGTGAAGTTTCCAAAAATGAAAGTGTTAGTTATTATCGGTATACTACTTTATTTTAGAAAAAACATTATTTTTGTAGCTCAGTTCTATTATAACCTTATGCAAAGCTTTTGTAATGTTTTATCGAAACGCCATGTCTTTTGTGAGAGGTAACCATGTTTAAAAAATCATTTTAATACTGAAATTAATAAATCATAAAAAAGTGTGACTAGGTAATTTTACAGGGAATTAAGATAATAACTATTTAAATTAACACTATGGCAAAATTAGTTTAAATTAATTATTCAACAAATTCATTTAGTTCAATAAATATTCTGACACAGAAATATGCCTTTCATTTCAATGCTTACGAACGCGCGTAATTCGTGAGCTTCAAGTAATGAGTGCAACTCATGTAACTTAAGTGATTTCCAGTCCTTTTTCTGTTGAAATTTTAACAGTGTAACTTCCAAAACTTAAAGTGTTAGTTATTATCGGTATACTACTCTATTTTAGAAGAAACATTATTTTTTGTAACCTAGTTCTATTATAACCTTATGTATTCAAAGCTTTTGTAATGTTTCATGGAAACGCCATGTCTTTTGTGAGAGGTAACCACGTTTAAAAATCATTTTAATACTGAAATTAATAAATCATAAAAAAAAGTGTAGCTAGGCAATTTTCCAGAGAATTAAGATAATAACTATTTAAATTAACATTATGACAAAGTTGGTTTAAATTAATTATTCAACAAATTCATTTAGTTCAATAAATATTCTGAAACGGAAATAAGCCTTTTCATTTCAATGCTTACGCACATGCTTAATTCGTGAGCATCAAGTAATAAGTGCAACTTATGTACCTCAAGTGATTTCCAGTACTTTTTCTGATGAAATTGTAACAGTGAAGTTTCCAAAACTTAAAGTGTTAGTTATTATCGGTATAGTACTTTATTTTAGATGAAACATTATTTTTGTAGCTTATTTCTATTATAACCTTAAGCAAAGCTTTTGTAATGTTGCATGGAAACGCCGTGTCTTTTGTGAGAGGTAACCATATTTAAAATATCATTTTAATAGTGAAATTAATAAATCATAAGAAAGAGTGACTAGGTAATTTTACAGGGAATTAAGATAATAACTATTTAAATTAACATTATGACAAAATTAGTTTAAATTAATTATTCAACAAATTCATTTAGTTCAATAAATATTCTGACACGGAAGTATTCCTTTCATTTCAACACTTAGGAACATGCTTAATTCGTGAGCGTTGAGTGATGAGTGCAACTCATGTAACTCAAATGATTTCCAGTACTTTTTATGTTGAAATTTTAACAGTGTAGTTTCCAAAACTTAAAGTGTTAGTTATTATCGGTATAGAACTTTAGTTTAGAAGAAAGATTATTTTTGTAGCTCAGTTCTATTATGCAAAGCTTTTGTAATGTTTCATGGAAACGCCATGTCTTTTGTGAGAGGTAACCATGTTCAAAAAATCATTTTAATACTGAAATTAATAAATTATAAAAAAAAAAAAAAAAGTGTGGCCAGGGAATTAAGGGGAATTTCAGGGAATTAAGATAACAACTATTTAAATTAACATTATGACAAAATTAGTTTAAATTAATTATTCAACAAATTCATTTTGTTCAATTAATATTCTGACACAGAAGTATGCCTTTCATTTCAATGCTTAAGAACATGCTTAATTCGTGAGCGTCAAGTAATGAGTGTAACTCATGTAACTCAAATAATTTCCAGTACTTTTTCTGTTGAAATTTTAACAGTGTAGTTTACAAAACTTAAAGTGTCAGTTATTATCGGTATACTACTTTATTTTAGAAGAAACGTTATTTTTGTAGCTCAGTTCTATTATAACCTTACGCAAAGCTTTTGTAATGTTTCATGAAAACGCCATGTCTTTTATGTAAGATAACCACGTTTAAAAAATCATTTTAATACTGAAATTAACAAGTCATTAAAAAAATGTGGCTGGGTAATTTTCCAGAGAATTAAGATAATAACTATTTAAATTAAAACTATGACAAAGCTGGTTTAAATTAATTATTCAACAAATTCAATTAGTTCAATAAATATTCTGACACGGAAGTATGCCTTTCATTTCAATACTTAGGAACATGCTTAATTCGTGAGCGTCAAGTAATGAGTGCAACTCATGTAACTCAAATGATTTCCAATACTTTTTTGTGTTGAAATTTTAACAATGTAATTTCCAAAACTAGTGTTAGTTATTATCGGTATACTACTTTAGTTTAGAAGAAACATTATTTTTGTAGCCCATTTATATTATAACCTTATGCAAAACTTCTGTAATGCTTCATGGAAACGCCATACCTTTTGTGAAAGGCAACCACGTTTAAAAAATCATTTTAATACTGAAATTAATAAATCATTAAAAAAAATAGTGTGGCTAGGTAATTTTACAGGGAATTAAGATAAGAACTATTTAAATTAACATTGTGACAAAAATAGTTTAAATTAATTATTCATCAAATTCAATTAGTTCAATAAACATTCTGACACGGAAATATGCCTTTCATTTCAACGCTTACGAACATGCTTAAATCATGAGCGTCAAGTAATGAGTGCAAATCATGTAACTCAAATGATTTCCAGTACTTTTTATGTTGAAATTTTAACAGTGTAGTTTCCAAAACTTAAAGTGTTAGTTATTATCGGTATAGTACTTTAGTTTAGAAGAAACATTATTTTTGTAGCTCAGTTTTATTATAACCTTATGCAAAGCTTTTGTAATGTTTCATGGAAACGCCATGTCTTTTGTGTAAGGTAACCACGTTTAAAAAATCATTTTAATACTGAAATTAATAAATCATAAAAAAAGTGTGGCTAGGTAATTTTCTAGGGAATTAAGATAATAATTATTTAAATTAACACTATGACAAAATAGTTTAAATTAATTATTCAACAAATTCAATTTGTATAAGAAATATTTTTACACAGAAACATGCCTTACATTCTAACGTCTACGTACGCGGTTGATTCGTGGGTGGCAAGTAGTCTAATAATCTCTAATAATGTCGATTTTTAAGGACAATTGAGCAAAGTACATTAAGATATTAATTGACATTGATATAACATTCTTGAATGACATAATAGATTCAGCAGCGAATTCTAATTACTGAAAGACAATTGTTGTGTTGGAAGGACGCCTAACCCTGATTCTGTGTTCTGATTTTCTTCGACCCAAAGTCGATAAACATGAAAATTCGTATTTTATGTAAAAACTTTCCGTAAAAAACAATAGGAATTGTTACGTAAATTTAGTTCGAAAATAGAAAATGAAACCCAGCTAAAACGATTTGTAAATAAACTATTTAAAATAATCTGGTGTGCCATTCACGCGACTTTCTCTTTCCCTGCATTTCAGTACCATGAAGACGGACTGCGGATTAAGTAGTAAAATCAATAAGGTAAGGTAAATACAGTTCAAACTACTTTAAAAAATATATAAAATAGTTTCAGAAAAAGTTTTATTTGACATATTATTCTTTGTGAGGGGGGCTCTGGGTTCGGGCCGGACCGGGCTCGGGCTTAAAAATTTTTTGCAAGCATGGGCCAGATCGGATTGGAGCTCAATTATTTTGTGTATACCCGGGCCGAGACAGGCCTGGATGAAATTTTTTCCGGACCGTGTCGACCCGAATCTTTTTTTAGTTTCCTCGTTAATCAAAGAAAAAGGAAAGTGATAAAATATTTCTTCAATCATTTATTTTACATAATCTTACAGGCTGCTATGTCACATAAAATTTTATTTTGTTAAAAAATATCTGTAACCTCAATTTTATTGTCGATCAGTCTGTCGGTTCGCGATTTGATTTTCCGCAAATATTTTTAGCATGTCTCGAAATTAATATATTTTATTTAAAGTAATATTAGAGGATTTTCTAATCAAAATAGTATGCATGTCACTACTAATTTGCGCACATGTACAATCAAAAGAAATTAGATACGTTACTGTGTATAAGGTTTGTGTCTTATAGTCTGTGGATTTTAGGTGGTATGAAGGCAATAAAAGTCCTACCACTGTAACTTTCTCGCGAAAGCTCCTTTTTTAACACGCTTTTATTAGCTTCACCTGTATTTATGTTTGTATGTATAATGTATGTTTGTAATCGCTCTGGGAGTAAACAAAAAATCCATATTGTAAAAAAATACTTTCCCTACGTGAACGCTGTGGCTGTGAGGTAAAGCTCCGTGCTACGAACCTAAAGGTCTAGCGTTCGAGCCTAGTCAGGGTAGATTTTTTAAAAATAGTTTCTGTTTAATTCTAAATTATTTTAATTAAAGATTTAAATGTATGTAAATATTATGGTATGTCACTCACACGATTTTCTCTTACCCTGCATTTTAATACTAAGATAGATATTTTGTGCTTTTTAGTTCACATTTCGATAAAGCGTGTTCTTTAATTTTTTAAAACTATAATATTATTTTTACTCTAGTACACTGGATGAAAGTAGCATTATTTTTAGCATGTGTAAAAGCAACTTTTCTTTTGAATGGTTGGATTAGAATTAAAGTTTTGGTTACCGGATCACTTGAAAGATTCGGATACATTACCGTATATAAGAGGAAATGGTTGAAAGTGCATTTTTAGTAGTATTAACAATTTTAAATACCTTCCTATATTGTTTGATGAATGAAATATTTTCTATTTGACTTTCTGTCTGTCTTTGTGTCTTCTGTATGTCTGTAATAAAGAATTTCTGTTTATACATAATTACCTTGTAAAAGTTCAGCAGTTTTGTTAAAGAACATTCTATTCCTTGGCTATATAAAACCGCTGCAAAACATATACTAAAAACCTTTTTCATAGTAAAGCATGCTTTTATTTTATTTTATTTTTCATTATTTTACATTTTTTTTATCGGGCCGGGCCGGGTCGGGCCTGATATTATCGTTTTTTGTTCGGGCCGGGCCGGATAAGCAAAGTTTTCGAACGGGCTGGGCCAGACCCGGGCCTCAAAAGCTCGGCCCTCTACCTTAACCTCTCGTTCCATTATAGTGACGGCATTTATTTAAAAAAAGAAAGAAAGAAAGAAATTCAAGTCTGTTATTAATTTGCCTTCAAACTTGCCTATCATGATCAAATTTTTCAAAAAGGCAACCTAATACTAACTTCAAGATACCAATTTAAAATTCCTGCAGTTACTTGATTTCAAGTTAGGCTGAGAACGCATAAACATAAAGATCAACCGCTAAATATTGAATTTTTGCATTCAGGTGACTTCAAAACGGGATATTATGTAAAAAAACAGAGTTGAAAATAGAAAATCAAAAATATTTTGTTTATAGTCTGGATATGAAAAAATTAACTTCCTTCCTGAGCCGTGTCCGTCGGTACAGTAAAGTGCAGCAAACCACTATCATCAAGTACATCCATTGAAAAGAATGTTTAACTTTATTTTGGGAAGCCCAGTATATTGTCTATAAATTATGTGTATATTCCATTTTGTACTTAAGTTTAGTTTTATTTGATAAACACTTAACACAAAATTAAATTTCTAGCAATTTCCAAGTATAGCCTCTATATATCCAAATACTTTTATGTAGCACTGTGAAGGAATGATGAATTATTTCCGTACTACAATCTACACAAAACATGCTTTTATATATATAAAAAATATGTTCATTCCATTTGGTATAGGGCACAGTCTATATATGTTACATTGTACTTACCAGAAATTTCCCCCATAGACTTAATGTATTTTAATTCTCTTGCATATCCCTGTACACGAACCATTCGCTTGATCTCAACGAAAAGTTTAGCGTAGCATCAATATATGATACAGATTTATAATACCGAGTTTGGACTCCCAGTTCAGTTATTATGTGTTCGTGAGATATGCTGAAAACAGACAGACAGACAGATAAACGTACAGACCAACTGCTAAAAACATAATTTTCGGACTCGTGTGAACCTCAAAAATTGTAAATGTAACAAAAATTCAATTTCGAAAATTTGACTGAAAAAAATACTTTCTCTACCATATTGATAAGAAAAAGTAAAAAGGCAGATAATCTGAAGATATTTGGAGTACAGAATCTGCAGAAAAACTGTAGTCTGGAATACCAATCTGGAAATAACAGCAGATAGAAAGGTATTATTACCTGCAATTTTTCCTTGTTCCAAAAACCTTTAAAAACTGCAGATAATCTGAAGGTTTTTGAAAGAAAGAAAGATTACAGGTAGTACAGTTTTATCTGCAGTTTTTTTTTTTTTTTTTTTTCAGATTAGTATTCCAAACGGCAGTCTTTCTGCCGAATCTGTATTCTCAATACTACCGCATTATCTTCATTTTTTATAGTTTTCTGCAGATGTTTTTTATAGCTATGAAGTACGGTTATATATTTAAATTAAAGACATTGAGTCCGTTTGAACCCCCTTTGGTATATTTAAAATTGAATGTCCGTCTATCGTCCACTCGAACTGAACCCAGTTGCAGGGTTACGCTCTCATTTGAATCGGTATTATACAATACTTTATTAATACATCCGGAATGTTTAACATTTATAATAATGTTTATTACAATGTTGCACAATATGCGTTGTAAAATTGCTGTAATATTAATGGTAAAAAATATTTAATTGTGCATATTTTAAATTTTTAAATTGTGTTGTGCTAAATAATTCTTCTGATTCACAGCCACGTTTTTGTTTGTTTGTTTGTTTCACCGTATTAACGGGTGTCACAAAGGTCTGGAGACAAGCGATCAGTTCCGATCTACACATCAATAAATGTCTGCCAAAACTGAAACAATTCGTTGATACCTACCATCTATACTACCAATATGACAAATTAATGTTCTTGCCAGACCTCGTCGGTACACTGCAAACGCACGCGCACAAAAATAACACATTTAAGAACACATTTTGTCCTCAAATTAACAACACTTTTTGGTGTTCTAAGCTAGAACACTTCATAAGAAACATAACTGCAACAGACATAATTGCATAAGAAACATAATTTAGTGCTATGCTTATTTGAAATAAAAATCGCTTGCACTCATCATAGAAAAATAATTTTAATAAGTGATAATTAAAAAAATATAATTATTCGAATAAAAAATTTGCTCCGCATGAATTTTAATAGTAAAATATAGAAGAAAATTTTGTGATGGCAACAACATACTAGTTTCGTTTTCTCACCTTTAGAAGCCTTCTAAATCTAATCCCCATAATACACACTGCTGAGCAAATTATTAAGAAAACGTCTGCATATTATTTCACGGGATAAGCTATTCTGTTTAATAAACGTTTCTAAAGTGTTTCAACGTTAAAGATGAATGTGTTTCAGAAATGTTCTAAAAAGCGTTTAGACTTTGTGTGGGATCATAACCCTTTGAAGCAGATTTCTCATCAACATAATTTTTACACTTTTTTGATAATTTTAAGTTATTTTAGATATAAATAAGTGGAAAATGTTATATTTAAAATTTTAATTAATTTTGATTTTAAATATAGAGTGGGGCACCGGTGTCCCTTTCTGCGTTAAAGGTAAATTCATCATGGGACACGGGCGTCCCACGAATAAATATTTTTACAATTGCACTTATTTACAATTACTTAGATATAGGAGTAGCAATAATTCATTACTGATCTTTTTTAAATAATCAAATTTAATTAGAAATAAATTTTGAAATTGGTTGATAAAATTTTTTCAAACTACTTTTATTTAACATTTTTATTTTAGTAAAAAATTTACTCTGATAATCTAATAGATTTTTTATAGTAACTATTAGACTCTCTTTTATAATAAAAAACTATCATATTTTAATAATATTTGTAATAAGAGCGTCAAAAAATAAATAAGCAAAAGGGACACCGGTGTCCCATCTGCGTCAAAGAGTTAAATTTTGATCAAAACACTATCTGAACACATTTTTTGTCCTTGTAATTGTCAACAACACTTCGCACTTTTTTTTCCTCGCGCAACACAATCACAACACTTTTAGTTAGAAGTGTTTACTATTACGTTCTAATAACGTTGCAAAAGTGTTTCACGCATTTGCAGTGTAGCCATTGTTCGAAAAAAAGTTTAAATGGTTCACTGAAAAGAAAGTATCTTCTGTGCTAAAAGATGACACGAAAAAGAAATTTGGGGTGTTTTTATATTTTTCTATTTATTTGGAATTTTGGAGTGTTTTTACCCAGTATTTGTACAACAATAGAATAGAATTACTTGAAAGTTGAAAAAAGTTGACATATATTTGTCATCTAGGCCATGATGAAGAACGTTAAAAAAACCCTCCGAGAATTCAAAGATAATGAACCGTTTAACCCTTTAATGTTCATTGGTTTCGCAGCGAAACCAAACATTTGACATAATTTAACAATTTTTATGCAGCAGTTTTTTTTTTTAACATTTCCCCCTTGTTTTAATAAGGTTTTAAACTTTTATTCCTTTTCTGTTCGGTAGATAGTAACACTATTCCAAAATTTAACAAATAATGCTTCAAAGGAAGCTAAGTGCGTAAGTCACTTGAAGTTTCTTAATGTGTACAAGGGCGAATTGCTGGTTTGATGATGCGCTCATGTCTAGTTGTTTTTTTCATTTAATTAACAGCTAGATTATTATTTTCACCTGAACCAACTTTTACGAGTTTTTGTAGTTGATAATGTTTACTTACAAAGTGTTTTATTTATTAAATTAAATATTATTTGAATTTAATAACGTTAACTTATAGATGTTTCAAACCGAAAATTTCTCGAAAAGGAACAATGCTAATTTTATTTTTTAAATATTAATGATCAGCTATGTCTAAAATCCATTTTTAAAATTAGTTTAGTAATTTTTTAAATAAATTAAGTAGTGAACGTTAAAGGGTTAAAGGAGTTTTTCTAAAGATAGTAGAATAAACTGATGATTTTGCCAGCCAATGTTGCAAGGATTCAGTCTTTTTATTATTATTATTATCTTTATTATTTATTTATTTATTTATTGTACAACCCATGTCTGTGTGTGTTTCAATTTGTTTCGCGACTTTTGTAACACCCCTTACTTTTGAGAAATAAATATTAACTAGATGGGATCTGCCAATACTTGACAGTTTTACAAGAATTAAATGCATAATTGATGTCCTGTCATTGCATCGTGTCTGAAAAGCAATGTGTTTACTTAAAGCACACATTTCCTAAGAAAAATTTAAACTTCACACAAGTACTTTGATGAATATAATTTTCAAATGAAGTTATTTTGCATATTAATTGAAGATTTTTTTTAAACACATAAAAGTTACATAAGAATGTGAACCGCAAACACAGGAGCAACTCAAGAAGTAAGACA
>CAWVNO010002830.1:0-108000 GCA_963930645.1 Salticus scenicus | reverse complement strand
AAACAAAGACTACAAATGTAAACAAAGACACCAAATGGAACTCTAAATGTAAACAAAAAATAAAAATTTAAACAAAGACTACAAATGTAAACAAAACTAAAAGTAAACAAATACTACAAATATAAACAACGACTACAAATGTAAACAAAACTAAATGTAAACAAATACTAGAAATATAAACAAAGACTCTAGATGTAACCAAAAACTCTTGGTGTAAACAAGGACTCTAGGTGTAAAAAAGGACTACAAATGTAAACAAAGTCTCTAAATATAAACAAAGTCTAAATGTAAACAAAGACTACAAGTGTAAACAAAGGCTACAAATGTAAACAAAGGCTCTAAATGTAAACAAATACGCTATATGTAAACAAAGACTACAAATGTAAACAAAGACACTAAATGGAACTCTAAATGTAAACAAAGAAGAAAAATGTAAACAAAGACTACAAATGTAAACAGTCTCTAAATGTAAACAAAGTCTAAAAAATAAAAACAATGTCTAAAAATGTAAACAAAGGCTACAAATGTAAACAAAGACTCTAAATGTAAAGAAGGTCTCTAAATGCAAAAAAGGATTACAAATGTAAACAAAGACTACAAATGTAAACAAAGACTACAAATGTAAACAAAGACTACTAATATAAACAAAGACTCTAAATAAAAACAGACTACAAATGTAAACAAAAACTACAAACTCAAACTAACACTCTAAATGTAGACAAAGACTACAAATGTAAACAAAGACTGCAAACGTAAACAAAAACTAAGTGTAAACAAATAATAAAAATATAAACAAAGACTCTAAATGTAATAAAAAACTCTGGGTATAAACAAGGACTACAAATGTAAACAGACTATAAATATAAACAAAGTCTAAAAATAAATACAAAGACTCTAAATGTAAACAAAGGCTAAAAATGTAAACAAAGACTACAGATGTGAACAAAGGTTCTAAATGTAAATAAATACGATATGTAAACAAAGACTACAAATATAAACAAAGACACTAAATGGAACTCTAAATGTAAACAAAGAAGAAAAATGTAAACAAAGACTACAAATGTAAACAGACTCTAAATGTAAACAAAGTCTAAAAAATAAAATAATGACTCTAAATGTAAACAAAGGCTAAAAATGTAAACAAAAACTCTACATGTAAACAATCTCTCTAAATGTAAACAACGATTACAAATATAAACGGACTCAAAATGTAAACAAAGTCTCTAAATGCAAAAAAGGATTACAAATGTAAACAAAGACTACAAATGTAAACAAAGACTACAAATATAAACAAAGACACTAAATGGAACTCTAAATGTAAACAAAGAAGAAAAATGTAAACAAAGACTACAAATGTAAACAGACTCTAAATGTAAACAAAGTCTAAAAAATAAAATAATGACTCTAAATGTAAACAAAGGCTAAAAATGTAAACAAAAACTCTACATGTAAACAATCTCTCTAAATGTAAACAACGATTACAAATATAAACGGACTC
Organism: Salticus scenicus; assembly: GCA_963930645.1. Taxonomy (NCBI): domain Eukaryota; kingdom Metazoa; phylum Arthropoda; class Arachnida; order Araneae; family Salticidae; genus Salticus; species Salticus scenicus. Next base: position 106,502 of record CAWVNO010002830.1, on the reverse strand, counting down.
AAAATGTAAACAAAGTCTCTAAATGCAAAAAAGGATTACAAATGTAAACAAAGACTACAAATGTAAACAAAAACTACAAACGTAAACTAACACTCTAAATGTAGACAAAGACTACAAATGTGAACAAAGACTGCAAACGTAAACAAAGACTCTAAATGTAAACACTCTAAATGTAAACAAAGACTACATATGTAAACAAAGAATTTAAATGTAAATAAAGACAACAAATGTAAACAAAGACCTTAAATGTAAACAGACTCTAAATGAAAACAAAGACTAAAATAGTAAACAAAGACTACAAAAGTAAACAAAGACTCTAAATATAAAGAAGGTCTCTAAATGCAAACAAAGATTACAAATGTAAACAAAAACTACAAATATAAACGAAGACTACAAATAAAAACAAAGACTCTAAATGGAAACAGACTACAAATGTAAACAAAAACTACAAACGTAAACTAAAACTCTAAATGTAAACAAAGACTACAAATGTAAACAAAGACTGCAAACGTAAACAAAAACTAAGTGTAAACAAATAATAAAAATATAAACAAAGACTCTAAATGTAATAAAAAAATCTGGGTATAAACAAGGACTACAAATGTAAACAGACTATAAATATAAACAAAGTCTAAAAATAAAAACAAAGACTCTAAATGTAAACAAAGGCTCTAAATGTAAACAAATACGCTATATGTAAACAAAGACTACAAATATAAACAAAGACACTAAATGGAACTCTAAATGTAAACAAAGAAGAAAAATGTAAACAAAGACTACAAATGTAAACAGACTCTAAATGTAAACAAAGTCTAAAAAATAAAAACAATGACTCTAAATGTAAACAAAGGCTAAAAATGTAAACAAAAACTCTAAATGGAAACAGACTACAAATGTAAACAAAAACTACAAACGTAAACTAACACTCTAAATGTAAACAAAGACTGCAAATGTAAACAAAGACTGCATATGTAAACAAAGAATTTAAATGTAAATAAAGACTACAAATGTAAACAAAGACCTTAAATGTAAACATACTCTAAATGAAAACAAAGACTAAAAATGTAAACAAAGACTTTAAATATAAAGAAGGTCTCTAAATGCAAACAAAGATTACAAATGTAAACAAAGACTACAAATATAAACAAAGACTCTAAATGGAAACAGACTACAAATGTAAACAAAAACTACAAACGTAAACTAAAACTCTAAATGTAAACAAAGACTGCAAATGTAAACAAAGACTGCATATGTAAACAAAGAATTTAAATGTAAATAAAGACTACAAATGTAAACAAAGACCTTAAATGTAAACATACTCTATATGAAAACAAAGACTAAAAATGTAAACAAAGTCTTTAAATATAAAGAAGGTCTCTAAATGCAAACAAAGATTACAAATGTAAACAAAGACTACAAATATAAACAAAGACTCTAAATGGAAACAGACTACAAATGTAAACAAAAACTACAAACGTAAACTAAAACTCTAAATGTAAACAAAGACTACAAATATAAACAAAGACTCTAAATGGAAACAGACTACAAATGTAAACAAAAACTACAAACGTAAACTAAAACTCTGAATGTAAACAAAGACAACAAATGTAAACAAAGACTGCAAACGTAAACAAAAACTCTAAATGTAAACAAATATTAAAAATATAAACAAAGACTATAAATGTAATAAAAAAATCTGGCTATAAACAAGGACTACAAATGTAAACAGACTCTAAATATAAACAAAGTCTAAAAATAAAAACAAAGACTCTAAATGTAAACAAAGGCTAAAAATGTAAACAAAGACTACAAATGTGAACAAAGCTCTAAATGTAAACAAACACGCTATATGTAAACAAAGACCACAAATGTAAACAAAGACACTAAATGGAACTCTAAATGTAAACAAAGAATAAAAATGTAAACAAAGACTACAAATGTAAACAAAGACCTTAAATGTAAACAGAGTCTAAATGAAAGCAAAAACTACAAATGTAAACAAAGACTACAAATATAAACAAAAACTCTAAATGGAAACAGACTACAAATGTAAACAAAAACTACAAACGTAAACTAACACGCTAAATGTAAACAAAGACTACAAATGTAAACAAAGACTGCAAACGTAAACAAAGACTCTAAATGTAATAAAAAACTGGGTATAAACAATGACTCTAGGTGTAAACAAGGACTACAAATGTAGACATACTCTAAATGTAAACAAAGTCTAAAAATAAAAACAAAGACTCTAAATGTAAACAAAGGCTAAAAATGTAAACAAAGACTACAAATGTAAACAAAACTAAAAGTAAACAAATACTACAAATATAAACAACGACTACAAATGTAAACAAAACTAAATGTAAACAAATACTAGAAATATAAACAAAGAATCTAGAAGTAACCAAAAACTCTTGGTGTAAACAAGGACTCTAGGTGTAAAAAAGGACTACAAATGTAAACAAAGTCTCTAAATATAAACAAAGTCTAAATGTAAACAAAGACTACAAGTGTAAACAAAGGCTACAAATGTAAACAAAAACTCTACATGTAAACAATCTCTCTAAATGTAAACAAAGGCTGAAAATGTAAACAAAGACTACAGATGTGAACAAAGGCTCTAAATGTAAACAAATACGCTATATGTAAACAAAGACTACAAATGTAAACAAAGACACTAAATGGAACTCTAAATGTAAACAAAGAAGAAAAATGTAAACAAAGACTACAAATGTAAACAGACACTAAATGTAAACAAAGTCTAAAAAATAAAAACAATGTCTAAAAATGTATACAAAGGCTACAAATGTAAACAAAGACTCTAAATGTAAAGAAGGTCTCTAAATGCAAAAAAGGATTACAAATGTAAACAAAGACTACAAATGTAAACAAAGACTACTAATATAAACAAAGACTCTAAATAAAAACAGACTACAAATGTAAACAAAAACTACAAACGTAAACTAACACTCTAAATGTAGACAAAGACTACAAATGTAAACAAAGACTACAAATATAAACAAAGACTCTAAATAAAAACAGACTACAAATGTAAACAAAAACTACAAACGTAAACTAACACTCTAAATGTAGACAAAGACTACAAATGTAAACAAAGACTGCAAATTTAAACAAAGACTCTAAATGTAAACACTCTAAATGTAAACAAAGACTACATATGTAAACAAAGAATTTAAATGTAAATAAAGACAACAAATGTAAACAAAGACCTTAAATGTAAACAGACTCTAAATGAAAACAAAGACTAAAAATGTAAACAAAGACTACAAACGTAAACAAAGACTCTAAATATAAAGAAGGTCTCTAAATGCAAACAAAGATTACAAATGTAAACAAAAACTACAAATATAAACAAAGACTACAAATAAAAACAAAGACTCTAAATGGAAACAGACTACAAATGTAAACAAAAACTACAAACGTAAACTAAAACTCTAAATGTAAACAAAGACTACAAATGTAAACAAAGACTGCAAACGTAAACAAAAACTAAGTGTAAACAAACAATAAAAATATAAACAAAGACTCTAAATGTAATAAAAAACTCTGGGTATAAACAAGGACTACAAATGTAAACAGACTACAAATATAAACAAAGTCTAAAAATAAAAACAAAGACTCTAAATGTAAACAAAGGCTAAAAATGTAAACAAAGACTACAGATGTGAACAAAGGCTCTAAATGTAAACAAATACGCTATATGTAAACAAAGACTACAAATATAAACAAAGACACTAAATGGAACTCTAAATGTAAACAAAGAAGAAAAATGTAAACAAAGACTACAAATGTAAACAGACTCTAAATGTAAACAAAGTCTAAAAAATAAAAACAATGACTCTAAATGTAAACAAAGACTACAAATATAAACAAAGACTCTAAATAAAAACAGACTACAAATGTAAACAAAAACTACAAACGTAAACTAACACTCTAAATGTAGACAAAGACTACAAATGTAAACAAAGACTGCAAATTTAAACAAAGACTCTAAATGTAAACACTCTAAATGTAAACAAAGACTACATATGTAAACAAAGAATTTAAATGTAAATAAAGACAACAAATGTAAACAAAGACCTTAAATGTAAACAGACTCTAAATGAAAACAAAGACTAAAAATGTAAACAAAGACTACAAACGTAAACAAAGACTCTAAATATAAAGAAGGTCTCTAAATGCAAACAAAGATTACAAATGTAAACAAAAACTACAAATATAAACAAAGACTACAAATAAAAACAAAGACTCTAAATGGAAACAGACTACAAATGTAAACAAAAACTACAAACGTAAACTAAAACTCTAAATGTAAACAAAGACTACAAATGTAAGACGACAAAGACTGCAAACGTAAACAAAAACTAAGTGTAAACAAACAATAAAAATATAAACAAAGACTCTAAATGTAATAAAAAACTCTGGGTATAAACAAGGACTACAAATGTAAACAGACTACAAATATAAACAAAGTCTAAAAATAAAAACAAAGACTCTAAATGTAAACAAAGGCTAAAAATGTAAACAAAGACTACAGATGTGAACAAAGGCTCTAAATGTAAACAAATACGCTATATGTAAACAAAGACTACAAATATAAACAAAGACACTAAATGGAACTCTAAATGTAAACAAAGAAGAAAAATGTAAACAAAGACTACAAATGTAAACAGACTCTAAATGTAAACAAAGTCTAAAAAATAAAAACAATGACTCTAAATGTAAACAAAGGCTAAAAATGTAAACAAAAACTCTAAATGGAAACAGACTACAAATGTAAACAAAAACTACAAACGTAAACTAACACTCTAAATGTAAACAAAGACTGCATATGTAAACAAAGAATTTAAATGTAAATAAAGACTACAAATGTAAACAAAGACCTTAAATGTAAACATACTCTAAATGAAAACAAAGACTAAAAATGTAAACAAAGACTTTAAATATAAAGAAGGTCTCTAAATGCAAACAAAGATTACAAATGTAAACAAAGACTACAAATATAAACAAAGACTCTAAATGGAAACAGACTACAAATGTAAACAAAAACTACAAACGTAAACTAAAACTCTAAATGTAAACAAAGACTACAAATATAAACAAAGACTCTAAATGGAAACAGACTACAAATGTAAACAAAAACTACAAACGTAAACTAAAACTCTGAATGTAAACAAAGACAACAAATGTAAACAAAGACTGCAAACGTAAACAAGAACTCTAAATGTAAACAAATAATAAAAATGTAAACAAAGACTATAAATGTAATAAAAAAATCTGGCTATAAACAAGGACTACAAATGTAAACAGACTCTAAATATAAACAAAGTCTAAAAATAAAAACAAAGACTCTAAATGTAAACAAAGGCTAAAAATGTTAACAAAGACTACAAATGTGAACAAAGGCTTTAAATGTAAACAAACACGCTATATGTAAACAAAGACCACAAATGTAAACAAAGACACTAAATGGAACTCTAAATGTAAACAAAGAATAAAAATGTAAACAAAGACTACAAATGTAAACAAAGACCTTAAATGTAAACAGAGTCTAAATGAAAACAAAAACTACAAATGTAAACAAAGACTACAAATATAAACAAAAACTCTAAATGGTAACAGACTACAAATGTAAACAAAAACTACAAACGTAAACTAACACGCTAAATGTAAACAAAGACTACAAATGTAAACAAAGACTGCAAAAGTAAACAAAGACTCTAAATGTAATAAAAAACTCTGGGTATAAACAATGACTCTAGGTGTAAACAAGGACTACAAATGTAGACATACTCTAAATGTAAACAAAGTCTAAAAATAAAAACAAAGACTCTAAATGTAAACAAAGGCTAAAAATGTAAACAAAGACTACAAATGTAAACAAAGTCTCCAAATTTAAACAAACACGCTATATGTAAACAAAGACTACAAATGTAAACAAAGACACCAAATGGAACTCTAAATGTAAACAAAAAATAAAAATTTAAACAAAGACTACAAATGTAAACAAAACTAAAAGTAAACAAATACTACAAATATAAACAACGACTACAAATATAAACAAAACTAAATGTAAACAAATACTAGAAATATAAACAAAGACTCTAGATGTAACCAAAAACTCTTGGTGTAAACAAGGACTCTAGGTGTAAAAAAGGACTACAAATGTAAACAAAGTCTCTAAATATAAACAAAGTCTAAATGTAAACAAAGACTACAAGTGTAAACAAAGGCTACAAATGTAAACAAAAACTCTACATGTAAACAATCTCTCTAAATGTAAACAAAGGCTGAAAATGTAAACAAAGACTACAGATGTGAACAAAGGCTCTAAATGTAAACAAATACGCTATATGTAAACAAAGGCTACAAATGTAAACAAAGACTCTAAATGTAAAGAAGGTCTCTAAATGCAAAAAAGGATTACAAATGTAAACAAAGACTACAAATGTAAACAAAGACTACTAATATAAACAAAGACTCTAAATAAAAACAGACTACAAATGTAAACAAAAACTACAAACTCAAACTAACACTCTAAATGTAGACAAAGACTACAAATGTAAACAAAGACTGCAAACGTAAACAAAGACTCTAAATGTAAACACTCTAAATGTAAACAAAGACTAAATATGTAAACAAAGAATTTAAATGTAAATAAAGACAACAAATGTAAACAAAGACCTTAAATGTAAACAGACTCTAAATGAAAACAAAGACTAAAAATGTAAACAAAGACTACAAACGTAAACAAAGACTCTAAATATAAAGAAGGTCTCTAAATGCAAACAAAGATTACAAATGTAAACAAAAACTACAAATATAAACAAAGACTACAAATAAAAACAAAGACTCTAAATGGAAACAGACTACACATGTAAACAAAAACTACAAACGTAAACTAAAACTCTAAATGTAAACAAAGACTACAAATGTAAACAAAGACTGCAAACGTAAACAAAAACTAAGTGTAAACAAATAATAAAAATATAAAGAAAGACTCTAAATGTAATAAAAAACTCTGGGTATAAACAAGGACTACAAATGTAAACAGACTATAAATATAAACAAAGTCTAAAAATAAAAACAGACTCTAAATGTAAACAAAAGCTAAAAATGTAAACAAAGACTACAGATGTGAACAAAGGCTCTAAATGTAAACAAATACGCTATATGTAAACAAAGACTACAAATATAAACAAAGACACTAAATGGAACTCTAAATGTAAACAAAGAAGAAAAATGTAAACAAAGACTACAAATGTAAACAGACTCTAAATGTAAACAAAGTCTAAAAAATAAAAACAATGACTCTAAATGTAAACAAAGGCTAAAAATGTAAACAAAAACTCTAAATGGAAACAGACTACAAATGTAAACAAAAACTACAAACGTAAACTAACACTCTAAATGTAAACAAAGACTGCATATGTAAACAAAGAATTTAAATGTAAATAAAGACTACAAATGTAAACAAAGACCTTAAATGTAAACATACTCTAAACGAAAACAAAGACTGAAAATGTAAACAAAGACTGCAAATATAAACAAAGACTCTAAATGGAAACAGACTACAAATGTAAACAAAAACTACAAACGTAAACTAAAACTCTGAATGTAAACAAAGACAACAAATGTAAACAAAGACTGCAAACGTAAACAAAAACTCTAAATGTAAACAAATAATAAAAATGTAAACAAAGACTATAAATGTAATAAAAAAATTTGACTATAAACAAGGACTACAAATGTAAACAGACTCTAAATATAAACAAAGTCTAAAAATAAAAACAAAGACTCTAAATGTAAACAAAGGCTAAAAATGTAAACAAAGACTACAAATGTGAACAAAGGCTCTAAATGTAAACAAACACGCTATATGTAAACAAAGACCACAAATGTAAACAAAGACACTAAATGGAACTCTTAATGTAAACAAAGACTACAAATGTAAACAAAGACTACAAATGTAAACAAAGACCTTAAATGTAAACAGAGTCTAAATGAAAACAAAAACTACAAATGTAAACAAAGGCTACAACTATAAACAAAAACTCTAAATGGAAACAGACTACAGATGTAAACAAAAACTACAAACGTAAACTAACACGCTAAATGTAAACAAAGACTACAAATGTAAACAAAGACTGCAAACGTAAACAAAGACTCTAAATGTAATAAAAAACTCTAGGTATAAACAATGACTCTAGGTGTAAACAAGGACTACAAATGTAGACATACTCTAAATGTAAACAAAGTCTAAAAATAAAAACAAAGACTCTAAATGTAAACAAAGGCTAAAAATGTAAACAAAGACTACAAATGTAAACAAAACTAAAAGTAAACAAATACTACAAATATAAACAACGACTACAAATGTGAACAAAACTAAATGTAAACAAATACTAGAAATATAAACAAAGAATCTAGAAGTAACCAAAAACTCTTGGTGTAAACAAGGACTCTAGGTGTAAAAAAGGACTACAAATGTAAACAAAGTCTCTAAATATAAACAAAGTCTAAATGTAAACAAAGACTACAAGTGTAAACAAAGGCTACAAATGTAAACAAAAACTCTACATGTAAACAATCTCTCTAAATGTAAACAAAGGCTAAAAATGTAAACAAAGACTACAGATGTGAACAAAGGCTCTAAATGTAAACAAATACGCTATATGTAAACAAAGACTACAAATATAAACAAAGACACTAAATGGAACTCTAAATGTAAACAAAGAAGAAAAATGTAAACAAAGACTACAAATGTAAACAGACTCTAAATGTAAACAAAGTCTAAAAAATAAAAACAATGACTCTAAATGTAAACAAAGGCTAAAAATGTAAACAAAAACTCTAAATGGAAACAGACTACAAATGTAAACAAAAACTACAAACGTAAACTAACACTCTAAATGTAAACAAAGACTGCAAAAGTAAACAAAGACTGCATATGTATCAAAGAATTTAAATGTAAATAAAGACTACAAATGTAAACAAAGACCTTAACTGTAAACATACTCTAAATGAAAACAAAGACTGAAAATGTAAACAAAGACTTTAAATATAAAGAAGGTCTCTAAATGCAAACAAAGATTACAAATGTAAACAAAGACTACAAATATAAACAAAGACTCTAAATGGAAACAGACTACAAATGTAAACAAAAACTACAAACGTAAACTAAAACTCTAAATGTAAACAAAGACTACAAATATAAACAAAGACTCTAAATGGAAACAGACTACAAATGTAAACAAAAACTACAAACGTAAACTAAAACTCTGAATGTAAACAAAGACAACAAATGTAAACAAAGACTGCAAACGTAAACAAAAACTCTAAATGTAAACAAATAATAAAAATGTAAACAAAGACTATAAATGTAATAAAAAAATTTGGCTATAAACAAGGACTACAAATGTAAACAGACTCTAAATATAAACAAAGTCTAAAAATAAAAACAAAGACTCTAAATGTAAACAAAGGCTAAAAATGTAAACAAAGACTACAAATGTGAACAAAGGCTCTAAATGTAAACAAACACGCTATATGTAAACAAAGACCACAAATGTAAACAAAGACACTAAATGGAACTCTAAATGTAAACAAAGAATAAAAATGTAAACAAAGACTAGAAATGTAAACAAAGACCTTAAATGTAAACAGAGTCTAAATGAAAACAAAAACTACAAATGTAAACAAAGGCTACAAATATAAACAAAAACTCTAAATGGAAACAGACTACAAATGTAAACAAAAACTACAAACGTAAACTAACACGCTAAATGTAAACAAAGACTACAAATGTAAACAAAGACTGCAAACGTAAACAAAGACTCTAAATGTAATAAAAAACTCTAGGTATAAACAATGACTCTAGGTGTAAACAAGGACTACAAATGTAGACATACTCTAAATGTAAACAAAGTCTAAAAATAAAAACAAAGACTCTAAATGTAAACAGAGACTAAAATTGTAAACAAAGACTACAAATGTAAACAAAACTAAAAGTAAACAAATACTACAAATATAAACAACGACTACAAATGTGAACAAAACTAAATGTAAACAAATACTAGAAATATAAACAAAGAATCTAGAAGTAACCAAAAACTCTTGGTGTAAACAAGGACTCTAGGTGTAAAAAAGGACTACAAATGTAAACAAAGTCTCTAAATATAAACAAAGTCTAAATGTAAACAAAGACTACAAGTGTAAACAAAGGCTACAAATGTAAACAAAAACTCTACATGTAAACAATCTCTCTAAATGTAAACAAAGGCTGAAAATGTAAACAAAGACTACAGATGTGAACAAAGGCTCTAAATGTAAACAAATACGCTATATGTAAACAAAGACTACAAATGTAAACAAAGACACTAAATGGAACTCTAAATGTAAACAAAGAAGAAAAATGTAAACAAAGACTACAAATGTAAACAGACTCTAAATGTAAACAAAGTCTAAAAAATAAAAACAATGTCTAAAAATGTATACAAAGGCTACAAATGTAAACAAAGACTCTAAATGTAAAGAAGGTCTCTAAATGCAAAAAAGGATTACAAATGTAAACAAAGACTACAAATGTAAACAAAGACTACTAATATAAACAAAGACTCTAAATAAAAACAGACTACAAATGTAAACAAAAACTACAAACTCAAACTAACACTCTAAATGTAGACAAAGACTACAAATGTAAACAAAGACTGCAAACGTAAACAAAGACTCTAAATGTAAACACTCTAAATGTAAACAAAGACTACATATGTAAACAAAGAATTTAAATGTAAATAAAGACAACAAATGTAAACAAAGACCTTAAATGTAAACAGACTCTAAATGAAAACAAAGACTAAAAATGTAAACAAAGACTACAAACGCAAACAAAGACTCTAAATATAAAGAAGGTCTCTAAATGCAAACAAAGATTACAAATGTAAACAAAAACTACAAATATAAACAAAGACTACAAATAAAAACAAAGACTCTAAATGGAAACAGACTACACATGTAAACAAAAACTACAAACGTAAACTAAAACTCTAAATGTAAACAAAGACTACAAATGTAAACAAAGACTGCAAACGTAAACAAAAACTAAGTGTAAACAAATAATAAAAATATAAACAAAGACTCTAAATGTAATAAAAAACTCTGGGTATAAACAAGGACTACAAATGTAAACAGACTGTAAATATAAACAAAGTCTAAAAATAAAAACAAAGACTCTAAATGTAAACAAAGGCTAAAAATGTAAACAAAGACTACAGATGTGAACAAAGGCTCTAAATGTAAACAAATACGATATGTAAACAAAGACTACAAATATAAACAAAGACACTAAATAGAACTCTAAATGTAAACAAAGAAGAAAAATGTAAACAAAGACTACAAATGTAAACAGACTCTAAATGTAAACAAAGTCTAAAAAATAAAAACAATGACTCTAAATGTAAACAAAGGCTAAAAATGTAAACAAAAACTCTAAATGGAAACAGACTACAAATGTAAACAAAAACTACAAACGTAAACTAACACTCTAAATGTAAACAAAGACTGCAAATGTAAACAAAGACTGCATATGTAAACAAAGAATTTAAATGTAAATAAAGACTACAAATGTAAACAAAGACCTTAAATGTAAACATACTCTAAATGAAAACAAAGACTAAAAATGTAAACAAAGACTTTAAATATAAAGAAGGTCTCTAAATGCAAACAAAGATTACAAATGTAAACAAAGACTACAAATATAAACAAAGACTCTAAATGGAAACAGACTACAAATGTAAACAAAAACTACAAACGTAAACTAAAACTCTGAATGTAAACAAAGACAACAAATGTAAACAAAGACTGCAAACGTAAACAAAAACTCTAAATGTAAACAAATAATAAAAATGTAAACAAAGACTATAAATGTAATAAAAAAATCTGGCTATAAACAAGGACTACAAATGTAAACAGACTCTAAATATAAACAAAGTCTAAAAATAAAAACAAAGACTCTAAATGTAAACAAAGGCTAAAAATGTAAACAAAGACTACAAATGTGAACAAAGGCTTTAAATGTAAACAAACACGCTATATGTAAACAAAGACCACAAATGTAAACAAAGACACTAAATGGAACTCTTAATGTAAACAAAGACTACAAATGTAAACAAAGACTACAAATGTAAACAAAGACCTTAAATGTAAACAGAGTCTAAATGAAAACAAAAACTACAAATGTAAACAAAGGCTACAACTATAAACAAAAACTCTAAATGGAAACAGACTACAGATGTAAACAAAAACTACAAACGTAAACTAACACGCTAAATGTAAACAAAGACTACAAATGTAAACAAAGACTGCAAACGTAAACAAAGACTCTAAATGTAATAAAAAACTCTAGGTATAAACAATGACTCTAGGTGTAAACAAGGACTACAAATGTAGACATACTCTAAATGTAAACAAAGTCTAAAAATAAAAACAAAGACTCTAAATGTAAACAAAGGCTAAAAATGTAAACAAAGACTACAAATGTAAACAAAACTAAAAGTAAACAAATACTACAAATATAAACAACGACTACAAATGTGAACAAAACTAAATGTAAACAAATACTAGAAATATAAACAAAGAATCTAGAAGTAACCAAAAACTCTTGGTGTAAACAAGGACTCTAGGTGTAAAAAAGGACTACAAATGTAAACAAAGTCTCTAAATATAAACAAAGTCTAAATGTAAACAAAGACTACAAGTGTAAACAAAGGCTACAAATGTAAACAAAAACTCTACATGTAAACAATCTCTCTAAATGTAAACAAAGGCTAAAAATGTAAACAAAGACTACAGATGTGAACAAAGGCTCTAAATGTAAACAAATACGCTATATGTAAACAAAGACTACAAATATAAACAAAGACACTAAATGGAACTCTAAATGTAAACAAAGAAGAAAAATGTAAACAAAGACTACAAATGTAAACAGACTCTAAATGTAAACAAAGTCTAAAAAATAAAAACAATGACTCTAAATGTAAACAAAGGCTAAAAATGTAAACAAAAACTCTAAATGGAAACAGACTACAAATGTAAACAAAAACTACAAACGTAAACTAACACTCTAAATGTAAACAAAGACTGCAAAAGTAAACAAAGACTGCATATGTATCAAAGAATTTAAATGTAAATAAAGACTACAAATGTAAACAAAGACCTTAACTGTAAACATACTCTAAATGAAAACAAAGACTGAAAATGTAAACAAAGACTTTAAATATAAAGAAGGTCTCTAAATGCAAACAAAGATTACAAATGTAAACAAAGACTACAAATATAAACAAAGACTCTAAATGGAAACAGACTACAAATGTAAACAAAAACTACAAACGTAAACTAAAACTCTAAATGTAAACAAAGACTACAAATATAAACAAAGACTCTAAATGGAAACAGACTACAAATGTAAACAAAAACTACAAACGTAAACTAAAACTCTGAATGTAAACAAAGACAACAAATGTAAACAAAGACTGCAAACGTAAACAAAAACTCTAAATGTAAACAAATAATAAAAATGTAAACAAAGACTATAAATGTAATAAAAAAATTTGGCTATAAACAAGGACTACAAATGTAAACAGACTCTAAATATAAACAAAGTCTAAAAATAAAAACAAAGACTCTAAATGTAAACAAAGGCTAAAAATGTAAACAAAGACTACAAATGTGAACAAAGGCTCTAAATGTAAACAAACACGCTATATGTAAACAAAGACCACAAATGTAAACAAAGACACTAAATGGAACTCTAAATGTAAACAAAGAATAAAAATGTAAACAAAGACTAGAAATGTAAACAAAGACCTTAAATGTAAACAGAGTCTAAATGAAAACAAAAACTACAAATGTAAACAAAGGCTACAAATATAAACAAAAACTCTAAATGGAAACAGACTACAAATGTAAACAAAAACTACAAACGTAAACTAACACGCTAAATGTAAACAAAGACTACAAATGTAAACAAAGACTGCAAACGTAAACAAAGACTCTAAATGTAATAAAAAACTCTAGGTATAAACAATGACTCTAGGTGTAAACAAGGACTACAAATGTAGACATACTCTAAATGTAAACAAAGTCTAAAAATAAAAACAAAGACTCTAAATGTAAACAGAGACTAAAATTGTAAACAAAGACTACAAATGTAAACAAAACTAAAAGTAAACAAATACTACAAATATAAACAACGACTACAAATGTGAACAAAACTAAATGTAAACAAATACTAGAAATATAAACAAAGAATCTAGAAGTAACCAAAAACTCTTGGTGTAAACAAGGACTCTAGGTGTAAAAAAGGACTACAAATGTAAACAAAGTCTCTAAATATAAACAAAGTCTAAATGTAAACAAAGACTACAAGTGTAAACAAAGGCTACAAATGTAAACAAAAACTCTACATGTAAACAATCTCTCTAAATGTAAACAAAGGCTGAAAATGTAAACAAAGACTACAGATGTGAACAAAGGCTCTAAATGTAAACAAATACGCTATATGTAAACAAAGACTACAAATGTAAACAAAGACACTAAATGGAACTCTAAATGTAAACAAAGAAGAAAAATGTAAACAAAGACTACAAATGTAAACAGACTCTAAATGTAAACAAAGTCTAAAAAATAAAAACAATGTCTAAAAATGTATACAAAGGCTACAAATGTAAACAAAGACTCTAAATGTAAAGAAGGTCTCTAAATGCAAAAAAGGATTACAAATGTAAACAAAGACTACAAATGTAAACAAAGACTACTAATATAAACAAAGACTCTAAATAAAAACAGACTACAAATGTAAACAAAAACTACAAACTCAAACTAACACTCTAAATGTAGACAAAGACTACAAATGTAAACAAAGACTGCAAACGTAAACAAAGACTCTAAATGTAAACACTCTAAATGTAAACAAAGACTACATATGTAAACAAAGAATTTAAATGTAAATAAAGACAACAAATGTAAACAAAGACCTTAAATGTAAACAGACTCTAAATGAAAACAAAGACTAAAAATGTAAACAAAGACTACAAACGCAAACAAAGACTCTAAATATAAAGAAGGTCTCTAAATGCAAACAAAGATTACAAATGTAAACAAAAACTACAAATATAAACAAAGACTACAAATAAAAACAAAGACTCTAAATGGAAACAGACTACACATGTAAACAAAAACTACAAACGTAAACTAAAACTCTAAATGTAAACAAAGACTACAAATGTAAACAAAGACTGCAAACGTAAACAAAAACTAAGTGTAAACAAATAATAAAAATATAAACAAAGACTCTAAATGTAATAAAAAACTCTGGGTATAAACAAGGACTACAAATGTAAACAGACTGTAAATATAAACAAAGTCTAAAAATAAAAACAAAGACTCTAAATGTAAACAAAGGCTAAAAATGTAAACAAAGACTACAGATGTGAACAAAGGCTCTAAATGTAAACAAATACGATATGTAAACAAAGACTACAAATATAAACAAAGACACTAAATAGAACTCTAAATGTAAACAAAGAAGAAAAATGTAAACAAAGACTACAAATGTAAACAGACTCTAAATGTAAACAAAGTCTAAAAAATAAAAACAATGACTCTAAATGTAAACAAAGGCTAAAAATGTAAACAAAAACTCTAAATGGAAACAGACTACAAATGTAAACAAAAACTACAAACGTAAACTAACACTCTAAATGTAAACAAAGACTGCAAATGTAAACAAAGACTGCATATGTAAACAAAGAATTTAAATGTAAATAAAGACTACAAATGTAAACAAAGACCTTAAATGTAAACATACTCTAAATGAAAACAAAGACTAAAAATGTAAACAAAGACTTTAAATATAAAGAAGGTCTCTAAATGCAAACAAAGATTACAAATGTAAACAAAGACTACAAATATAAACAAAGACTCTAAATGGAAACAGACTACAAATGTAAACAAAAACTACAAACGTAAACTAAAACTCTGAATGTAAACAAAGACAACAAATGTAAACAAAGACTGCAAACGTAAACAAAAACTCTAAATGTAAACAAATAATAAAAATGTAAACAAAGACTATAAATGTAATAAAAAAATCTGGCTATAAACAAGGACTACAAATGTAAACAGACTCTAAATATAAACAA
Source organism: Salticus scenicus (assembly GCA_963930645.1). Taxonomy (NCBI): domain Eukaryota; kingdom Metazoa; phylum Arthropoda; class Arachnida; order Araneae; family Salticidae; genus Salticus; species Salticus scenicus. The sequence goes on along the minus strand of CAWVNO010002830.1, from coordinate 90,282 downwards.
AGTCTAAAAATAAAAACAAAGACTCTAAATGTAAACAAAGGCTAAAAATGTAAACAAAGACTACAAATGTGAACAAAGGCTTTAAATGTAAACAAACACGCTATATGTAAACAAAGACCACAAATGTAAACAAAGACACTAAATGGAACTCTAAATGTAAACAAAGAATAAAAATGTAAACAAAGACTACAAATGTAAACAAAGACCTTAAATGTAAACAGAGTCTAAATGAAAACAAAAACTACAAATATAAACAAAGTCTAAAAATAAAAACAAAGACTCTAAATGTAAACAAAGGCTAAAAATGTAAACAAAGACTACAGATGTGAACAAAGGCTCTAAATGTAAACAAATACGCTATATGTAAACAAAGACTACAAATATAAACAGACACTAAATGGAACTCTAAATGTAAACAAAGAAGAAAAATGTAAACAAAGACTACTAATGTAAACAGACTCTAAATGTAAACAAAGTCTAAAAAATAAAAACAATGACTCTAAATGTAAACAAAGGCTAAAAATGTAAACAAAAACTCTAAATGGAAACAGACTACAAATGTAAACAAAAACTACAAACGTAAACTAACACTCTAAATGTAAACAAAGACTGCAAATGTAAACAAAGACTGCATATGTAAACAAAGAATTTAAATGTAAATAAAGACTACAAATGTAAACAAAGACCTTAAATGTAAACATACTCTAAATGAAAACAAAGACTAAAAATGTAAACAAAGACTTTAAATATAAAGAAGTTCTCTAAATGCAAACAAAGATTACAAATGTAAACAAAGACTACAAATATAAACAAAGACTCTAAATGGAAACAGACTACAAATGTAAACAAAAACTACAAACGTAAACTAAAACTCTAAATGTAAACAAAGACTACAAATATAAACAAAGACTCTAAATGGAAACACACTACAAATGTAAACAAAAACTACAAACGTAAACTAAAACTCTGAATGTAAACAAAGACAACAAATGTAAACAAAGACTGCAAACGTAAACAAAATCTCTAAATGTAAACAAATATTAAAAATGTAAACAAAGACTATAAATGTAATAAAAAAATCTGGCTATAAACAAGGACTACAAATGTAAACAGACTCTAAATATAAACAAAGTCTAAAAATAAAAACAAAGACTCTAAATGTAAACAAAGGCTAAAAATGTAAACAAAGACTACAAATGTGAACAAAGGCTCTAAATGTAAACAAACACGCTATATGTAAACAAAGACCACAAATGTAAACAAAGACACTAAATGGAACTCTAAATGTAAACAAAGAATAAAAATGTAAACAAAGACTACAAATGTAAACAAAGACCTTAAATGTAAACAGAGTCTAAATGAAAGCAAAAACTACAAATGTAAACAAAGACTACAAAGATAAACAAAAACTCTAAATGGAAACAGACTACAAATGTAAACAAAAACTACAAACGTAAACTAACACGCTAAATGTAAACAAAGACTACAAATGTAAACAAAGACTGCAAACGTAAACAAAGACTCTAAATGTAATAAAAAACTCTGGGTATAAACAATGACTCTAGGTGTAAACAAGGACTACAAATGTAGACATACTCTAAATGTAAACAAAGTCTAAAAATAAAAACAAAGACTCTAAATGTAAACAAAGGCTAAAAATGTAAACAAAGACTACAAATGTAAACAAAACTAAAAGTAAACAAATACTACAAATATAAACAACGACTACAAATGTAAACAAAACTAAATGTAAACAAATACTAGAAATATAAACAAAGAATCTAGAATTAACCAAAAACTCTTGGTGTAAACAAGGACTCTAGGTGTAAAAAAGGACCACAAATGTAAACAAAGTCTCTAAATATAAACAAAGTCTAAATGTAAACAAAGACTACAAGTGTAAACAAAGGCTACAAATGTAAACAAAAACTCTACATGTAAACAATCTCTCTAAATGTAAACAAAGGCTGAAAATGTAAACAAAGATTACAGATGTGAACAAAGGCTCTAAATGTAAACAAATACGCTATATGTAAACAAAGACTACAAATGTAAACAAAGACACTAAATGGAACTCTAAATGTAAACAAAGAAGAAAAATGTAAACAAAGACTACAAATGTAAACAGACTCTAAATGTAAACAAAGTCTAAAAAATAAAAACAATGTCTAAAAATGTATACAAAGGCTAGAAATGTAAACAAAGACTCTAAATGTAAAGAAGGTCTCTAAATGCAAAAAAGTATTACAAATGTAAACAAAGACTACAAATGTAAACAAAGACTACTAATATAAACAAAGACTCTAAATAAAAACAGACTACAAAATGTAAACAAAAACTACAAACGTAAACTAACACTCTAAATGTAGACAAAGACTACAAATGTAAACAAAGACTACAAATATAAACAAAGACTCTAAATAAAAACAGACTACAAATGTAAACAAAAACTACAAACGTAAACTAACAGTCTAAATGTAGACAAAGACTACAAATGTAAACAAAGACTGCAAACGTAGACAAAGACTCTAAATGTAAACACTCTAAATGTAAACAAAGACTACATATGTAAACAAAGAATTTAAATGTAAATAAAGACAACAAATGTAAACAAAGACCTTAAATGTAAACAGACTCTAAATGAAAACAAAGACTAAAAATGTAAACAAAGACTACAAACGTAAACAAAGACTACAAATATAAACAAAGAGTACAAATAAAAACAAAGACTCTAAATGGAAACAGACTACAAATGTAAACAAAAACTACAAACGTAAACTAAAACTCTAAATGTAAACAAAGACTACAAATGTAAACAAAGACTGCAAACGTAAACAAAAACTAAGTGTAAACAAACAATAAAAATATAAACAAAGACTCTAAATGTAATAAAAAACTCTGGGTATAAACAAGGACTACAAATGTAAACAGACTACAAATATAAACAAAGTCTAAAAATAAAAACAAAGGCTCTAAATGTAAACAAAGGTTAAAAATGTAAACAAAGACTACAGATGTGAACAAAGGCTCTAAATGTAAACAAATACGCTATATGTAAACAAAGACTACAAATATAAACAAAGACACTAAATGGAACTCTAAATGTAAACAAAGAAGAAAAATGTAAACAAAGACTACAAATGTAAACAGACTCTAAATGTAAACAAAGTCTAAAAAATAAAAACAATGACTCTAAATGTAAACAAAGGCTAAAAATGTAAACAAAAACTCTAAATGGAAACAGACTACAAATGTAAACAAAAACTACAAACGTAAACTAACACTCTAAATATAAACAAAGACTGCAAATGTAAACAAAGACTGCATATGTAAACAAAGAATTTAAATGTAAATAAAGACTACAAATGTAAACAAAGACCTTAAATGTAAACATACTCTAAATGAAAACAAAGACTAAAAATGTAAACAAAGACTTTAAATATAAAGAAGGTCTCTAAATGCAAACAAAGATTACAAATGTAAACAAAGACTACAAATATAAACAAAGACTCTAAATGGAAACAGACTACAAATGTAAACAAAAACTACAAACGTAAACTAACACGCTAAATGTAAACAAAGACTACAAATGTAAACAAAGACTGCAAACGTAAACAAAGACTCTAAATGTAATAAAAAACTCTGGGTATAAACAATGACTCTAGGTGTAAACAAGGACTACAAATGTAGACATACTCTAAATGTAAACAAAGTCTAAAAATAAAAACAAAGACTCTAAATGTAAACAAAGGCTAAAAATGTAAACAAAGACTACAAATGTAAACAAAGTCTCCAAATTTAAACAAACACGCTATATGTAAACAAAGACTACAAATGTAAACAAAGACACCAAATGGAACTCTAAATGTAAACAAAAAACAAAAATTTAAACAAAGACTATAAGTGTAAACAAAACTAAAAGTAAACAAATACTACAAATATAAACAACGACTACAAATGTAAACAAAACTAAATGTAAACAAATACTAGAAATATAAACAAAGACTCTAGATGTAACCAAAAATTCTTGGTGTAAACAAGGACTCTAGGTGTAAAAAAGGACTACAAATGTAAACAAAGTCTCTAAATATAAACAAAGTCTAAATGTAAACAAAGACTACAAGTGTAAACAAAGGCTACAAATGTAAACAAAAACTCTACATGTAAACAATCTCTCTAAATGTAAACAAAGGCTGAAAATGTAAACAAAGACTACAGATGTTAACAAAGGCTCTAAATGTAAACAAATACGGTATATGTAAACAAAGACTACAAATGTAAACAAAGACACTAAATGGAACTCTAAATGTAAACAAAGAAGAAAAATGTAAACAAAGACTACAAATGTAAACAGACTCTAAATGTAAACAAAGTCTAAAAAATAAAAACAATGTCTAAAAATGTAAACAAAGGATACAAATGTAAACAAAGACTCTAAATGTAAAGAAGGTCTCTAAATGCAAAAAAGGATTACAAATGTAAACAAAGACTACAAATGTAAACAAAGACTACAAATATAAACAAAGACTCTAAATAAAAACAGACTACAAATGTAAACGAAAACTACAAACGTAAACTAACACTCTAAATGTAGACAAAGACTACAAATGTGAACAAAGACTGCAAACGTAAACAAAGACTCTAAATGTAAACACTCTAAATGTAAACAAAGACTACATATGTAAACAAAGAATTTAAATGTAAATAAAGACAACAAATGTAAACAAAGACCTTAAATGTAAACAGACTCTAAATGAAAACAAAGACTAAAAATGTAAACAAAGACTACAAACGTAAACAAAGACTCTAAATATAAAGAAGGTCTCTAAATGCAAACAAAGATTACAAATGTAAACAAAAACTACAAATATAAACAAAGACTACAAATAAAAACAAAGACTCTAAATGGAAACAGACTACAAATGTAAACAAAAACTACAAACGTAAACTAAAACTCTAAATGTAAACAAAGACTACAAATGTAAACAAAGACTGCAAACGTAAACAAAAACTAAGTGTAAACAAATAATAAAAATATAAACAAAGACTCTAAATGTAATAAAAAACTCTGGGTATAAACAAGGACTACAAATGTAAACAGACTATAAATATAAACAAAGTCTAAAAATAAAAACAAAGACTCTAAATGTAAACAAAGGCTAAAAATGTAAACAAAGACTACAGATGTGAACAAAGGCTCTAAATGTAAACAAATACGCTATATGTAAACAAAGACTACAAATATAAACAGACACTAAATGGAACTCTAAATGTAAACAAAGAAGAAAAATGTAAACAAAGACTACTAATGTAAACAGACTCTAAATGTAAACAAAGTCTAAAAAATAAAAACAATGACTCTAAATGTAAACAAAGGCTAAAAATGTAAACAAAAACTCTAAATGGAAACAGACTACAAATGTAAACAAAAACTACAAACGTAAACTAACACTCTAAATGTAAACAAAGACTGCAAATGTAAACAAAGACTGCATATGTAAACAAAGAATTTAAATGTAAATAAAGACTACAAATGTAAACAAAGACCTTAAATGTAAACATACTCTAAATGAAAACAAAGACTAAAAATGTAAACAAAGACTTTAAATATAAAGAAGTTCTCTAAATGCAAACAAAGATTACAAATGTAAACAAAGACTACAAATATAAACAAAGACTCTAAATGGAAACAGACTACAAATGTAAACAAAAACTACAAACGTAAACTAAAACTCTAAATGTAAACAAAGACTACAAATATAAACAAAGACTCTAAATGGAAACACACTACAAATGTAAACAAAAACTACAAACGTAAACTAAAACTCTGAATGTAAACAAAGACAACAAATGTAAACAAAGACTGCAAACGTAAACAAAATCTCTAAATGTAAACAAATATTAAAAATGTAAACAAAGACTATAAATGTAATAAAAAAATCTGGCTATAAACAAGGACTACAAATGTAAACAGACTCTAAATATAAACAAAGTCTAAAAATAAAAACAAAGACTCTAAATGTAAACAAAGGCTAAAAATGTAAACAAAGACTACAAATGTGAACAAAGGCTCTAAATGTAAACAAACACGCTATATGTAAACAAAGACCACAAATGTAAACAAAGACACTAAATGGAACTCTAAATGTAAACAAAGAATAAAAATGTAAACAAAGACTACAAATGTAAACAAAGACCTTAAATGTAAACAGAGTCTAAATGAAAGCAAAAACTACAAATGTAAACAAAGACTACAAAGATAAACAAAAACTCTAAATGGAAACAGACTACAAATGTAAACAAAAACTACAAACGTAAACTAACACGCTAAATGTAAACAAAGACTACAAATGTAAACAAAGACTGCAAACGTAAACAAAGACTCTAAATGTAATAAAAAACTCTGGGTATAAACAATGACTCTAGGTGTAAACAAGGACTACAAATGTAGACATACTCTAAATGTAAACAAAGTCTAAAAATAAAAACAAAGACTCTAAATGTAAACAAAGGCTAAAAATGTAAACAAAGACTACAAATGTAAACAAAACTAAAAGTAAACAAATACTACAAATATAAACAACGACTACAAATGTAAACAAAACTAAATGTAAACAAATACTAGAAATATAAACAAAGAATCTAGAATTAACCAAAAACTCTTGGTGTAAACAAGGACTCTAGGTGTAAAAAAGGACCACAAATGTAAACAAATTCTCTAAATATAAACAAAGTCTAAATGTAAACAAAGACTACAAGTGTAAACAAAGGCTACAAATGTAAACAAAAACTCTACATGTAAACAATCTCTCTAAATGTAAACAAAGGCTGAAAATGTAAACAAAGATTACAGATGTGAACAAAGGCTCTAAATGTAAACAAATACGCTATATGTAAACAAAGACTACAAATGTAAACAAAGACACTAAATGGAACTCTAAATGTAAACAAAGAAGAAAAATGTAAACAAAGACTACAAATGTAAACAGACTCTAAATGTAAACAAAGTCTAAAAAATAAAAACAATGTCTAAAAATGTATACAAAGGCTAGAAATGTAAACAAAGACTCTAAATGTAAAGAAGGTCTCTAAATGCAAAAAAGTATTACAAATGTAAACAAAGACTACAAATGTAAACAAAGACTACTAATATAAACAAAGACTCTAAATAAAAACAGACTACAAAATGTAAACAAAAACTACAAACGTAAACTAACACTCTAAATGTAGACAAAGACTACAAATGTAAACAAAGACTACAAATATAAACAAAGACTCTAAATAAAAACAGACTACAAATGTAAACAAAAACTACAAACGTAAACTAACAGTCTAAATGTAGACAAAGACTACAAATGTAAACAAAGACTGCAAACGTAGACAAAGACTCTAAATGTAAACACTCTAAATGTAAACAAAGACTACATATGTAAACAAAGAATTTAAATGTAAATAAAGACAACAAATGTAAACAAAGACCTTAAATGTAAACAGACTCTAAATGAAAACAAAGACTAAAAATGTAAACAAAGACTACAAACGTAAACAAAGACTACAAATATAAACAAAGAGTACAAATAAAAACAAAGACTCTAAATGGAAACAGACTACAAATGTAAACAAAAACTACAAACGTAAACTAAAACTCTAAATGTAAACAAAGACTACAAATGTAAACAAAGACTGCAAACGTAAACAAAAACTAAGTGTAAACAAACAATAAAAATATAAACAAAGACTCTAAATGTAATAAAAAACTCTGGGTATAAACAAGGACTACAAATGTAAACAGACTACAAATATAAACAAAGTCTAAAAATAAAAACAAAGGCTCTAAATGTAAACAAAGGTTAAAAATGTAAACAAAGACTACAGATGTGAACAAAGGCTCTAAATGTAAACAAATACGCTATATGTAAACAAAGACTACAAATATAAACAAAGACACTAAATGGAACTCTAAATGTAAACAAAGAAGAAAAATGTAAACAAAGACTACAAATGTAAACAGACTCTAAATGTAAACAAAGTCTAAAAAATAAAAACAATGACTCTAAATGTAAACAAAGGCTAAAAATGTAAACAAAAACTCTAAATGGAAACAGACTACAAATGTAAACAAAAACTACAAACGTAAACTAACACTCTAAATATAAACAAAGACTGCAAATGTAAACAAAGACTGCATATGTAAACAAAGAATTTAAATGTAAATAAAGACTACAAATGTAAACAAAGACCTTAAATGTAAACATACTCTAAATGAAAACAAAGACTAAAAATGTAAACAAAGACTTTAAATATAAAGAAGGTCTCTAAATGCAAACAAAGATTACAAATGTAAACAAAGACTACAAATATAAACAAAGACTCTAAATGGAAACAGACTACAAATGTAAACAAAAACTACAAACATAAACTAAAACTCTAAATGTAAACAAAGACTACAAATATAAACAAAGACTCTAAATGGAAACAGACTACAAATGTAAACAAAAACTACAAACGTAAACTAAAACTCTGAATGTAAACAAAGACAACAAATGTAAACAAAGACTGCAAACGTAAACAAAAACTCTAAATGTAAACAAATAATAAAAATGTAAACAAAGACTATAAATGTAATAAAAAAATCTGGCTATAAACAAGGACTACAAATGTAAACAGACTCTAAATATAAACAAAGTCTAAAAATAAAAACAAAGACTCTAAATGTAAACAAAGGCTAAAAATGTAAACAAAGACTACAAATGTGAACAAAGGCTTTAAACGTAAACAAACACGCTATATGTAAACAAAGACCACAAATGTAAACAAAGACACTAAATGGAACTCTAAATGTAAACAAAGAATAAAAATGTAAACAAAGACTACAAATGTAAACAAAGACCTTAAATGTAAACAGAGTCTAAATGAAAACAAAAACTACAAATGTAAACAAAGACTACAAATATAAACAAAAACTCTAAATGGAAACAGACTACAAATGTAAACAAAAACTACGAACGTAAACTAACACGCTAAATGTAAACAAAGACTACAAATGTAAACAAAGACTGCAAACGTAAACAAAGACTCTAAATGTAATAAAAAACTCTGGGTATAAACAATGACTCTAGGTGTAAACAAGGACTACAAATGTAGACATACTCTAAATGTAAACAAAGTCTAAAAATAAAAACAAAGACTCTAAATGTAAACAAAGGCTAAAAATGTAAACAAGGACTATAAATGTAAACAAAGTCTCCAAATTTAAACAAACACGCTATATGTAAACAAAGACTACAAATGTAAACAAAGACACCAAATGGAACTCTAAATGTAAACAAAAAATAAAAATTTAAACAAAGACTACAAATGTAAACAAAACTAAAAATAAACAAATACTACAAATATAAACAACGACTACAAATGTAAACAAAACTAAATGTAAACAAATACTAGAAATATAAACAAAGACTCTAGATGTAACCAAAAACTCTTGGTGTAAACAAGGACTCTAGGTGTAAAAAAGGACTACAAATGTAAACAAAGTCTCTAAATATAAACAAAGTCTAAATGTAAACAAAGACTACAAGTGTAAACAAAGGCTACAAATGTAAACAAAAACTCTACATGTAAACAATCTCTCTAAATGTAAACAAAGGCTGAAAATGTAAACAAAGACTACAGATGTTAACAAAGGCTCTAAATGTAAACAAATACGCTATATGTAAACAAAGACTACAAATGTAAACAAAGACACTAAATGGAACTCTAAATGTAAACAAAGAAGAAAAATGTAAACAAAGACTACAAATGTAAACAGACTCTAAATGTAAACAAAGTCTAAAAAATAAAAACAATGTCTAAAAATGTAAACAAAGGCTACAAATGTAAACAAAGACTCTAAATGTAAAGAAGGTCTCTAAATGCAAAAAAGGATTACAAATGTAAACAAAGACTACAAATGTAAACAAAGACTACTAATATAAACAAAGACTCTAAATAAAAACAGACTACAAATGTAAACAAAAACTACAAACTCAAACTAACACTCTAAATGTAGACAAAGACTACAAATGTAAACAAAGACTGCAAACGTAAACAAAGACTCTAAATGTAAACACTCTAAATGTAAACAAAGACTACATATGTAAACAAAGAATTTAAATGTAAATAAAGACAACAAATGTAAACAAAGACCTTAAATGTAAACAGACTCTAAATGAAAACAAAGACTAAAAATGTAAACAAAGACTACAAACGTAAACAAAGACTCTAAATATAAAGAAGGTCTCTAAATGCAAACAAAGATTACAAATGTAAACAAAAACTACAAATATAAACAAAGACTACAAATAAAAACAAAGACTCTAAATGGAAACAGACTACACATGTAAACAAAAACTACAAACGTAAACTAAAACTCTAAATGTAAACAAAGACTACAAATGTAAACAAAGACTGCAAACGTAAACAAAAACTAAGTGTAAACAAATAATAAAAATATAAACAAAGACTCTAAATGTAATAAAAAACTCTGGGTATAAACAAGGACTACAAATGTAAACAGAATATAAATATAAACAAAGTCTAAAAATAAAAACAAAGACTCTAAATGTAAACAAAGGCTAAAAATGTAAACAAAGACTACAGATGTGAACAAAGGCTCTAAATGTAAACGAATACGATAGTTAAACAAAGACTACAAATATAAACAAAGACACTAAATGGAACTCTAAATGTAAACAAAGAAGAAAAATGTAAACAAAGACTACAAATGTAAACAGACTCTAAATGTAAACAGTCTAAAAAATAAAATAATGACTCTAAATGGAAACAAAGGCTAAAAATGTAAACAAAAACTCTACATGTAAACAATCTCTCTAAATGTAAACAACGATTACAAATATAAACGGACTCAAAATGTAAACAAAGTCTCTAAATTTAAACAAAGATTACAAATGTAAACAAAGACTCTATTTGTAAACAAATTCAAAAAATGTAAACAATGTCTAAAAATGTAAACAAAGGCTACAAATGTAAACAAAGACTCTAAATGTAAAGAAGGTCTCTAAATGCAAAAAAGGATTACAAATGTAAACAAAGACTACAAATGTAAACAAAGACTACAAATATAAACAAAGACTCTAAATAAAAACAGACTACAAATGTAAACGAAAACTACAAACGTAAACTAACACTCTAAATGTAGACAAAGACTACAAATGTGAACAAAGACTGCAAACGTAAACAAAGACTCTAAATGTAAACACTCTAAATGTAAACAAAGACTACATATGTAAACAAAGAATTTAAATGTAAATAAAGACAACAAATGTAAACAAAGACCTTAAATGTAAACAGACTCTAAATGAAAACAAAGACTAAAAATGTAAACAAAGACTACAAACGTAAACAAAGACTCTAAATATAAAGAAGGTCTCTAAATGCAAACAAAGATTACAAATGTAAACAAAAACTACAAATATAAACAAAGACTACAAATAAAAACAAAGACTCTAAATGGAAACAGACGACAAATGTAAACAAAAACTACAAACGTAAACTAAAACTCTAAATGTAAACAAAGACTACAAATGTAAACAAAGACTGCAAACGTAAACAAAAACTAAGTGTAAACAAATAATAAAAATATAAACAAAGACTCTAAATGTAATAAAAAACTCTGGGTATAAACAAGGACTACAAATGTAAACAGACTATAAATATAAACAAAGTCTAAAAATAAAAACAAAGACTCTAAATGTAAACAAAGGCTAAAAATGTAAACAAAGACTACAGATGTGAACAAAGGCTCTAAATGTAAACAAATACGCTATATGTAAACAAAGACTACAAATATAAACAAAGACACTAAATGGAACTCTAAATGTAAACAAAGAAGAAAAATGTAAACAAAGACTACAAATGTAAACAGACTCTAAATATAAACAAAGTCTAAAAAATAAAAACAATGACTCTAAATGTAAACAAAGGCTAAAAATGTAAACAAAAACTCTAAATGGAAACAGACTACAAATGTAAACAAAAACTACAAACGTAAACTAAAACTCTAAATGTAAACAAAGACTACAAATATAAACAAAGACTCTAAATGGAAACACACTACAAATGTAAACAAAAACTACAAACGTAAACTAAAACTCTGAATGTAAACAAAGACAACAAATGTAAACAAAGACTGCAAACGTAAACAAAAACTCTAAATGTAAACAAATATTAAAAATGTAAACAAAGACTATAAATGTAATAAAAAAATCTGGCTATAAACAAGGACTACAAATGTAAACAGACTCTAAATATAAACAAAGTCTAAAAATAAAAACAAAGACTCTAAATGTAAACAAAGGCTAAAAATGTAAACAAAGACTACAAATGTGAACAAAGGCTCTAAATGTAAACAAACACGCTATATGTAAACAAAGACCACAAATGTAAACAAAGACACTAAATGGAACTCTAAATGTAAACAAAGAATAAAAATGTAAACAAAGACTACAAATGTAAACAAAGACCTTAAATGTAAACAGAGTCTAAATGAAAGCAAAAATTACAAATGTAAACAAAGACTACAAATATAAACAAAAACTCTAAATGGAAACAGACTACAAATGTAAACAAAAACTACAAACGTAAACTAACACGCTAAATGTAAACAAAGACTACAAATGTAAACAAAGACTGCAAACGTAAACAAAGACTCTAAATGTAATAAAAAACTCTGGGTATAAACAATGACTCTAGGTGTAAACAAGGACTACAAATGTAGACATACTCTAAATGTAAACAAAGTCTAAAAATAAAAACAAAGACTCTAACTGTTAACAAAGGCTAAAAATGTTAACAAAGACTACAAATGTAAACAAAACTAAAAGTAAACAAATACTACAAATATAAACAACGACTACAAATGTAAACAAAACTAAATGTAAACAAATACTAGAAATATAAACAAAGAATCTAGAAGTAACCAAAAACTCTTGGTGTAAACAAGGACTCTAGGTGTAAAAAAGGACTACAAATGTAAACAAAGTCTCTAAATATAAACAAAGTCTAAATGTAAACAAAGACTACAAGTGTAAACAAAGGCTACAAATGTAAACAAAAACTCTACATGTAAACAATCTCTCTAAATGTAAACAAAGGCTGAAAATGTAAAGAAGATCTCTAAATGCAAAAAAGGATTACAAATGTAAACAAAGACTACAAATGTAAACAAAGACTACTAATATAAACAAAGACTCTAAATAAAAACAGACTACAAATGTAAACAAAAACTACAAACGTAAACTAACACTCTAAATGTAGACAAAGACTACAAATGTAAACAAAGACTACAAATATAAACAAAAACTCTAAATAAAAACAGACTACAAATGTAAACAAAAACTACAAACGTAAACTAACACTCTAAATGTAGACAAAGACTACAAATGTAAACAAAGACTGCAAACGTAAACAAAGACTCTAAATGTAAACACTCTAAATGTAAACAAAGACTACATCTGTAAACAAAGAATTTAAATGTAAATAAAGACGACAAATGTAAACAAAGACCTTAAATGTAAACAGACTCTAAATGAAAACAGACTAAAAATGTAAACAAAGACTACAAACGTAAACAAAGACTCTAAATATAAAGAAGGTCTCTAAATGCAAACAAAGATTACAAATGTAAACAAAAACTACAAATATAAACAAAGACTACAAATAAAAACAAAGACTCTAAATGGAATCAGACTACAAATGTAAACAAAAACTACAAACGTAAACTAAAACTCTAAATGTAAACAAAGACTACAAATGTAAACAAAGACTACAAACGTAAACAAAAACTAAGTGTAAACAAATAATAAAAATATAAACAAAGACTCTAAATGTAATAAAAAACTCTGGGTATAAACAAGGACTACAAATGTAAACAGACTATAATTATAAACAAAGTCTAAAAATAAAAACAAAGACTCTAAATGTAAACAAAGGCTAAAAATGTAAACAAAGACTACAGATGTGAACAAAGGCTCTAAATATAAACAAATACGCTATATGTAAACAAAGACTACAAATATAAACAAAGACACTAAATGGAACTCTAAATGTAAACAAAGAAGAAAAATGTAAACAAAGACTACAAATGTAAACAGACTCTAAATGTAAACAAAGTCTAAAAAATAAAAACAATGACTCTAAATGTAAACAAAGGCTAAAAATGTAAACAAAAACTCTAAATGGAAACAGACTACAAATGTAAACAAAAACTACAAACGTAAACTAACACTCTAAATGTAAACAAAGACTGCAAATGTAAACAAAGACTGCATATGTAAACAAAGAATTTAAATGTAAATAAAGACTACAAATGTAAACAAAGACCTTAAATGTAAACATACTCTAAATGAAAACAAAGACTAAAAATGTAAACAAAGACTTTAAATATAAAGAAGGTCTCTAAATGCAAACAAAGATTACAAATGTAAACAAAGACTACAAATATAAACAAAGACTCTAAATGGAAACAGACTACAAATGTAAACAAAAACTACAAACGTAAACTAAAACTCTAAATGTAAACAAAGACTACAAATATAAACAAAGACTCTAAATGGAAACAGACTACAAATGTAAACAAAAACTACAAACGTAAACTAAAACTCTGAATGTAAACAAAGACAACAAATGTAAACAAAGACTGCAAACGTAAACAAAAACTCTAAATGTAAACAAATAATAAAAATGTAAACAAAGACTATAAATGTAATAAAAAAATCTGGCTATAAACAAGGACTACAAATGTAAACAGACTCTAAATATAAACAAAGTCTAAAAATAAAAACAAAGACTCTAAATGTAAACAAAGGCTAAAAATGTAAACAAAGACTACAAATGTGAACAAAGGCTCTAAATGTAAACAAACACGCTATATGTAAACAAAGACCACAAATGTAAACAAAGACACTAAATGGAACTCTAAATGTAAACAAAGAATAAAAATGTAAACAAAGACTACAAATGTAAACAAAGACCTTAAATGTAAACAGAGTCTAAATGAAAACAAAAACTACAAATGTAAACAAAGACTACAAATATAAAAAAAAACTCTAAATGGAAACAGACTACAAATGGAAACAAAAACTACAAACGTAAACTAACACGCTAAATGTAAACAAAGACTACAAATGTAAACAAAGACTGCAAACGTAAACAAAGACTCTAAATGTAATAAAAAACTCTGGGTATAAACAATGACTCTAGGTGTAAACAAGGACTACAAATGTAGACATACTCTAAATGTAAACAAAGTCTAAAAATAAAAACAAAGACTCTAAATGTAAACAAAGTCTAAAAATGTAAACAAAGACTACAAATGTAAACAAAGTCTCCAAATGTAAACAAATACGCTATATGTAAACAAAGACTACAAATGTAAACAAAGACACCAAATGGAACTCTAAATGTAAACAAAAAATAAAAATTTAAACAAAGACTACAAATGTAAACAAAACTAAAAGTAAACAAATACTACAAATATAAACAACGACTACAAATGAAAACAAAACTAAATGTAAACAAATACTAGAAATATAAACAAAGAATCTAGAAGTAACCAAAAATTCTTGGTGTAAACAAGGACTCTAGGTGTAAAAAAGGACTACAAATGTAAACAAAGTCTCTAAATATAAACAAAGTCTAAATGTAAACAAAGACTACAAGTGTAAACAAAGGCTACAAATGTAAACAAAAACTCTACATGTAAACAATCTCTCTAAATGTAAACAAAGGCTGAAAATGTAAACAAAGACTACAGATGTGAACAAAGGCTCTAAATGTAAACAAATACGCTATATGTAAACAAAGACTACAAATGTAAACAAAGACACTAAATGGAACTCTAAATGTAAACAAAGAAGAAAAATGTAAACAAAGACTACAAATGTAAACAGACTCTAAATGTAAACAAAGTCTAAAAAATAAAAACAATGTCTAAAAATGTATACAAAGGCTACAAATGTAAACAAAGACTCTAAATGTAAAGAAGGTCTCTAAATGCAAAAAAGGATTACAAATGTAAACAAAGACTACAAATGTAAACAAAGACTACTAATATAAACAAAGACTCTAAATAAAAACAGACTACAAATGTAAAAAAAAACTACAAACGTAAATTAACACTCTAAATGTAGACAAAGACTACAAATGTAAACAAAGACTGCAAACGTAAACAAAGACTCTAAATGTAAACACTCTAAATGTAAACAAAGACTACATATGTAAACAAAGAATTTAAATGTAAATAAAGACAACAAATGTAAACAAAGACCTTAAATGTAAACAGACTCTAAATGAAAACAAAGACTAAAAATGTAAACAAAGACTACAAACGTAAACAAAGACTCTAAATATAAAGAAGGTCTCTAAATGCAAACAAAGATTACAAATGTAAACAAAAACTACAAATATAAACAAAGACTACAAATAAAAACAAAGACTCTAAATGGAAACAGACTACACATGTAAACAAAAACTACAAGCGTAAACTAAAACTCTAAATGTAAACAAAGACTACAAATGTAAACAAAGACTGCAAACGTAAACAAAAACTAAGTGTAAACAAATAATAAAAATATAAACAAAGACTCTAAATGTAATAAAAAACTCTGGGTATAAACAAGGACTACAAATGTAAACAGACTATAAATATAAACAAAGTCTAAAAATAAAAACAAAGACTCTAAATGTAAACAAAGGCTAAAAATGTAAACAAAGACTACAAATGTGAACAAAGGCTCTAAATGTAAACAAATACGATATGTAAACAAAGACTACAAATGTAAACAGACTCTAAATGTAAACAAAGTCTAAAAAATAAAATACTGACTCTAAATATAAACAAAGGCTAAAAATGTAAACAAAAACTCTACATGTAAACAATCTCTCTAAATGTAAACAACGACTACAAATATAAACGGACTCAAAATGTAAACAAAGTCTCTAAATTTAAACAAAGATTACAAATGTAAACAAAGACTCTATTTGTAAACAAATTCAAAAAATGTAAACAATGTCTAAAAATGTAAACAAAGGCTACAAATGTAAACAAAGACTCTAAATGTAAAGAAGGTCTCTAAATGCAAAAAAGGATTACAAATGTAAACAAAGACTACAAATGTAAACAAAGACTACTAATATAAACAAAGACTCTAAATAAAAACAGACTACAAATGTAAACAAAAACTACAAACATAAACTAACACTCTAAATGTAGACAAAGACTACAAATGTAAACAAAGACTACAAATATAAACAAAGACTCTAAATAAAAACAGACTACAAATGTAAACAAAAACTACAAACGTAAACTAACACTCTAAATGTAGACAAAGACTCTAAATGTGAACAAAGACTGCAAACGTAAAGAAAGACTCTAAATGTAAACACTCTAAATGTAAACAAAGACTACATATGTAAACAAAGAATTTAAATGTAAATAAAGACAACAAATGTAAACAAAGACCTTAAATGCAAACAGACTCTAAATGAAAACAAAGACTAAAAATGTAAACAAAGACTACAAACGTAAACAAAGACTCTAAATATAAAGAAGGTCTCTAAATGCAAACAAAGATTACAAATGTAAACAAAAACTACAAATATAAACAAAGACTACAAATAAAAACAAAGACTCTAAATGGAAACAGACTACAAATGTAAACAAAAACTACAAACGTAAACTAAAACTCTAAATGTAAACAAAGACTACAAATGTAAATAAAGACTGCAAACGTAAACAAAAACTAAGTGTAAACAAACAATAAAAATATAAACAAAGACTCTAAATGTAATAAAAAACTCTGGGTATAAACAAGGACTACAAATGTAAACAGACTACAAATATAAACAAAGTCTAAAAATAAAAACAAAGACTCTAAATGTAAACAAAGGCTAAAAATGTAAACAAAGACTACAGATGTGAACAAAGGCTCTAAATGTAAACAAATACGCTATATGTAAACAAAGACTACAAATATAAACAAAGACACTAAATGGAACTCTAAATGTAAACAAAGAAGAAAATGTAAACAAAGACTACAAATGTAAACAGACTCTAAATGTAAACAAAGTCTAAAAAATAAAAACAATGACTCTAAATGTAAACAAAGGCTAAAAATGTAAACAAAAACTCTAAATGGAAACAGACTACAAATGTAAACAAAAACTACAAACGTAAACTAACACTCTAAATGTAAACAAAGACTGCAAATGTAAACAAAGACTGCATATGTAAACAAAGAATTTAAATGTAAATAAAGACTACAAATGTAAACAAAGACCTTAAATGTAAACATACTCTAAATGAAAACAAAGACTAAAAATGTAAACAAAGATTTTAATTATAAAGAAGGTCTCTAAATGCAAACAAAGATTACAAATGTAAACAAAGACTACAAATATAAACAAAGACTCTAAATGGAAACAGACTACAAATGTAAACAAAAACTACAAACGTAAACTAAAACTCTAAATGTAAACAAAGACTACAAATGTAAATAAAGACTGCAAACGTAAACAAAAACTAAGTGTAAACAAATAATAAAAATGTAAACAAAGACTATAAATGTAATAAAAAAAATCTGGCTATAAACAAGGACTACAAATGTAAACAGACTCTAAATATAAACAAAGTCTAAAAATAAAAACAAAGACTCTAAATGTAAACAAAGGCTAA
The DNA here is from genome assembly GCA_963930645.1 of Salticus scenicus. Taxonomy (NCBI): domain Eukaryota; kingdom Metazoa; phylum Arthropoda; class Arachnida; order Araneae; family Salticidae; genus Salticus; species Salticus scenicus. The sequence goes on along the minus strand of CAWVNO010002830.1, from coordinate 71,552 downwards.
AAATTTAAACAAAGACTACAAATGTGAACAAAGGCTCTAAATGTAAACAAACACGCTATATGTAAACAAAGACCACAAATGTAAACAAAGACACTAAATGGAACTCTAAATGTAAACAAAGAATAAAAATGTAAACAAAGACTACAAATGTAAACAAAGACCTTAAATGTAAACAGAGTCTAAATGAAAACAAAAACTACAAATGTAAACAAAGACTACAAATATAAACAAAAACTCTAAATGGAAACAGACTACAAATGTAAACAAAAACTACAAACATAAACTAACACGCTAAATGTAAACAAAGACTACAAATGTAAACAAAGACTGCAAACGTAAACAAAGACTCTAAATGTAATAAAAAACTCTGGGTATAAACAATGACTCTAGGTGTAAACAAGGACTACAAATGTAGACATACTCTAAATGTAAACAAAGTCTAAAAATAAAAACAAAGACTCTAAATGTAAACAAAGGCTAAAAATGTAAACAAAGACTACAAATGTAAACAAAGTCTCCAAATGTAAACAAATACGCTATATGTAAACAAAGACTACAAATGTAAACAAAGACACCAAATGGAACTCTAAATGTAAACAAAAAATAAAAATTTAAACAAAGACTACAATTGTAAACAAAACTAAAAGTAAACAAATACTACAAATATAAACAACGACTACAAATGTAAACAAAACTAAATGTAAACAAATACTAGAAATATAAACAAAGAATCTAGAAGTAACCAAAAACTCTTGGTGTAAACAAAGTCTCTAAATATAAACAAAGTCTAAATGTAAACAAAGACTACAAGTGTAAACAAAGGCTACAAATGTAAACAAAAACTCTACATGTAAACAATCTCTCTAAATGTAAACAAAGGCTGAAAATGTAAACAAAGACTACAGATGTGAACAAAGGCTCTAAATGTAAACAAATACGCTATATGTAAACAAAGACTACAAATGTAAACAAAGACAATAAATGGAACTCTAAATGTAAAGAAAGAAGAAAAATGTAAACAAAGACTACAAATGTAAACAGACTCTAAATGTAAACAAAGTCTAAAAAATAAAAACAATGTCTAAAAATGTATACAAAGGCTACAAATGTAAACAAAGACTCTAAATGTAAAGAAGGTCTCTAAATGCAAAAAAGGATTACAAATGTAAACAAAGACTACAAATGTAAACAAAGACTACTAATATAAACAAAGACTCTAAATAAAAACAGACTACAAATGTAAACAAAAACTACAAACGTAAACTAACACTCTAAATGTAGACAAAGACTACAAATGTAAACAAAGACTACAAATATAAACAAAGACTCTAAATAAAAACAGACTACAAATGTAAACAAAAACTACAAACGTAAACTAACACTCTAAATGTAGACAAAGTCTACAAATGTAAACAAAGACTGCAAACGTAAACAAAGACTCTAAATGTAAACACTCTAAATGTAAACAAAGACTACATATGTAAACAAAGAATTTAAATGTAAATAAAGACAACAAATGTAAACAAAGACCTTAAATGTAAACAGACTCTAAATGAAAACAAAGACTAAAAATGTAAACAAAGACTACAAACGTAAACAAAGACTCTAAATATAAAGAAGGTCTCTAAATGCAAACAAAGATTACAAATGTAAACAAAAACTACAAATATAAACAAAGACTACAAATAAAAACAAAGACTCTAAATGGAAACAGACTACACATGTAAACAAAAACTACAAACGTAAACTAAAACTCTAAATGTAAACAAATAATAAAAATATAAACAAAGACTCTAAATGTAATAAAAAACTCTGGGTATAAACAAGGACTACAAATGTAAACAGACTATAAATATAAACAAAGTCTAAAAATAAATACAAAGACTCTAAATGTAAACAAAAGCTAAAAATGTAAACAAAGACTACAGATGTGAACAAAGGCTCTAAATGTAAACAAATACGATATGTAAACAAAGACTACAAATATAAACAAAGACACTAAATGGAACTCTAAATGTAAACAAAGAAGAAAAATGTAAACAAAGACTACAAATGTAAACAGACTCTAAATGTAAACAAAGTCTAAAAAATAAAATAATGACTCTAAATATAAACAAAGGCTAAAAATGTAAACAAAAACTCTACATAACGGACTCAAAATGTAAACAAAGTCTCTAAATTTAAACAAAGATTACAAATGTAAACAAAGACTCTATTTGTAAACAAGTTCAAAAAATGTAAACAATGTCTAAAAATGTAAACAAAGGCTACAAATGTAAACAAAGACTCTAAATGTAAAGAAGGTCTCTAAATGCAAAAAAGGATTACAAATGTAAACAAAGACTACAAATGTAAACAAAGACTACTAATATAAACAGACTCTAAATAAAAACAGACTACAAATGTAAACAAAAACTACAAACATAAACTAACACTCTAAATGTAGACAAAGACTACAAATGTAAACAAAGACTACAAATATAAACAAAGACTCTAAATAAAAACAGACTACAAATGTAAACAAAAACTACAAACGTAAACTAACACTCTAAATGTAGACAAAGACTACAAATGTGAACAAAGACTGCAAACGTAAACAAAGACTCTAAATGTAAACACTCTAAATGTAAACAAAGACTACATATGTAAACAAAGAATTTAAATGTAAATAAAGACAACAAATGTAAACAAAGACCTTAAATGTAAACAGACTCTAAATGAAAACAAAGACTAAAAATGTAAACAAAGACTACAAACGTAAACAAAGACTCTGAATATAAAGAAGGTCTCTAAATGCAAACAAAGATTACAAATGTAAACAAATCTACAAATATAAACAAAGACTACAAATAAAAACAAAGACTCTAAATGGAAACAGACTACAAATGTAAACAAAAACTACAAACGTAAACTAAAACTCTAAATGTAAACAAAGACTACAAATGTAAACAAAGACTGCAAACGTAAACAAAAACTAAGTGTAAACAAACAATAAAAATATAAACAAAGACTCTAAATGTAATAAAAAACTCTGGGTATAAACAAGGACTACAAATGTAAACAGACTACAAATATAAACAAAGTCTAAAAATAAAAACAAAGTCTCTAAATGTAAACAAAGGCTAAAAATGTAAACAAAGACTACAGATGTGAACAAAGGCTCTAAATGTAAACAAATACGCTATATGTAAACAAAGACTACAAATATAAACAAAGACACTAAATGGAACTCTAAATGTAAACAAAGAAGAAAAATGTAAACAAAGACTACAAATGTAAACAGACTCTAAATGTAAACAAAGTCTAAAAAATAAAAACAATGACTCTAAATGTAAACAAAGGCTAAAAATGTAAACAAAAACTCTAAATGGAAACAGACTACAAATGTAAACAAAAACTACAAACGTAAACAAACACTCTAAATGTAAACAAAGACTGCAAATGTAAACAAAGACTGCATATGTAAACAAAGAATTTAAATGTAAATAAAGACTACAAATGTAAACAAAGACCTTAAATGTAAACATACTCTAAATGAAAACAAAGACTTAAAATGTAATCAAAGACTTTAAATATAAAGAAGGTCTCTAAATGCAAACAAAGATTACAAATGTAAACAAAGACTACAAATATAAACAAAGACTCTAAATGGAAACAGACTACAAATGTAAACAAAAACTACAAACGTAAACTGAAACTCTAAATGTAAACAAAGACTACAAATATAAACAAAGACTCTAAATGGAAACCGACTACAAATGTAAAAAAAAACTACAAACGTAAACTAAAACTCTTAATGTAAACAAAGACAACAAATGTAAACAAAGACTGCAAACGTAAACAAAAACTCTAAATGTAAACAAATAATAAAAATGTAAACAAAGACTATAAATGTAATAAAAAAATCTGGCTATAAACAAGGACTACAAATGTAAACAGACTCTAAATATAAACAAAGTCTAAAAATAAAAACAAAGACTCTAAATGTAAACAAAGGCTAAAAATGTAAACAAAGACTACAAATGTGAACAAAGGCTCTAAATGTAAACAAACACGCTATATGTAAACAAAGACCACAAATGTAAACAAAGACACTAAATGGAACTCTAAATGTAAACAAAGAATAAAAATGTAAACAAAGACTACAAATGTAAACAAAGACATTAAATGTAAACAGAGTCTAAATGAAAGCAAAAACTACAAATGTAAACAAAGACTACAAATATAAACAAAATCTCTAAATGGAAACAGACTACAAATGTAAACAAAAACTACAAACGTAAACTAACACGCTAAATGTAAACAAAGACTACAAATGTAAACAAAGACTGCAAACGTAAACAAAGACTCTAAATGTAATAAAAAACTCTGGGTATAAACAATGACTCTAGGTGTAAACAAGGACTACAAATGTAGACATACTCTAAATGTAAACAAAGTCTAAAAATAAAAACAAAGACTCTAAATGTAAACAAAGGCTAAAAATGTAAACAAAGACTACAAATGTAAACAAAACTAAAAGTAAACAAATACTACAAATATAAACAACGACTACAAATGTAAACAAAACTAAATGTAAACAAATACTAGAAATATAAACAAAGAATCTAGAAGTAACCAAAAACTCTTGGTGTAAACAAGGACTCTAGGTGTAAAAAAGGACTACAAATGTAAACAAAGTCTCTAAATATAAACAAAGTCTAAATGTAAACAAAGACTACAAGTGTAAACAAAGGCTACAAATGTAAACAAAAACTCTACATGTAAACAATCTCTCTAAATGTAAACAAAGGCTGAAAATGTAAACAAAGACTACAGATGTGAACAAAGGCTCTAAATGTAAACAAATACGCTATATGTAAACAAAGACTACAAATGTAAACAAAGACACTAAATGGAACTCTAAATGTAAAGAAAGAAGAAAAATGTAAACAAAGACTACAAATGTAAACAGACTCTAAATGTAAACAAAGTCTAAAAAATAAAAACAATGTCTAAAAATGAATACAAAGGCTACAAATGTAAACAAAGACTCTAAATGTAAAGAAGGTCTCTAAATGCAAAAAAGGATTACAAATGTAAACAAAGACTACAAATGTAAACAAAGACTACTAATATAAACAAAGACTCTAAATAAAAACAGACTACAAATGTAAACAAAAACTACAAACGTAAACTAACACTCTAAATGTAGACAAACACTACAAATGTAAACAAAAACTACAAATATAAACAAAGACTCTAAATAAAAACAGACTACAAATGTAAACAAAAACTACAAACGTAAACTAACACTCTAAATGTAGACAAAGACTACAAATGTAAACAAAGACTGCAAACGTAAACAAAGACTCTAAATGTAAACACTCTAAATGTAAACAAAGACTACATATGTAAACAAAGAATTTAAATGTAAAAAAAGACAACAAATGTAAACAAAGACCTTAAATGTAAACAGACTCTAAATGAAAACAAAGACTAAAAATGTAAACAAAGACTACAAACGTAAACAAAGACTGTAAATATAAAGAAGGTCTCTAAATGCAAACAAAGATTACAAATGTAAACAAAAACTACAAATATAAACAAAGACTACAAATAAAAACAAAGACTCTAAATGGAAACAGACTACACATGTAAACAAAAACTACAAACGTAAACTAAAACTCTAAATGTAAACAAAGACTACAAATGTAAACAAAGTCTGCAAACGTAAACAAAAACTAAGTGTAAACAAATAATAAAAATATAAACAAAGACTCTAAATGTAATAAAAAACTCTGGGTATAAACAAGGACTACAAATGTAAACAGACTATAAATATAAACAAAGTCTAAAAATAAAAACAAAGACTCTAAATGTAAACAAAGGCTAAAAATGTAAACAAAGACTACAGATGTGAAAAGAGGCTCTAAATGTAAACAAATACGATATGTAAACAAAGACTACAAATATAAACAAAGACACTAAATGGAACTCTAAATGTAAACAAAGAAGAAAAATGTAAACAAAGACTACAAATGTAAACAGACTCTAAATGTAAACAAAGTCTAAAAAATAAAATAATGACTCTAAATATAAACAAAGGCTAAAAATGAAAACAAAAACTCTACATGTAAACAATCTCTCTAAATGTAAACAACGACTACAAATATAAACGGACTCAAAATGTAAACAAAGTCTCTAAATTTAAACAAAGATTACAAATGAAAACAAAGACTCTATTTGTAAACAAATTCAAAAAATGTAAACAATGTCTAAAAATGTAAACAAAGGCTACAAATGTAAACAAAGACTCTAAATGTAAAGAAGGTCTCTAAATGCAAAAAAGGATTACAAATGTAAACAAAGACTACAAATGTAAACAAAGACTACTAATATAAACAAAGACTCTAAATAAAAACAGACTACAAATGTAAACAAAAACTACAAACATAAAGTAACACTCTAAATGTAGACAAAGACTACAAATGTAAACAAAGACTACAAATATAAACAAAGACTCTAAATAAAAACAGACTACAAATGTAAACAAAAACTACAAACGTAAACTAACACTCTAAATGTAGACAAAGACTCTAAATGTGAACAAAGACTGCAAACGTAAACAAAGACTCTAAATGTAAACACTCTAAATGTAAACAAAGACTACATATGTAAACAAAGAATTTAAATGTAAATAAAGACAACAAATGTAAACAAAGACCTTAAATGTAAACAGACTCTAAATGAAAACAAAGACTAAAAATGTAAACAAAGGCTACAAACGTAAACAAAGACTCTAAATATAAAGAAGGTCTCTAAATGCAAACAAAGATTACAAATGTAAACAAAAACTACAAATATAAACAAAGACTACAAATAAAAACAAAGACTCTAAATGGAAACAGACTACAAATGTAAACAAAAACTACAAACGTAAACTAAAACTCTAAATGTAAACAAAGACTACAAATGTAAACAAAGACTGCAAACGTAAACAAAAACTAAGTGTAAACAAACAATAAAAATATAAACAAAGACTCAAAATGTAATAAAAAACTCTGGGTATAAACAAGGACTACAAATGTAAACAGACTACAAATATAAACAAAGTCTAAAAATAAAAACGAAGACTCTAAATGTAAACAAAGGCTAAAAATGTAAACAAAGACTACAGATGTGAACAAAGGCTCTAAATGTAAACAAATACGCTATATGTAAACAAAGACTACAAATATAAACAAAGACACTAAATGGAACTCTAAATGTAAACAAAGAAGAAAAATGTAAACAAAGACTACAAATGTAAACAGACTCTAAATGTAAACAAAGTCTAAAACATAAAAACAATGACTCTAAATGTCAACAAAGGCTAAAAATGTAAACAAAAACTCTAAATGGAAACAGACTACAATTGTAAACAAAAACTACAAACGTAAACTAACACTCTAAATGTAAACAAAGACTGCAAATGTAAACAAAGACTGCATATGTAAACAAAGAATTTAAATGTAAATAAAGACTACAAATGTAAACAAAGACCTTAAATGTAAACATACTCTAAATGAAAACAAAGACTAAAAATGTAAACAAAGACTTTAAATATAAAGAAGGTCTCTAAATGCAAACAAAGATTACAAATGTAAACAAAGACTACAAATATAAACAAAGACTCTAAATGGAAACAGACTACAAATGTAAACAAAAACTACAAACGTAAACTAAAACTCTAAATGTAAACAAAGACTACAAATATAAACAAAGACTCTAAATGGAAACAGACTACAAATGTAAACAAAAACTACAAACGTAAACTAAAACTCTGAATGTAAACAAAGACAACAAATGTAAACAAAGACTGCAAACGTAAACAAAAACTCTAAATGTAAACAAATAATAAAAATGTAAACAAAGACTATAAATGTAATAAAAAAATCTGGCTATAAACAAGGACTACAAATGTAAACAGACTCTAAATATAAACAAAGTCTAAAAATAAAAACAAAGACTCTAAATGTAAACAAAGGCTAAAAATTTAAACAAAGACTACAAATGTGAACAAAGGCTCTAAATGTAAACAAACACGCTATATGTAAACAAAGACCACAAATGTAAACAAAGACACTAAATGGAACTCTAAATGTAAACAAAGAATAAAAATGTAAACAAAGACTACAAATGTAAACAAAGACCTTAAATGTAAACAGAGTCTAAATGAAAACAAAAACTACAAATGTAAACAAAGACTACAAATATAAACAAAAACTCTAAATGGAAACAGACTACAAATGTAAACAAAAACTACAAACGTAAACTAACACGCTAAATGTAAACAAAGACTACAAATGTAAACAAAGACTGCAAACGTAAACAAAGACTCTAAATGTAATAAAAAACTCTGCGTATAAACAATGACTCTAGGTGTAAACAAGGACTACAAATGTAGACATACTCTAAATGTAAACAAAGTCTAAAAATAAAAACAAAGACTCTAAATGTAAACAAAGGCTAAAAATGTAAACAAAGACTACAAATGTAAACAAAGTCTCCAAATGTAAACAAATACGCTATATGTAAACAAAGACTACAAATGTAAACAAAGACACCAAATGGAACTCTAAATGTAAACAAAAAATAAAAATTTAAACAAAGACTACAAATGTAAACAAAACTAAAAGTAAACAAATACTACAAATATAAACAACGACTACAAATGTAAACAAAACTAAATGTAAACAAATACTAGAAATATAAACAAAGAATCTAGAAGTAACCAAAAACTCATGGTGTAAACAAGGACTCTAGGTGTAAAAAAGGACTACAAATGTAAACAAAGTCTCTAAATATAAACAAAGTCTAAATGTAAACAAAGACTACAAGTGTAAACAAAGGCTATAAATGTAAACAAAAACTCTACATGTAAACAATCTCTCTAAATGTAAACAAAGGCTGAAAATGTAAACAAAGACTACAGATGTGAACAAAGGCTCTAAATGTAAACAAATACGCTATATGTAAACAAAGACTACAAATGTAAACAAAGACACTAAATGGAACTCTAAATGTAAACAAAGAAGAAAAATGTAAACAAAGACTACAAATGTAAACAGACTCTAAATGTAAACAAAGTCTAAAAAATAAAAACAATGTCTAAAAATGTATACAAAGGCTACAAATGTAAACAAAGACTCTAAATGTAAAGAAGGTCTCTAAATGCAAAAAAGGATTACAAATGTAAACAAAGACTACAAATGTAAACAAAGACTACTAATATAAACAAAGACTCTAAATAAAAACAGACCACAAATGTAAACAAAAACTACAAACGTAAACTAACACTCTAAATGTAGACAAAGACTACAAATGTAAACAAAGACTACAAATATAAACAAAGACTCTAAATAAAAACAGACTACAAATGTAAACAAAAACTACAAACGTAAACTAACACTCTAAATGTAGACAATGACTACAAATGTAAACAAAGACTGCAAACGTAAACAAAGACTCTAAATGTAAACACTTTAAATGTAAACAAAGACTACATATGTAAACAAAGAATTTAAATGTAAATAAAGACAACAAATGTAAACAAAGACCTTAAATGTAAACAGACTCTAAATGAAAACAAAGACTAAAAATGTAAACAAAGACTACAAACGTAAACAAAGACTCTAAATATAAAGAAGGTGCAAACAATGTAAATGCAAACAAAGATTACAAATGTAAACAAAAACTACAAATATAAACAAAGACTACAAATAAAAACAAAGACTCTAAATGGAAACAGACTAAACATGTAAACAAAAACTACAAACGTAAACTAACACTCTAAATGTAGACAAAGACTACAAATGTAAACAAAGACTACAAATATAAACAAAGACTCTAAATAAAAACAGACTACAAATGTAAACAAAAACTACAAACGTAAACTAACACTCTAAATGTAGACAAAGACTACAAATGTGAACAAAGACTGCAAACGTAAACAAAGACTCTAAATGTAAACACTCTAAATGTAAACAAAGACTACATATGTAAACAAAGAATTTAAATGTAAATAAAGACAACAAATGTAAACAAAGACCTTAAATGTAAACAGACTCTAAATAAAAACAAAGACTAAAAATGTAAACAAAGACTACAAACGTAAACAAAGACTCTAAATATAAAGAAGGTCTCTAAATGCAAACAAAGATTACAAATGTAAACAAATCTACAAATATAAACAAAGACTACAAATAAAAACAGACTCTAAATGGAAACAGACTACAAATGTAAACAAAAACTACAAACGTAAACTAAAACTCTAAATGTAAACAAAGACTACAAATGTAAACAAAGACTGCAAACGTAAACAAAAACTAAGTGTAAACAAACAATAAAAATATAAACAAAGACTCTAAATGTAATAAAAAACTCTGGGTATAAACAAGGACTACAAATGTAAACAGACTACAAATATAAACAAAGTCTAAAAATAAAAACAAAGTCTCTAAATGTAAACAAAGGCTAAAAATGTAAACAAAGACTACAGATGTGAACAAAGGCTCTAAATGTAAACAAATACGCTATATGTAAACAAAGACTACAAATATAAACAAAGACACTAAATGGAACTCTAAATGTAAACAAAGATGAAAAATGTAAACAAAGACTACAAATGTAAACAGACTCTAAATGTAAACAAAGTCTAAAAAATAAAAACAATGACTCTAAATGTAAACAAAGGCTAAAAATGTAAACAAAAACTCTAAATGGAAACAGACTACAAATGTAAACAAAAACTACAAACGTAAACTAACACTCTAAATGTAAACAAAGACTGCAAATGTAAACAAAGACTGCATATGTAAACAAAGAATTTAAATGTAAATAAAGACTACAAATGTAAACAAAGACCTTAAATGTAAACATACTCTAAATGAAAACAAAGACTTAAAATGTAAACAAAGACTTTAAATATAAAGAAGGTCTCTAAATGCAAACAAAGATTACAAATGTAAACAAAGACTACAAATATAAACAAAGACTCTAAATGGAAACAGACTACAAATGTAAACAAAAACTACAAACGTAAACTGAAACTCTAAATGTAAACAAAGACTACAAATATAAACAAAGACTCTAAATGGAAACCGACTACAAATGTAAAAAAAAACTACAAACGTAAACTAAAACTCTTAATGTAAACAAAGACAACAAATGTAAACAAAGACTGCAAACGTAAACAAAAACTCTAAATGTAAACAAATAATAAAAATGTAAACAAAGACTATAAATGTAATAAAAAAATCTGGCTATAAACAAGGACTACAAATGTAAACAGACTCTAAATATAAACAAAGTCTAAAAATAAAAACAAAGACTCTAAATGTAAACAAAGGCTAAAAATGTAAACAAAGACTACAAATGTGAACAAAGGCTCTAAATGTAAACAAACACGCTATATGTAAACAAAGACCACAAATGTAAACAAAGACACTAAATGGAACTCTAAATGTAAACAAAGAATAAAAATGTAAACAAAGACTACAAATGTAAACAAAGACCTTAAATGTAAACAGAGTCTAAATGAAAGCAAAAACTACAAATGTAAACAAAGACTACAAATATAAACAAAAACTCTAAATGGAAACAGACTACAAATGTAAACAAAAACTACAAACGTAAACTATCACGCTAAATGTAAACAAAGGCTGAAAATGTAAACAAAGACTACAGATGTGAAGAAAGGCTCTAAATGTAAACAAATACGCTATATGTAAACAAAGACTACAAATGTAAACAAAGACACTAAATGGAACTCTAAATGTAAACAAAGAAGAAAAATGTAAACAAAGACTACAAATGTAAACAGACTCTAAATGTAAACAAAGTCTAAAAAATAAAAACAATGTCTAAAAATGTATACAAAGGCTACAAATGTAAACAAAGGCTCTAAATGTAAAGAAGGTCTCTAAATGCAAAAGAGGATTACAAATGTAAACAAAGACTACAAATGTAAACAAAGACTACTAATATAAACAAAGACTCTAAATAAAAACAGACTACAAATGTAAACAAAAACTACAAACGTAAACTAACACTCTAAATGTAGACAAAGTCTACAAATGTAAACAAAGACTGCAAACGTAAACAAAGACTCCAAATGTAAACACTCTAAATGTAAACAAAGACTACATATGTAAACAAAGAATTTAAATGTAAATAAAGACAACAAATGTAAACAAAGACCTTAAATCTAAACAGACTCTAAATGAAAACAAAGACTAAAAATGTAAACAAAGACTACAAACGTAAACAAAGACTCTAAATATAAAGAAGGTCTCTAAATGCAAACAAAGATTACAAATGTAAACAAAAACTACAAATATAAACAAAGACTACAAATAAAAACAAAGACTCTAAATGGAAACAGACTACACATGTAAACAAAAACTACAAACGTAAACTAAAACTCTAAATGTAAACAAATAATAAAAATATAAACAAAGACTCTAAATGTAATAAAAAACTCTGGGTATAAACAAGGACTACAAATGTAAACAGACTATAAATATAAACAAAGTCTAAAAATAAATACAAAGACTCTAAATGTAAACAAAAGCTAAAAATGTAAACAAAAACTCTACATAACGGACTCAAAATGTAAACAAAGTCTCTAAATTTAAACAAAGATTACAAATGTAAACAAAGACTCTATTTGTAAACAAGTTCAAAAAATGTAAACAATGTCTAAAAATGTAAACAAAGGCTACAAATGTAAACAAAGACTCTAAATGTAAAGAAGGTCTCTAAATGCAAAAAAGGATTACAAATGTAAACAAAGACTACAAATGTAAACAAAGACTACTAATATAAACAGACTCTAAATAAAAACAGACTACAAATGTAAACAAAAACTACAAACATAAACTAACACTCTAAATGTAGACAAAGACTACAAATGTAAACAAAGACTACAAATATAAACAAAGACTCTAAATAAAAACAGACTACAAATGTAAACAAAAACTACAAACGTAAACTAACACTCTAAATGTAGACAAAGACTACAAATGTGAACAAAGACTGCAAACGTAAACAAAGACTCTAAATGTAAACACTCTAAATGTAAACAAAGACTACATATGTAAACAAAGAATTTAAATGTAAATAAAGACAACAAATGTAAACAAAGACCTTAAATGTAAACAGACTCTAAATGAAAACAAAGACTAAAAATGTAAACAAAGACTACAAACGTAAACAAAGACTCTAAATATAAAGAAGGTCTCTAAATGCAAACAAAGATTACAAATGTAAACAAATCTACAAATATAAACAAAGACTTCAAATAAAAACAAAGACTCTAAATGGAAACAGACTACAAATGTAAACAAAAACTACAAACGTAAACTAAAACTCTAAATGTAAACAAAGACTACAAATGTAAACAAAGACTGCAAACGTAAACAAAAACTAAGTGTAAACAAACAATAAAAATATAAACAAAGACTCTAAATGTAATAAAAAACTCTGGGTATAAACAAGGACTACAAATGTAAACAGACTACAAATATAAACAAAGTCTAAAAATAAAAACAAAGTCTCTAAATGTAAACAAAGGCTAAAAATGTAAACAAAGACTACAGATGTGAACAAAGGCTCTAAATGTAAACAAATACGCTATATGTAAACAAAGACTACAAATATAAACAAAGACACTAAATGGAACTCTAAATGTAAACAAAGAAGAAAAATGTAAACAAAGACTACAAATGTAAACAGACTCTAAATGTAAACAAAGTCTAAAAAATAAAAACAATGACTCTAAATGTAAACAAAGGCTAAAAATGTAAACAAAAACTCTAAATGGAAACAGACTACAAATGTAAACAAAAACTACAAACGTAAACTAACACTCTAAATGTAAACAAAGACTGCAAATGTAAACAAAGACTGCATATGTAAACAAAGAATTTAAATGTAAATAAAGACTACAAATGTAAACAAAGACCTTAAATGTAAACATACTCTAAATGAAAACAAAGACTTAAAATGTAATCAAAGACTTTAAATATAAAGAAGGTCTCTAAATGCAAACAAAGATTACAAATGTAAACAAAGACTACAAATATAAACAAAGACTCTAAATGGAAACAGACTACAAATGTAAACAAAAACTACAAACGTAAACTGAAACTCTAAATGTAAACAAAGACTACAAATATAAACAAAGACTCTAAATGGAAACCGACTACAAATGTAAAAAAAAACTACAAACGTAAACTAAAACTCTTAATGTAAACAAAGACAACAAATGTAAACAAAGACTGCAAACGTAAACAAAAACTCTAAATGTAAACAAATAATAAAAATGTAAACAAAGACTATAAATGTAATAAAAAAATCTGGCTATAAACAAGGACTACAAATGTAAACAGACTCTAAATATAAACAGTCTAAAAATAAAAACAAAGACTCTAAATGTAAACAAAGGCTAAAAATGTAAACAAAGACTACAAATGTGAACAAAGGCTCTAAATGTAATAAAAAAATCTGGCTATAAACAAGGACTACAAATGTAAACAGACTCTAAATATAAACAAAGTCTAAAAATAAAAACAAAGACTCTAAATGTAAACAAAGGCTAAAAATGTAAACAAAGACTACAAATGTGAACAAAGGCTCTAAATGTAAACAAACACGCTATATGTAAACAAAGACCACAAATGTAAACAAAGACACTAAATGGAACTCTAAATGTAAACAAAGAATAAAAATGTAAACAAAGACTACAAATGTAAACAAAGACATTAAATGTAAACAGAGTCTAAATGAAAGCAAAAACTACAAATGTAAACAAAGACTACAAATATAAACAAAATCTCTAAATGGAAACAGACTACAAATGTAAACAAAAACTACAAACGTAAACTAACACGCTAAATGTAAACAAAGACTACAAATGTAAACAAAGACTGCAAACGTAAACAAAGACTCTAAATGTAATAAAAAACTCTGGGTATAAACAATGACTCTAGGTGTAAACAAGGACTACAAATGTAGACATACTCTAAATGTAAACAAAGTCTAAAAATAAAAACAAAGACTCTAAATGTAAACAAAGGCTAAAAATGTAAACAAAGACTACAAATGTAAACAAAACTAAAAGTAAACAAATACTACAAATATAAACAACGACTACAAATGTAAACAAAACTAAATGTAAACAAATACTAGAAATATAAACAAAGAATCTAGAAGTAACCAAAAACTCTTGGTGTAAACAAGGACTCTAGGTGTAAAAAAGGACTACAAATGTAAACAAAGTCTCTAAATATAAACAAAGTCTAAATGTAAACAAAGACTACAAGTGTAAACAAAGGCTACAAATGTAAACAAAAACTCTACATGTAAACAATCTCTCTAAATGTAAACAAAGGCTGAAAATGTAAACAAAGACTACAGATGTGAACAAAGGCTCTAAATGTAAACAAATACGCTATATGTAAACAAAGACTACAAATGTAAACAAAGACACTAAATGGAACTCTAAATGTAAAGAAAGAAGAAAAATGTAAACAAAGACTACAAATGTAAACAGACTCTAAATGTAAACAAAGTCTAAAAAATAAAAACAATGTCTAAAAATGAATACAAAGGCTACAAATGTAAACAAAGACTCTAAATGTAAAGAAGGTCTCTAAATGCAAAAAAGGATTACAAATGTAAACAAAGACTACAAATGTAAACAAAGACTACTAATATAAACAAAGACTCTAAATAAAAACAGACTACAAATGTAAACAAAAACTACAAACGTAAACTAACACTCTAAATGTAGACAAACACTACAAATGTAAACAAAAACTACAAATATAAACAAAGACTCTAAATAAAAACAGACTACAAATGTAAACAAAAACTACAAACGTAAACTAACACTCTAAATGTAGACAAAGACTACAAATGTAAACAAAGACTGCAAACGTAAACAAAGACTCTAAATGTAAACACTCTAAATGTAAACGAAGACTACATATGTAAACAAAGAATTTAAATGTAAAAAAAGACAACAAATGTAAACAAAGACCTTAAATGTAAACAGACTCTAAATGAAAACAAAGACTAAAATTGTAAACAAAGACTACAAACGTAAACAAAGACTGTAAATATAAAGAAGGTCTCTAAATGCAAACAAAGATTACAAATGTAAACAAAAACTACAAATATAAACAAAGACTACAAATAAAAACAAAGACTCTAAATGGAAACAGACTACACATGTAAACAAAAACTACAAACGTAAACTAAAACTCTAAATGTAAACAAAGACTACAAATGTAAACAAAGTCTGCAAACGTAAACAAAAACTAAGTGTAAACAAATAATAAAAATATAAACAAAGACTCTAAATGTAATAAAAAACTCTGGGTATAAACAAGGACTACAAATGTAAACAGACTATAAATATAAACAAAGTCTAAAAATAAAAACAAAGACTCTAAATGTAAACAAAGGCTAAAAATGTAAACAAAGACTACAGATGTGAAAAAAGGCTCTAAATGTAAACAAATACGATATGTAAACAAAGACTACAAATATAAACAAAGACACTAAATGGAACTCTAAATGTAAACAAAGAAGAAAAATGTAAACAAAGACTACAAATGTAAACAGACTCTAAATGTAAACAAAGTCTAAAAAATAAAAACAATGTCTAAAAATGTATACAAAGGCTACAAATGTAAACAAAGACTCTAAATGTAAAGAAGGTCTCTAAATGCAAAAAAGGATTACAAATGTAAACAAAGACTACAAATGTAAACAAAGACTACTAATATAAACAAAGACTCTAAATAAAAACAGACTACAAATGTAAACAAAAACTACAAACGTAAACTAACACTCTAAATGTAGACAAAGTCTACAAATGTAAACAAAGACTGCAAACGTAAACAAAGACTCTAAATGTAAACACTCTAAATGTAAACAAAGACTACATATGCAAACAAAGAATTTAAATGTAAATAAAGACAACAAATGTAAACAAAGACCTTAAATGTAAACAGACTCTAAATGAAAACAAAGACTAAAAATGTAAACAAAGACTACAAACGTAAACAAAGACTCTAAATATAAAGAAGGTCTCTAAATGCAAACAAAGATTACAAATGTAAACAAAAACTACAAATATAAACAAAGACTACAAATAAAAACAAAGACTCTAAATGGAAACAGACTACACATGTAAACAAAAACTACAAACGTAAACTAAAACTCTAAATGTAAACAAATAATAAAAATATAAACAAAGACTCTAAATGTAATAAAAAACTCTGGGTATAAACAAGGACTACAAATGTAAACAGACTATAAATATAAACAAAGTCTAAAAATAAATACAAAGACTCTAAATGTAAACAAAAGCTAAAAATGTAAACAAAGACTACAGATGTGAACAAAGGCTCTAAATGTAAACAAATACGATATGTAAACAAAGACTACAAATATAAACAAAGACACTAAATGGAACTCTAAATGTAAACAAAGAAGAAAAATGTAAACAAAGACTACAAATGTAAACAGACTCTAAATGTAAACAAAGTCTAAAAAACAAAATAATGACTCTAAATATAAACAAAGGCTAAAAATGTAAACAAAAACTCTACATAACGGACTCAAAATGTAAACAAAGTCTCTAAATTTAAACAAAGATTACAAATGTAAACAAAGACTCTATTTGTAAACAAGTTCAAAAAATGTAAACAATGTCTAAAAATGTAAACAAAGGCTACAAATGTAAACAAAGACTCTAAATGTAAAGAAGGTCTCTAAATGCAAAAAAGGATTACAAATGTAAACAAAGACTACAAATGTAAACAAAGACTACTAATATAAACAGACTCTAAATAAAAACAGACTACAAATGTAAACAAAAACTACAAACATAAACTAACACTCTAAATGTAGACAAAGACTACAAATGTAAACAAAGACTACAAATATAAACAAAGACTCTAAATAAAAACAGACTACAAATGTAAACAAAAACTACAAACGTAAACTAACACTCTAAATGTAGACAAAGACTACAAATGTGAACAAAGACTGCAAACGTAAACAAAGACTCTAAATGTAAACACTCTAAATGTAAACAAAGACTACATATGTAAACAAAGAATTTAAATGTAAATAAAGACAACAAATGTAAACAAAGACCTTAAATGTAAACAGACTCTAAATAAAAACAAAGACTAAAAATGTAAACAAAGACTACAAACGTAAACAAAGACTCTAAATATAAAGAAGGTCTCTAAATGCAAACAAAGATTACAAATGTAAACAAATCTACAAATATAAACAAAGACTACAAATAAAAACAAAGACTCTAAATGGAAACAGACTACAAATGTAAACAAAAACTACAAACGTAAACTAAAACTCTAAATGTAAACAAAGACTACAAATGTAAACAAAGACTGCAAACGTAAACAAAAACTAAGTGTAAACAAACAATAAAAATATAAACAAAGACTCTAAATGTAATAAAAAACTCTGGGTATAAACAAGGACTACAAATGTAAACAGACTACAAATATAAACAAAGTCTAAAAATAAAAACAAAGTCTCTAAATGTAAACAAAGGCTAAAAATGTAAACAAAGACTACAGATGTGAACAAAGGCTCTAAATGTAAACAAATACGCTATATGTAAACAAAGACTACAAATATAAACAAAGACACTAAATGGAACTCTAAATGTAAACAAAGATGAAAAATGTAAACAAAGACTACAAATGTAAACAGACTCTAAATGTAAACAAAGTCTAAAAAATAAAAACAATGACTCTAAATGTAAACAAAGGCTAAAAATGTAAACAAAAACTCTAAATGGAAACAGACTACAAATGTAAACAAAAACTACAAACGTAAACTAACACTCTAAATGTAAACAAAGACTGCAAATGTAAACAAAGACTGCATATGTAAACAAAGAATTTAAATGTAAATAAAGACTACAAATGTAAACAAAGACCTTAAATGTAAACATACTCTAAATGAAAACAAAGACTTAAAATGTAAACAAAGACTTTAAATATAAAGAAGGTCTCTAAATGCAAACAAAGATTACAAATGTAAACAAAGACTACAAATATAAACAAAGACTCTAAATGGAAACAGACTACAAATGTAAACAAAAACTACAAACGTAAACTGAAACTCTAAATGTAAACAAAGACTACAAATATAAACAAAGACTCTAAATGGAAACCGACTACAAATGTAAAAAAAAACTACAAACGTAAACTAAAACTCTTAATGTAAACAAAGACAACAAATGTAAACAAAGACTGCAAACGTAAACAAAAACTCTAAATGTAAACAAATAATAAAAATGTAAACAAAGACTATAAATGTAATAAAAAAATCTGGCTATAAACAAGGACTACAAATGTAAACAGACTCTAAATATAAACAGTCTAAAAATAAAAACAAAGACTCTAAATGTAAACAAAGGCTAAAAATGTAAACAAAGACTACAAATGTGAACAAAGGCTCTAAATGTAAACAAACACGCTATATGTAAACAAAGACCACAAATGTAAACAAAGACACTAAATGGAACTCTAAATGTAAACAAAGAATAAAAATGTAAACAAAGACTACAAATGTAAACAAAGACCTTAAATGTAAACAGAGTCTAAATGAAAGCAAAAACTACAAATGTAAACAAAGACTACAAATATAAACAAAAACTCTAAATGGAAACAGACTACAAATGTAAACAAAAACTACAAACGTAAACTATCACGCTAAATGTAAACAAAGGCTGAAAATGTAAACAAAGACTACAGATGTGAAGAAAGGCTCTAAATGTAAACAAATACGCTATATGTAAACAAAGACTACAAATGTAAACAAAGACACTAAATGGAACTCTAAATGTAAACAAAGAAGAAAAATGTAAACAAAGACTACAAATGTAAACAGACTCTAAATGTAAACAAAGTCTAAAAAATAAAAACAATGTCTAAAAATGTATACAAAGGCTACAAATGTAAACAAAGGCTCTAAATGTAAAGAAGGTCTCTAAATGCAAAAGAGGATTACAAATGTAAACAAAGACTACAAATGTAAACAAAGACTACTAATATAAACAAAGACTCTAAATAAAAACAGACTACAAATGTAAACAAAAACTACAAACGTAAACTAACACTCTAAATGTAGACAAAGTCTACAAATGTAAACAAAGACTGCAAACGTAAACAAAGACTCTAAATGTAAACACTCTAAATGTAAACAAAGACTACATATGTAAACAAAGAATTTAAATGTAAATAAAGACAACAAATGTAAACAAAGACCTTAAATGTAAACAGACTCTAAATGAAAACAAAGACTAAAAATGTAAACAAAGACTACAAACGTAAACAAAGACTCTAAATATAAAGAAGGTCTCTAAATGCAAACAAAGATTACAAATGTAAACAAAAACTACAAATATAAACAAAGACTACAAATAAAAACAAAGACTCTAAATGGAAACAGACTACACATGTAAACAAAAACTACAAACGTAAACTAAAACTCTAAATGTAAACAAATAATAAAAATATAAACAAAGACTCTAAATGTAATAAAAAACTCTGGGTATAAACAAGGACTACAAATGTAAACAGACTATAAATATAAACAAAGTCTAAAAATAAATACAAAGACTCTAAATGTAAACAAAAGCTAAAAATGTAAACAAAGACTACAGATGTGAACAAAGGCTCTAAATGTAAACAAATACGATATGTAAACAAAGACTACAAATATAAACAAAGACACTAAATGGAACTCTAAATGTAAACAAAGAAGAAAAATGTAAACAAAGACTACAAATGTAAACAGACTCTAAATGTAAACAAAGTCTAAAAAATAAAATAATGACTCTAAATATAAACAAAGGCTAAAAATGTAAACAAAAACTCTACATAACGGACTCAAAATGTAAACAAAGTCTCTAAATTTAAACAAAGATTACAAATGTAAACAAAGACTCTATTTGTAAACAAGTTCAAAAAATGTAAACAATGTCTAAAAATGTAAACAAAGGCTACAAATGTAAACAAAGACTCTAAATGTAAAGAAGGTCTCTAAATGCAAAAAAGGATTACAAATGTAAACAAAGACTACAAATGTAAACAAAGACTACTAATATAAACAGACTCTAAATAAAAACAGACTACAAATGTAAACAAAAACTACAAACATAAACTAACACTCTAAATGTAGACAAAGACTACAAATGTAAACAAAGACTACAAATATAAACAAAGACTCTAAATAAAAACAGACTACAAATGTAAACAAAAACTACAAACGTAAACTAACACTCTAAATGTAGACAAAGACTACAAATGTGAACAAAGACTGCAAACGTAAACAAAGACTCTAAATGTAAACACTCTAAATGTAAACAAAGACTACATATGTAAACAAAGAATTTAAATGTAAATAAAGACAACAAATGTAAACAAAGACCTTAAATGTAAACAGACTCTAAATGAAAACAAAGACTAAAAATGTAAACAAAGACTACAAACGTAAACAAAGACTCTAAATATAAAGAAGGTCTCTAAATGCAAACAAAGATTACAAATGTAAACAAATCTACAAATATAAACAAAGACTACAAATAAAAACAAAGACTCTAAATGGAAACAGACTACAAATGTAAACAAAAACTACAAACGTAAACTAAAACTCTAAATGTAAACAAAGACTACAAATGTAAACAAAGACTGCAAACGTAAACAAAAACTAAGTGTAAACAAACAATAAAAATATAAACAAAGACTCTAAATGTAATAAAAAACTCTGGGTATAAACAAGGACTACAAATGTAAACAGACTACAAATATAAACAAAGTCTAAAAATAAAAACAAAGTCTCTAAATGTAAACAAAGGCTAAAAATGTAAACAAAGACTACAGATGTGAACAAAGGCTCTAAATGTAAACAAATACGCTATATGTAAACAAAGACTACAAATATAAACAAAGACACTAAATGGAACTCTAAATGTAAACAAAGAAGAAAAATGTAAACAAAGACTACAAATGTAAACAGACTCTAAATGTAAACAAAGTCTAAAAAATAAAAACAATGACTCTAAATGTAAACAAAGGCTAAAAATGTAAACAAAAACTCTAAATGGAAACAGACTACAAATGTAAACAAAAACTACAAACGTAAACTAACACTCTAAATGTAAACAAAGACTGCAAATGTAAACAAAGACTGCATATGTAAACAAAGAATTTAAATGTAAATAAAGACTACAAATGTAAACAAAGACCTTAAATGTAAACATACTCTAAATGAAAACAAAGACTTAAAATGTAATCAAAGACTTTAAATATAAAGAAGGTCTCTAAATGCAAACAAAGATTACAAATGTAAACAAAGACTACAAATATAAACAAAGACTCTAAATGGAAACAGACTACAAATGTAAACAAAAACTACAAACGTAAACTGAAACTCTAAATGTAAACAAAGACTACAAATATAAACAAAGACTCTAAATGGAAACCGACTACAAATGTAAAAAAAAACTACAAACGTAAACTAAAACTCTTAATGTAAACAAAGACAACAAATGTAAACAAAGACTGCAAACGTAAACAAAAACTCTAAATGTAAACAAATAATAAAAATGTAAACAAAGACTATAAATGTAATAAAAAAATCTGGCTATAAACAAGGACTACAAATGTAAACAGACTCTAAATATAAACAAAGTCTAAAAATAAAAACAAAGACTCTAAATGTAAACAAAGGCTAAAAATGTAAACAAAGACTACAAATGTGAACAAAGGCTCTAAATGTAAACAAACACGCTATATGTAAACAAAGACCACAAATGTAAACAAAGACACTAAATGGAACTCTAAATGTAAACAAAGAATAAAAATGTAAACAAAGACTACAAATGTAAACAAAGACATTAAATGTAAACAGAGTCTAAATGAAAGCAAAAACTACAAATGTAAACAAAGACTACAAATATAAACAAAATCTCTAAATGGAAACAGACTACAAATGTAAACAAAAACTACAAACGTAAACTAACACGCAAAATGTAAACAAAGACTACAAATGTAAACAAAGACTGCAAACGTAAACAAAGACTCTAAATGTAATAAAAAACTCTGGGTATAAACAATGACTCTAGGTGTAAACAAGGACTACAAATGTAGACATACTCTAAATGTAAACAAAGTCTAAAAATAAAAACAAAGACTCTAAATGTAAACAAAGGCTAAAAATGTAAACAAAGACTACAAATGTAAACAAAACTAAAAGTAAACAAATACTACAAATATAAACAACGACTACAAATGTAAACAAAACTAAATGTAAACAAATACTAGAAATATAAACAAAGAATCTAGAAGTAACCAAAAACTCTTGGTGTAAACAAGGACTCTAGGTGTAAAAAAGGACTACAAATGTAAACAAAGTCTCTAAATATAAACAAAGTCTAAATGTAAACAAAGACTACAAGTGTAAACAAAGGCTACAAATGTAAACAAAAACTCTACATGTAAACAATCTCTCTAAATGTAAACAAAGGCTGAAAATGTAAACAAAGACTACAGATGTGAACAAAGGCTCTAAATGTAAACAAATACGCTATATGTAAACAAAGACTACAAATGTAAACAAAGACACTAAATGGAACTCTAAATGTAAAGAAAGAAGAAAAATGTAAACAAAGACTACAAATGTAAACAGACTCTAAATGTAAACAAAGTCTAAAAAATAAAAACAATGTCTAAAAATGAATACAAAGGCTACAAATGTAAACAAAGACTCTAAATGTAAAGAAGGTCTCTAAATGCAAAAAAGGATTACAAATGTAAACAAAGACTACAAATGTAAACAAAGACTACTAATATAAACAAAGACTCTAAATAAAAACAGACTACAAATGTAAACAAAAACTACAAACGTAAACTAACACTCTAAATGTAGACAAACACTACAAATGTAAACAAAAACTACAAATATAAACAAAGACTCTAAATAAAAACAGACTACAAATGTAAACAAAAACTACAAACGTAAACTAACACTCTAAATGTAGACAAAGACTACAAATGTAAACAAAGACTGCAAACGTAAACAAAGACTCTAAATGTAAACACTCTAAATGTAAACAAAGACTACATATGTAAACAAAGAATTTAAATGTAAAAAAAGACAACAAATGTAAACAAAGACCTTAAATGTAAACAGACTCTAAATGAAAACAAAGACTAAAAATGTAAACAAAGACTACAAACGTAAACAAAGACTGTAAATATAAAGAAGGTCTCTAAATGCAAACAAAGATTACAAATGTAAACAAAAACTACAAATATAAACAAAGACTACAAATAAAAACAAAGACTCTAAATGGAAACAGACTACACATGTAAACAAAAACTACAAACGTAAACTAAAACTCTAAATGTAAACAAAGACTACAAATGTAAACAAAGTCTGCAAACGTAAACAAAAACTAAGTGTAAACAAATAATAAAAATATAAACAAAGACTCTAAATGTAATAAAAAACTCTGGGTATAAACAAGGACTACAAATGTAAACAGACTATAAATATAAACAAAGTCTAAAAATAAAAACAAAGACTCTAAATGTAAACAAAGGCTAAAAATGTAAACAAAGACTACAGATGTGAAAAGAGGCTCTAAATGTAAACAAATACGATATGTAAACAAAGACTACAAATATAAACAAAGACACTAAATGGAACTCTAAATGTAAACAAAGAAGAAAAATGTAAACAAAGACTACAAATGTAAACAGACTCTAAATGTAAACAAAGTCTAAAAAATAAAATAATGACTCTAAATATAAACAAAGGCTAAAAATGAAAACAAAAACTCTACATGTAAACAATCTCTCTAAATGTAAACAACGACTACAAATATAAACGGACTCAAAATGTAAACAAAGTCTCTAAATTTAAACAAAGATTACAAATGAAAACAAAGACTCTATTTGTAAACAAATTCAAAAAATGTAAACAATGTCTAAAAATGTAAACAAAGGCTACAAATGTAAACAAAGACTCTAAATGTAAAGAAGGTCTCTAAATGCAAAAAAGGATTACAAATGTAAACAAAGACTACAAATGTAAACAAAGACTACTAATATAAACAAAGACTCTAAATAAAAACAGACTACAAATGTAAACAAAAACTACAAACATAAACTAACACTCTAAATGTAGACAAAGACTACAAATGTAAACAAAGACTACAAATATAAACAAAGACTCTAAATAAAAACAGACTACAAATGTAAACAAAAACTACAAACGTAAACTAACACTCTAAATGTAGACAAAGACTCTAAATGTGAACAAAGACTGCAAACGTAAACAAAGACTCTAAATGTAAACACTCTAAATGTAAACAAAGACTACATATGTAAACAAAGAATTTAAATGTAAATAAAGACAACAAATGTAAACAAAGACCTTAAATGTAAACAGACTCTAAATGAAAACAAAGACTAAAAATGTAAACAAAGGCTACAAACGTAAACAAAGACTCTAAATATAAAGAAGGTCTCTAAATGCAAACAAAGATTACAAATGTAAACAAAAACTACAAATATAAACAAAGACTACAAATAAAAACAAAGACTCTAAATGGAAACAGACTACAAATGTAAACAAAAACTACAAACGTAAACTAAAACTCTAAATGTAAACAAAGACTACAAATGTAAACAAAGACTGCAAACGTAAACAAAAACTAAGTGTAAACAAACAATAAAAATATAAACAAAGACTCAAAATGTAATAAAAAACTCTGGGTATAAACAAGGACTACAAATGTAAACAGACTACAAATATAAACAAAGTCTAAAAATAAAAACGAAGACTCTAAATGTAAACAAAGGCTAAAAATGTAAACAAAGACTACAGATGTGAACAAAGGCTCTAAATGTAAACAAATACGCTATATGTAAACAAAGACTACAAATATAAACAAAGACACTAAATGGAACTCTAAATGTAAACAAAGAAGAAAAATGTAAACAAAGACTACAAATATAAACAAAGACACTAAATGGAACTCTAAATGTAAACAAAGAAGAAAAATGTAAACAAAGACTACAAATGTAAACAGACTCTAAATGTAAACAAAGTCTAAAACATAAAAACAATGACTCTAAATGTCAACAAAGGCTAAAAATGTAAACAAAAACTCTAAATGGAAACAGACTACAATTGTAAACAAAAACTACAAACGTAAACTAACACTCTAAATGTAAACAAAGACTGCAAATGTAAACAAAGACTGCATATGTAAACAAAGAATTTAAATGTAAATAAAGACTACAAATGTAAACAAAGACCTTAAATGTAAACATACTCTAAATGAAAACAAAGACTAAAAATGTAAACAAAGACTTTAAATATAAAGAAGGTCTCTAAATGCAAACAAAGATTACAAATGTAAACAAAGACTACAAATATAAACAAAGACTCTAAATGGAAACAGACTACAAATGTAAACAAAAACTACAAACGTAAACTAAAACTCTAAATGTAAACAAAGACTACAAATATAAACAAAGACTCTAAATGGAAACAGACTACAAATGTAAACAAAAACTACAAACGTAAACTAAAACTCTGAATGTAAACAAAGACAACAAATGTAAACAAAGACTGCAAACGTAAACAAAAACTCTAAATGTAAACAAATAATAAAAATGTAAACAAAGACTATAAATGTAATAAAAAAATCTGGCTATAAACAAGGACTACAAATGTAAACAGACTCTAAATATAAACAAAGTCTAAAAATAAAAACAAAGACTCTAAATGTAAACAAAGGCTAAAAATTTAAACAAAGACTACAAATGTGAACAAAGGCTCTAAATGTAAACAAACACGCTATATGTAAACAAAGACCACAAATGTAAACAAAGACACTAAATGGAACTCTAAATGTAAACAAAGAATAAAAATGTAAACAAAGACTACAAATGTAAACAAAGACCTTAAATGTAAACAGAGTCTAAATGAAAACAAAAACTACAAATGTAAACAAAGACTACAAATATAAACAAAAACTCTAAATGGAAACAGACTACAAATGTAAACAAAAACTACAAACGTAAACTAACACGCTAAATGTAAACAAAGACTACAAATGTAAACAAAGACTGCAAACGTAAACAAAGACTCTAAATGTAATAAAAAACTCTGCGTATAAACAATGACTCTAGGTGTAAACAAGGACTACAAATGTAGACATACTCTAAATGTAAACAAAGTCTAAAAATAAAAACAAAGACTCTAAATGTAAACAAAGGCTAAAAATGTAAACAAAGACTACAAATGTAAACAAAGTCTCCAAATGTAAACAAATACGCTATATGTAAACAAAGACTACAAATGTAAACAAAGACACCAAATGGAACTCTAAATGTAAACAAAAAATAAAAATTTAAACAAAGACTACAAATGTAAACAAAACTAAAAGTAAACAAATACTACAAATATAAACAACGACTACAAATGTAAACAAAACTAAATGTAAACAAATACTAGAAATATAAACAAAGAATCTAGAAGTAACCAAAAACTCATGGTGTAAACAAGGACTCTAGGTGTAAAAAAGGACTACAAATGTAAACAAAGTCTCTAAATATAAACAAAGTCTAAATGTAAACAAAGACTACAAGTGTAAACAAAGGCTATAAATGTAAACAAAAACTCTACATGTAAACAATCTCTCTAAATGTAAACAAAGGCTGAAAATGTAAACAAAGACTACAGATGTGAACAAAGGCTCTAAATGTAAACAAATACGCTATATGTAAACAAAGACTACAAATGTAAACAAAGACACTAAATGGAACTCTAAATGTAAACAAAGAAGAAAAATGTAAACAAAGACTACAAATGTAAACAGACTCTAAATGTAAACAAAGTCTAAAAAATAAAAACAATGTCTAAAAATGTATACAAAGGCTACAAATGTAAACAAAGACTCTAAATGTAAAGAAGGTCTCTAAATGCAAAAAAGGATTACAAATGTAAACAAAGACTACAAATGTAAACAAAGACTACTAATATAAACAAAGACTCTAAATAAAAACAGACCACAAATGTAAACAAAAACTACAAACGTAAACTAACACTCTAAATGTAGACAAAGACTACAAATGTAAACAAAGACTACAAATATAAACAAAGACTCTAAATAAAAACAGACTACAAATGTAAACAAAAACTACAAACGTAAACTAACACTCTAAATGTAGACAATGACTACAAATGTAAACAAAGACTGCAAACGTAAACAAAGACTCTAAATGTAAACACTTTAAATGTAAACAAAGACTACATATGTAAACAAAGAATTTAAATGTAAATAAAGACAACAAATGTAAACAAAGACCTTAAATGTAAACAGACTCTAAATGAAAACAAAGACTAAAAATGTAAACAAAGACTACAAACGTAAACAAAGACTCTAAATATAAAGAAGGTGCAAACAATGTAAATGCAAACAAAGATTACAAATGTAAACAAAAACTACAAATATAAACAAAGACTACAAATAAAAACAAAGACTCTAAATGGAAACAGACTAAACATGTAAACAAAAACTACAAACGTAAACTAACACTCTAAATGTAGACAAAGACTACAAATGTAAACAAAGACTACAAATATAAACAAAGACTCTAAATAAAAACAGACTACAAATGTAAACAAAAACTACAAACGTAAACTAACACTCTAAATGTAGACAAAGACTACAAATGTGAACAAAGACTGCAAACGTAAACAAAGACTCTAAATGTAAACACTCTAAATGTAAACAAAGACTACATATGTAAACAAAGAATTTAAATGTAAATAAAGACAACAAATGTAAACAAAGACCTTAAATGTAAACAGACTCTAAATAAAAACAAAGACTAAAAATGTAAACAAAGACTACAAACGTAAACAAAGACTCTAAATATAAAGAAGGTCTCTAAATGCAAACAAAGATTACAAATGTAAACAAATCTACAAATATAAACAAAGACTACAAATAAAAACAAAGACTCTAAATGGAAACAGACTACAAATGTAAACAAAAACTACAAACGTAAACTAAAACTCTAAATGTAAACAAAGACTACAAATGTAAACAAAGACTGCAAACGTAAACAAAAACTAAGTGTAAACAAACAATAAAAATATAAACAAAGACTCTAAATGTAATAAAAAACTCTGGGTATAAACAAGGACTACAAATGTAAACAGACTACAAATATAAACAAAGTCTAAAAATAAAAACAAAGTCTCTAAATGTAAACAAAGGCTAAAAATGTAAACAAAGACTACAGATGTGAACAAAGGCTCTAAATGTAAACAAATACGCTATATGTAAACAAAGACTACAAATATAAACAAAGACACTAAATGGAACTCTAAATGTAAACAAAGATGAAAAATGTAAACAAAGACTACAAATGTAAACAGACTCTAAATGTAAACAAAGTCTAAAAAATAAAAACAATGACTCTAAATGTAAACAAAGGCTAAAAATGTAAACAAAAACTCTAAATGGAAACAGACTACAAATGTAAACAAAAACTACAAACGTAAACTAACACTCTAAATGTAAACAAAGACTGCAAATGTAAACAAAGACTGCATATGTAAACAAAGAATTTAAATGTAAATAAAGACTACAAATGTAAACAAAGACCTTAAATGTAAACATACTCTAAATGAAAACAAAGACTTAAAATGTAAACAAAGACTTTAAATATAAAGAAGGTCTCTAAATGCAAACAAAGATTACAAATGTAAACAAAGACTACAAATATAAACAAAGACTCTAAATGGAAACAGACTACAAATGTAAACAAAAACTACAAACGTAAACTGAAACTCTAAATGTAAACAAAGACTACAAATATAAACAAAGACTCTAAATGGAAACCGACTACAAATGTAAAAAAAAACTACAAACGTAAACTAAAACTCTTAATGTAAACAAAGACAACAAATGTAAACAAAGACTGCAAACGTAAACAAAAACTCTAAATGTAAACAAATAATAAAAATGTAAACAAAGACTATAAATGTAATAAAAAAATCTGGCTATAAACAAGGACTACAAATGTAAACAGACTCTAAATATAAACAAAGTCTAAAAATAAAAACAAAGACTCTAAATGTAAACAAAGGCTAAAAATGTAAACAAAGACTACAAATGTGAACAAAGGCTCTAAATGTAAACAAACACGCTATATGTAAACAAAGACCACAAATGTAAACAAAGACACTAAATGGAACTCTAAATGTAAACAAAGAATAAAAATGTAAACAAAGACTACAAATGTAAACAAAGACCTTAAATGTAAACAGAGTCTAAATGAAAGCAAAAACTACAAATGTAAACAAAGACTACAAATATAAACAAAAACTCTAAATGGAAACAGACTACAAATGTAAACAAAAACTACAAACGTAAACTATCACGCTAAATGTAAACAAAGGCTGAAAATGTAAACAAAGACTACAGATGTGAAGAAAGGCTCTAAATGTAAACAAATACGCTATATGTAAACAAAGACTACAAATGTAAACAAAGACACTAAATGGAACTCTAAATGTAAACAAAGAAGAAAAATGTAAACAAAGACTACAAATGTAAACAGACTCTAAATGTAAACAAAGTCTAAAAAATAAAAACAATGTCTAAAAATGTATACAAAGGCTACAAATGTAAACAAAGGCTCTAAATGTAAAGAAGGTCTCTAAATGCAAAAGAGGATTACAAATGTAAACAAAGACTACAAATGTAAACAAAGACTACTAATATAAACAAAGACTCTAAATAAAAACAGACTACAAATGTAAACAAAAACTACAAACGTAAACTAACACTCTAAATGTAGACAAAGTCTACAAATGTAAACAAAGACTGCAAACGTAAACAAAGACTCTAAATGTAAACACTCTAAATGTAAACAAAGACTACATATGTAAACAAAGAATTTAAATGTAAATAAAGACAACAAATGTAAACAAAGACCTTAAATCTAAACAGACTCTAAATGAAAACAAAGACTAAAAATGTAAACAAAGACTACAAACGTAAACAAAGACTCTAAATATAAAGAAGGTCTCTAAATGCAAACAAAGATTACAAATGTAAACAAAAACTACAAATATAAACAAAGACTACAAATAAAAACAAAGACTCTAAATGGAAACAGACTACACATGTAAACAAAAACTACAAACGTAAACTAAAACTCTAAATGTAAACAAATAATAAAAATATAAACAAAGACTCTAAATGTAATAAAAAACTCTGGGTATAAACAAGGACTACAAATGTAAACAGACTATAAATATAAACAAAGTCTAAAAATAAATACAAAGAC
This sequence comes from Salticus scenicus, assembly GCA_963930645.1. Lineage (NCBI taxonomy): Eukaryota > Metazoa > Arthropoda > Arachnida > Araneae > Salticidae > Salticus > Salticus scenicus. The sequence goes on along the minus strand of CAWVNO010002830.1, from coordinate 40,089 downwards.
TCTAAATGTAAACAAAAGCTAAAAATGTAAACAAAGACTACAGATGTGAACAAAGGCTCTAAATGTAAACAAATACGATATGTAAACAAAGACTACAAATATAAACAAAGACACTAAATGGAACTCTAAATGTAAACAAAGAAGAAAAATGTAAACAAAGACTACAAATGTAAACAGACTCTAAATGTAAACAAAGTCTAAAAAATAAAATAATGACTCTAAATATAAACAAAGGCTAAAAATGTAAACAAAAACTCTACATAACGGACTCAAAATGTAAACAAAGTCTCTAAATTTAAACAAAGATTACAAATGTAAACAAAGACTCTATTTGTAAACAAGTTCAAAAAATGTAAACAATGTCTAAAAATGTAAACAAAGGCTACAAATGTAAACAAAGACTCTAAATGTAAAGAAGGTCTCTAAATGCAAAAAAGGATTACAAATGTAAACAAAGACTACAAATGTAAACAAAGACTACTAATATAAACAGACTCTAAATAAAAACAGACTACAAATGTAAACAAAAACTACAAACATAAACTAACACTCTAAATGTAGACAAAGACTACAAATGTAAACAAAGACTACAAATATAAACAAAGACTCTAAATAAAAACAGACTACAAATGTAAACAAAAACTACAAACGTAAACTAACACTCTAAATGTAGACAAAGACTACAAATGTGAACAAAGACTGCAAACGTAAACAAAGACTCTAAATGTAAACACTCTAAATGTAAACAAAGACTACATATGTAAACAAAGAATTTAAATGTAAATAAAGACAACAAATGTAAACAAAGACCTTAAATGTAAACAGACTCTAAATGAAAACAAAGACTAAAAATGTAAACAAAGACTACAAACGTAAACAAAGACTCTAAATATAAAGAAGGTCTCTAAATGCAAACAAAGATTACAAATGTAAACAAATCTACAAATATAAACAAAGACTACAAATAAAAACAAAGACTCTAAATGGAAACAGACTACAAATGTAAACAAAAACTACAAACGTAAACTAAAACTCTAAATGTAAACAAAGACTACAAATGTAAACAAAGACTGCAAACGTAAACAAAAACTAAGTGTAAACAAACAATAAAAATATAAACAAAGACTCTAAATGTAATAAAAAACTCTGGGTATAAACAAGGACTACAAATGTAAACAGACTACAAATATAAACAAAGTCTAAAAATAAAAACAAAGTCTCTAAATGTAAACAAAGGCTAAAAATGTAAACAAAGACTACAGATGTGAACAAAGGCTCTAAATGTAAACAAATACGCTATATGTAAACAAAGACTACAAATATAAACAAAGACACTAAATGGAACTCTAAATGTAAACAAAGAAGAAAAATGTAAACAAAGACTACAAATGTAAACAGACTCTAAATGTAAACAAAGTCTAAAAAATAAAAACAATGACTCTAAATGTAAACAAAGGCTAAAAATGTAAACAAAAACTCTAAATGGAAACAGACTACAAATGTAAACAAAAACTACAAACGTAAACTAACACTCTAAATGTAAACAAAGACTGCAAATGTAAACAAAGACTGCATATGTAAACAAAGAATTTAAATGTAAATAAAGACTACAAATGTAAACAAAGACCTTAAATGTAAACATACTCTAAATGAAAACAAAGACTTAAAATGTAATCAAAGACTTTAAATATAAAGAAGGTCTCTAAATGCAAACAAAGATTACAAATGTAAACAAAGACTACAAATATAAACAAAGACTCTAAATGGAAACAGACTACAAATGTAAACAAAAACTACAAACGTAAACTGAAACTCTAAATGTAAACAAAGACTACAAATATAAACAAAGACTCTAAATGGAAACCGACTACAAATGTAAAAAAAAACTACAAACGTAAACTAAAACTCTTAATGTAAACAAAGACAACAAATGTAAACAAAGACTGCAAACGTAAACAAAAACTCTAAATGTAAACAAATAATAAAAATGTAAACAAAGACTATAAATGTAATAAAAAAATCTGGCTATAAACAAGGACTACAAATGTAAACAGACTCTAAATATAAACAAAGTCTAAAAATAAAAACAAAGACTCTAAATGTAAACAAAGGCTAAAAATGTAAACAAAGACTACAAATGTGAACAAAGGCTCTAAATGTAAACAAACACGCTATATGTAAACAAAGACCACAAATGTAAACAAAGACACTAAATGGAACTCTAAATGTAAACAAAGAATAAAAATGTAAACAAAGACTACAAATGTAAACAAAGACATTAAATGTAAACAGAGTCTAAATGAAAGCAAAAACTACAAATGTAAACAAAGACTACAAATATAAACAAAATCTCTAAATGGAAACAGACTACAAATGTAAACAAAAACTACAAACGTAAACTAACACGCTAAATGTAAACAAAGACTACAAATGTAAACAAAGACTGCAAACGTAAACAAAGACTCTAAATGTAATAAAAAACTCTGGGTATAAACAATGACTCTAGGTGTAAACAAGGACTACAAATGTAGACATACTCTAAATGTAAACAAAGTCTAAAAATAAAAACAAAGACTCTAAATGTAAACAAAGGCTAAAAATGTAAACAAAGACTACAAATGTAAACAAAACTAAAAGTAAACAAATACTACAAATATAAACAACGACTACAAATGTAAACAAAACTAAATGTAAACAAATACTAGAAATATAAACAAAGAATCTAGAAGTAACCAAAAACTCTTGGTGTAAACAAGGACTCTAGGTGTAAAAAAGGACTACAAATGTAAACAAAGTCTCTAAATATAAACAAAGTCTAAATGTAAACAAAGACTACAAGTGTAAACAAAGGCTACAAATGTAAACAAAAACTCTACATGTAAACAATCTCTCTAAATGTAAACAAAGGCTGAAAATGTAAACAAAGACTACAGATGTGAACAAAGGCTCTAAATGTAAACAAATACGCTATATGTAAACAAAGACTACAAATGTAAACAAAGACACTAAATGGAACTCTAAATGTAAAGAAAGAAGAAAAATGTAAACAAAGACTACAAATGTAAACAGACTCTAAATGTAAACAAAGTCTAAAAAATAAAAACAATGTCTAAAAATGAATACAAAGGCTACAAATGTAAACAAAGACTCTAAATGTAAAGAAGGTCTCTAAATGCAAAAAAGGATTACAAATGTAAACAAAGACTACAAATGTAAACAAAGACTACTAATATAAACAAAGACTCTAAATAAAAACAGACTACAAATGTAAACAAAAACTACAAACGTAAACTAACACTCTAAATGTAGACAAACACTACAAATGTAAACAAAAACTACAAATATAAACAAAGACTCTAAATAAAAACAGACTACAAATGTAAACAAAAACTACAAACGTAAACTAACACTCTAAATGTAGACAAAGACTACAAATGTAAACAAAGACTGCAAACGTAAACAAAGACTCTAAATGTAAACACTCTAAATGTAAACAAAGACTACATATGTAAACAAAGAATTTAAATGTAAAAAAAGACAACAAATGTAAACAAAGACCTTAAATGTAAACAGACTCTAAATGAAAACAAAGACTAAAATTTTAAACAAAGACTACAAACCTAAACAAAGACTGTAAATATAGAAAAGGTCTCTAAATGCAAACAAAGATTACAAATGTAAACAAAAACTACAAATATAAACAAAGACTACAAATAAAAACAAAGACTCTAAATGGAAACAGACTACACATGTAAACAAAAACTACAAACGTAAACTAAAACTCTAAATGTAAACAAAGACTACAAATGTAAACAAAGTCTGCAAACGTAAACAAAAACTAAGTGTAAACAAATAATAAAAATATAAACAAAGACTCTAAATGTAATAAAAAACTCTGGGTATAAACAAGGACTACAAATGTAAACAGACTATAAATATAAACAAAGTCTAAAAATAAAAACAAAGACTCTAAATGTAAACAAAGGCTAAAAATGTAAACAAAGACTACAGATGTGAAAAAAGGCTCTAAATGTAAACAAATACGATATGTAAACAAAGACTACAAATATAAACAAAGACACTAAATGGAACTCTAAATGTAAACAAAGAAGAAAAATGTAAACAAAGACTACAAATGTAAACAGACTCTAAATGTAAACAAAGTCTAAAAAATAAAATAATGACTCTAAATATAAACAAAGGCTAAAAATGAAAACAAAAACTCTACATGTAAACAATCTCTCTAAATGTAAACAACGACTACAAATATAAACGGACTCAAAATGTAAACAAAGTCTCTAAATTTAAACAAAGATTACAAATGAAAACAAAGACTCTATTTGTAAACAAATTCAAAAAATGTAAACAATGTCTAAAAATGTAAACAAAGGCTACAAATGTAAACAAAGACTCTAAATGTAAAGAAGGTCTCTAAATGCAAAAAAGGATTACAAATGTAAACAAAGACTACAAATGTAAACAAAGACTACTAATATAAACAAAGACTCTAAATAAAAACAGACTACAAATGTAAACAAAAACTACAAACATAAACTAACACTCTAAATGTAGACAAAGACTACAAATGTAAACAAAGACTACAAATATAAACAAAGACTCTAAATAAAAACAGACTACAAATGTAAACAAAAACTACAAACGTAAACTAACACTCTAAATGTAGACAAAGACTCTAAATGTGAACAAAGACTGCAAACGTAAACAAAGACTCTAAATGTAAACACTCTAAATGTAAACAAAGACTACATATGTAAACAAAGAATTTAAATGTAAATAAAGACAACAAATGTAAACAAAGACCTTAAATGTAAACAGACTCTAAATGAAAACAAAGACTAAAAATGTAAACAAAGGCTACAAACGTAAACAAAGACTCTAAATATAAAGAAGGTCTCTAAATGCAAACAAAGATTACAAATGTAAACAAAAACTACAAATATAAACAAAGACTACAAATAAAAACAAAGACTCTAAATGGAAACAGACTACAAATGTAAACAAAAACTACAAACGTAAACTAAAACTCTAAATGTAAACAAAGACTACAAATGTAAACAAAGACTGCAAACGTAAACAAAAACTAAGTGTAAACAAACAATAAAAATATAAACAAAGACTCAAAATGTAATAAAAAACTCTGGGTATAAACAAGGACTACAAATGTAAACAGACTACAAATATAAACAAAGTCTAAAAATAAAAACGAAGACTCTAAATGTAAACAAAGGCTAAAAATGTAAACAAAGACTACAGATGTGAACAAAGGCTCTAAATGTAAACAAATACGCTATATGTAAACAAAGACTACAAATATAAACAAAGACACTAAATGGAACTCTAAATGTAAACAAAGAAGAAAAATGTAAACAAAGACTACAAATGTAAACAGACTCTAAATGTAAACAAAGTCTAAAACATAAAAACAATGACTCTAAATGTCAACAAAGGCTAAAAATGTAAACAAAAACTCTAAATGGAAACAGACTACAATTGTAAACAAAAACTACAAACGTAAACTAACACTCTAAATGTAAACAAAGACTGCAAATGTAAACAAAGACTGCATATGTAAACAAAGAATTTAAATGTAAATAAAGACTACAAATGTAAACAAAGACCTTAAATGTAAACATACTCTAAATGAAAACAAAGACTAAAAATGTAAACAAAGACTTTAAATATAAAGAAGGTCTCTAAATGCAAACAAAGATTACAAATGTAAACAAAGACTACAAATATAAACAAAGACTCTAAATGGAAACAGACTACAAATGTAAACAAAAACTACAAACGTAAACTAAAACTCTAAATGTAAACAAAGACTACAAATATAAACAAAGACTCTAAATGGAAACAGACTACAAATGTAAACAAAAACTACAAACGTAAACTAAAACTCTGAATGTAAACAAAGACAACAAATGTAAACAAAGACTGCAAACGTAAACAAAAACTCTAAATGTAAACAAATAATAAAAATGTAAACAAAGACTATAAATGTAATAAAAAAATCTGGCTATAAACAAGGACTACAAATGTAAACAGACTCTAAATATAAACAAAGTCTAAAAATAAAAACAAAGACTCTAAATGTAAACAAAGGCTAAAAATTTAAACAAAGACTACAAATGTGAACAAAGGCTCTAAATGTAAACAAACACGCTATATGTAAACAAAGACCACAAATGTAAACAAAGACACTAAATGGAACTCTAAATGTAAACAAAGAATAAAAATGTAAACAAAGACTACAAATGTAAACAAAGACCTTAAATGTAAACAGAGTCTAAATGAAAACAAAAACTACAAATGTAAACAAAGACTACAAATATAAACAAAAACTCTAAATGGAAACAGACTACAAATGTAAACAAAAACTACAAACGTAAACTAACACGCTAAATGTAAACAAAGACTACAAATGTAAACAAAGACTGCAAACGTAAACAAAGACTCTAAATGTAATAAAAAACTCTGCGTATAAACAATGACTCTAGGTGTAAACAAGGACTACAAATGTAGACATACTCTAAATGTAAACAAAGTCTAAAAATAAAAACAAAGACTCTAAATGTAAACAAAGGCTAAAAATGTAAACAAAGACTACAAATGTAAACAAAGTCTCCAAATGTAAACAAATACGCTATATGTAAACAAAGACTACAAATGTAAACAAAGACACCAAATGGAACTCTAAATGTAAACAAAAAATAAAAATTTAAACAAAGACTACAAATGTAAACAAAACTAAAAGTAAACAAATACTACAAATATAAACAACGACTACAAATGTAAACAAAACTAAATGTAAACAAATACTAGAAATATAAACAAAGAATCTAGAAGTAACCAAAAACTCATGGTGTAAACAAGGACTCTAGGTGTAAAAAAGGACTACAAATGTAAACAAAGTCTCTAAATATAAACAAAGTCTAAATGTAAACAAAGACTACAAGTGTAAACAAAGGCTATAAATGTAAACAAAAACTCTACATGTAAACAATCTCTCTAAATGTAAACAAAGGCTGAAAATGTAAACAAAGACTACAGATGTGAACAAAGGCTCTAAATGTAAACAAATACGCTATATGTAAACAAAGACTACAAATGTAAACAAAGACACTAAATGGAACTCTAAATGTAAACAAAGAAGAAAAATGTAAACAAAGACTACAAATGTAAACAGACTCTAAATGTAAACAAAGTCTAAAAAATAAAAACAATGTCTAAAAATGTATACAAAGGCTACAAATGTAAACAAAGACTCTAAATGTAAAGAAGGTCTCTAAATGCAAAAAAGGATTACAAATGTAAACAAAGACTACAAATGTAAACAAAGACTACTAATATAAACAAAGACTCTAAATAAAAACAGACTACAAATGTAAACAAAAACTACAAACGTAAACTAACACTCTAAATGTAGACAAAGACTACAAATGTAAACAAAGACTACAAATATAAACAAAGACTCTAAATAAAAACAGACTACAAATGTAAACAAAAACTACAAACGTAAACTAACACTCTAAATGTAGACAATGACTACAAATGTAAACAAAGACTGCAAACGTAAACAAAGACTCTAAATGTAAACACTTTAAATGTAAACAAAGACTACATATGTAAACAAAGAATTTAAATGTAAATAAAGACAACAAATGTAAACAAAGACCTTAAATGTAAACAGACTCTAAATGAAAACAAAGACTAAAAATGTAAACAAAGACTACAAACGTAAACAAAGACTCTAAATATAAAGAAGGTGCAAACAATGTAAATGCAAACAAAGATTACAAATGTAAACAAAAACTACAAATATAAACAAAGACTACAAATAAAAACAAAGACTCTAAATGGAAACAGACTAAACATGTAAACAAAAACTACAAACGTAAACTAAAACTCTAAATGTAAACAAAGACTACAAATGTAAACAAAGACTGCAAACGTAAACAAAAACTAAGTGTAAACAAATAATAAAAATATAAACAAAGACTCTAAATGTAATAAAAAACTCTGGGTATAAACAAGGACTAAAATGTAAACAGACTATAAATATAAACAAAGTCTAAAAATAAAAACAAAGACTCTAAATGTAAACAAAGGCTAAAAATGTAAACAAAGACTACAGATGTGAACAAAGGCTCTAAATGTAAACAAATACGATATGTAAACAAAGACTACAAATATAGACAAAGACACTAAATGAAACTCTAAATGTAAACAAAGAAGAAAAATGTAAACAAAGACTACAAATGTAAGCAGACTCTAAATGTAAACAAAGTCTAAAAAATAAAATAATGACTCTAAATGTAAACAAAGGCTAAAAATGTAAACAAAAACTGTACATGTAAACAATCTCTCTAAATGTAAACAACGACTACAAATATAAACGGACTCAAAATGTAAACAAAGTCTCTAAATTTAAACAAAGATTACAAATGTAAACAAAGACTCTATTTGTAAACAAATTCAAAAAATGTAAACAATGTCTAAAAATGTAAACATAGGCTACAAATGTAAACAAAGACTCTAAATGTAAAGAAGGTCTCTAAATGCAAAAAAGGATTACAAATGTAAACAAAGACTACAAATGTAAACAAAGACTACTAATATAAACAAAGACTCTAAATAAAAACAGACTACAAATGTAAACAAAAACTACAAACGTAAACTAACACTCTAAATGTAGACAAAGACTACAAATGTAAACAAAGACAACAAATATAATCAAAGACTCTAAATAAAAACAGACTACAAATGTAAACAAAAACTACAAACGTAAACTAACACTCTAAATGTAGACAAAGACTACAAATGTGAACAAAGACTGCAAACGTAAACAAAGACTCTAAATGTAAACACTCTAAATGTAAACAAAGACTACATATGTAAACAAAGAATTTAAATGTAAATAAAGACAACAAATGTAAACAAAGACCTTAAATGTAAACAGACTCTAAATTAAAACAAAGACTAAAAATGTAAACAAAGACTACAAACGTAAAAAAAGACTCTAAATATAAAGAAGGTCTCTAAATGCAAACAAAGATTACAAATGTAATCAAAATCTACAAATATAAACAAAGACTACAAATAAAAACAAAGACTCTAAATGGAAACAGACTATAAATGTAAACAAAAACTACAAACGTAAACTAAAACTCTAAATGTAAACAAAGACTACAAATGTAAACAAAGACTGCAAACGTAAACAAAAACTAAGTGTAAACAAAGAATAAAAATATAAACAAAGACTCTAAATGTAATAAAAAACTCTGGGTATAAACAAGGACTACAAATGTAAACAGACTATAATTATAAACAAAGTCTAAAAATAAAAACAAAGACTCTAAATGTAAACAAAGGCTAAAAATGTAAACAAAGACTACAGATGTGAACAAAGGCTCTAAATGTAAACAAACACGCTATATGTAAACAAAGACTACAAATATAAACAAAGACACTAAATGGAACTCTAAATGTAAACAAAGAAGAAAAATGTAAACAAAGACTACAAATGTAAACAGACTCTAAATGTAAACAAAGTCTAAAAAATAAAAACAATGACTCTAAATGTAAACAAAGGCTAAAAATGTAAACAAAAACTCTAAATGGAAACAGACTACAAATGTAAACAAAAACTACAAACGTAAACTAACACTCTAAATGTAAACAAAGACTGCAAATGTAAACAAAGACTGCATATGTAAACAAAGAATTTAAATGTAAATAAAGACTACAAATGTAAACAAAGACCTTAAATGTAAACATACTCTAAATGAAAACAAAGACTAAAAATGTAAACAAAGACTTTAAATATAAAGAAGGTCTCTAAATGCAAACAAAGATTACAAATGTAAACAAAGACTACAAATATAAACAAAGACTCTAAATGGAAACAGACTACAAATGTAAACAAAAACTACAAACGTAAACTAAAACTCTAAATGTAAACAAAGACTACAAATATAAACAAAGAGTCTAAATGGAAACAGACTACAAATGTAAACAAAAACTACAAACGTAAACTAAAACTCTGAATGTAAACAAAGACAACAAATGTAAACAAAGACTGCAAACGTAAACAAAAACTCTAAATGTAAACAAATAATAAAAATGTAAACAAAGACTATAAATGTAATAAAAAAATCTGGCTATAAACAAGGACTACAAATGTAAACAGACTCTAAATATAAACAAAGTCTAAAAATAAAAACAAAGACTCTAAATGTAAACAAAGGCTAAAAATTTAAACAAAGACTACAAATGTGAACAAAGGCTCTAAATGTAAACAAACACGCTATATGTAAACAAAGACCACAAATGTAAACAAAGACACTAAATGGAACTCTAAATGTAAACAAAGAATAAAAATGTAAACAAAGACTACAAATGTAAACAAAGACCTTAAATGTAAACAGAGTCTAAATGAAAACAAAAACTACAAATGTAAACAAAGACTACAAATATAAACAAAAACTCTAAATGGAAACAGACTACAAATGTAAACAAAAACTACAAACGTAAACTAACACGCTAAATGTAAACAAAGACTACAAATGTAAACAAAGACTGCAAACGTAAACAAAGACTCTAAATGTAATAAAAAACTCTGCGTATAAACAATGACTCTAGGTGTAAACAAGGACTACAAATGTAGACATACTCTAAATGTAAACAAAGTCTAAAAATAAAAACAAAGACTCTAAATGTAAACAAAGGCTAAAAATGTAAACAAAGACTACAAATGTAAACAAAGTCTCCAAATGTAAACAAATACGCTATATGTAAACAAAGACTACAAATATAAACAACGACTACAAATGTAAACAAAACTAAATGTAAACAAATACTAGAAATATAAACAAAGAATCTAGAAGTAACCAAAAACTCATGGTGTAAACAAGGACTCTAGGTGTAAAAAAGGACTACAAATGTAAACAAAGTCTCTAAATATAAACAAAGTCTAAATGTAAACAAAGACTACAAGTGTAAACAAAGGCTATAAATGTAAACAAAAACTCTACATGTAAACAATCTCTCTAAATGTAAACAAAGGCTGAAAATGTAAACAAAGACTACAGATGTGAACAAAGGCTCTAAATGTAAACAAATACGCTATATGTAAACAAAGACTACAAATGTAAACAAAGACACTAAATGGAACTCTAAATGTAAACAAAGTCTAAAAAATAAAAACAATGTCTAAAAATGTATACAAAGGCTACAAATGTAAACAAAGACTCTAAATGTAAAGAAGGTCTCTAAATGCAAAAAAGGATTACAAATGTAAACAAAGACTACAAATGTAAACAAAGACTACTAATATAAACAAAGACTCTAAATAAAAACAGACTACAAATGTAAACAAAAACTACAAACGTAAACTAACACTCTAAATGTAGACAAAGACTACAAATGTAAACAAAGACTACAAATATAAACAAAGACTCTAAATAAAAACAGACTACAAATGTAAACAAAAACTACAAACGTAAACTAACACTCTAAATGTAGACAATGACTACAAATGTAAACAAAGACTGCAAACGTAAACAAAGACTCTAAATGTAAACACTTTAAATGTAAACAAAGACTACATATGTAAACAAAGAATTTAAATGTAAATAAAGACAACAAATGTAAACAAAGACCTTAAATGTAAACAGACTCTAAATGAAAACAAAGACTAAAAATGTAAACAAAGACTACAAACGTAAACAAAGACTCTAAATATAAAGAAGGTGCAAACAATGTAAATGCAAACAAAGATTACAAATGTAAACAAAAACTACAAATATAAACAAAGACTACAAATAAAAACAAAGACTCTAAATGGAAACAGACTAAACATGTAAACAAAAACTACAAACGTAAACTAACACTCTAAATGTAGACAAAGACTACAAATGTAAACAAAGACTACAAATATAAACAAAGACTCTAAATAAAAACAGACTACAAATGTAAACAAAAACTACAAACGTAAACTAACACTCTAAATGTAGACAAAGACTACAAATGTGAACAAAGACTGCAAACGTAAACAAAGACTCTAAATGTAAACACTCTAAATGTAAACAAAGACTACATATGTAAACAAAGAATTTAAATGTAAATAAAGACAACAAATGTAAACAAAGACCTTAAATGTAAACAGACTCTAAATAAAAACAAAGACTAAAAATGTAAACAAAGACTACAAACGTAAACAAAGACTCTAAATATAAAGAAGGTCTCTAAATGCAAACAAAGATTACAAATGTAAACAAATCTACAAATATAAACAAAGACTACAAATAAAAACAAAGACTCTAAATGGAAACAGACTACAAATGTAAACAAAAACTACAAACGTAAACTAAAACTCTAAATGTAAACAAAGACTACAAATGTAAACAAAGACTGCAAACGTAAACAAAAACTAAGTGTAAACAAACAATAAAAATATAAACAAAGACTCTAAATGTAATAAAAAACTCTGGGTATAAACAAGGACTACAAATGTAAACAGACTACAAATATAAACAAAGTCTAAAAATAAAAACAAAGTCTCTAAATGTAAACAAAGGCTAAAAATGTAAACAAAGACTACAGATGTGAACAAAGGCTCTAAATGTAAACAAATACGCTATATGTAAACAAAGACTACAAATATAAACAAAGACACTAAATGGAACTCTAAATGTAAACAAAGATGAAAAATGTAAACAAAGACTACAAATGTAAACAGACTCTAAATGTAAACAAAGTCTAAAAAATAAAAACAATGACTCTAAATGTAAACAAAGGCTAAAAATGTAAACAAAAACTCTAAATGGAAACAGACTACAAATGTAAACAAAAACTACAAACGTAAACTAACACTCTAAATGTAAACAAAGACTGCAAATGTAAACAAAGACTGCATATGTAAACAAAGAATTTAAATGTAAATAAAGACTACAAATGTAAACAAAGACCTTAAATGTAAACATACTCTAAATGAAAACAAAGACTTAAAATGTAAACAAAGACTTTAAATATAAAGAAGGTCTCTAAATGCAAACAAAGATTACAAATGTAAACAAAGACTACAAATATAAACAAAGACTCTAAATGGAAACAGACTACAAATGTAAACAAAAACTACAAACGTAAACTGAAACTCTAAATGTAAACAAAGACTACAAATATAAACAAAGACTCTAAATGGAAACCGACTACAAATGTAAAAAAAAACTACAAACGTAAACTAAAACTCTTAATGTAAACAAAGACAACAAATGTAAACAAAGACTGCAAACGTAAACAAAAACTTTAAATGTAAACAAATAATAAAAATGTAAACAAAGACTATAAATGTAATAAAAAAATCTGGCTATAAACAAGGACTACAAATGTAAACAGACTCTAAATATAAACAAAGTCTAAAAATAAAAACAAAGACTCTAAATGTAAACAAAGGCTAAAAATGTAAACAAAGACTACAAATGTGAACAAAGGCTCTAAATGTAAACAAACACGCTATATGTAAACAAAGACCACAAATGTAAACAAAGACACTAAATGGAACTCTAAATGTAAACAAAGAATAAAAATGTAAACAAAGACTACAAATGTAAACAAAGACCTTAAATGTAAACAGAGTCTAAATGAAAGCAAAAACTACAAATGTAAACAAAGACTACAAATATAAACAAAAACTCTAAATGGAAACAGACTACAAATGTAAACAAAAACTACAAACGTAAACTATCACGCTAAATGTAAACAAAGGCTGAAAATGTAAACAAAGACTACAGATGTGAAGAAAGGCTCTAAATGTAAACAAATACGCTATATGTAAACAAAGACTACAAATGTAAACAAAGACACTAAATGGAACTCTAAATGTAAACAAAGAAGAAAAATGTAAACAAAGACTACAAATGTAAACAGACTCTAAATGTAAACAAAGTCTAAAAAATAAAAACAATGTCTAAAAATGTATACAAAGGCTACAAATGTAAACAAAGGCTCTAAATGTAAAGAAGGTCTCTAAATGCAAAAGAGGATTACAAATGTAAACAAAGACTACAAATGTAAACAAAGACTACTAATATAAACAAAGACTCTAAATAAAAACAGACTACAAATGTAAACAAAAACTACAAACGTAAACTAACACTCTAAATGTAGACAAAGTCTACAAATGTAAACAAAGACTGCAAACGTAAACAAAGACTCTAAATGTAAACACTCTAAATGTAAACAAAGACTACATATGTAAACAAAGAATTTAAATGTAAATAAAGACAACAAATGTAAACAAAGACCTTAAATGTAAACAGACTCTAAATGAAAACAAAGACTAAAAATGTAAACAAAGACTACAAACGTAAACAAAGACTCTAAATATAAAGAAGGTCTCTAAATGCAAACAAAGATTACAAATGTAAACAAAAACTACAAATATAAACAAAGACTACAAATAAAAACAAAGACTCTAAATGGAAACAGACTACACATGTAAACAAAAACTACAAACGTAAACTAAAACTCTAAATGTAAACAAATAATAAAAATATAAACAAAGACTCTAAATGTAATAAAAAACTCTGGGTATAAACAAGGACTACAAATGTAAACAGACTATAAATATAAACAAAGTCTAAAAATAAATACAAAGACTCTAAATGTAAACAAAAGCTAAAAATGTAAACAAAGACTACAGATGTGAACAAAGGCTCTAAATGTAAACAAATACGATATGTAAACAAAGACTACAAATATAAACAAAGACACTAAATGTAACTCTAAATGTAAACAAAGAAGAAAAATGTAAACAAAGACTACAAATGTAAACAGACTCTAAATGTAAACAAAGTCTAAAAAATAAAATAATGACTCTAAATATAAACAAAGGCTAAAAATGTAAACAAAAACTCTACATAACGGACTCAAAATGTAAACAAAGTCTCTAAATTTAAACAAAGATTACAAATGTAAACAAAGACTCTATTTGTAAACAAGTTCAAAAAATGTAAACAATGTCTAAAAATGTAAACAAAGGCTACAAATGTAAACAAAGACTCTAAATGTAAAGAAGGTCTCTAAATGCAAAAAAGGATTACAAATGTAAACAAAGACTACAAATGTAAACAAAGACTACTAATATAAACAGACTCTAAATAAAAACAGACTACAAATGTAAACAAAAACTACAAACATAAACTAACACTCTAAATGTAGACAAAGACTACAAATGTAAACAAAGACTACAAATATAAACAAAGACTCTAAATAAAAACAGACTACAAATGTAAACAAAAACTACAAACGTAAACTAACACTCTAAATGTAGACAAAGACTACAAATGTGAACAAAGACTGCAAACGTAAACAAAGACTCTAAATGTAAACACTCTAAATGTAAACAAAGACTACATATGTAAACAAAGAATTTAAATGTAAATAAAGACAACAAATGTAAACAAAGACCTTAAATGTAAACAGACTCTAAATGAAAACAAAGACTAAAAATGTAAACAAAGACTACAAACGTAAACAAAGACTCTAAATATAAAGAAGGTCTCTAAATGCAAACAAAGATTACAAATGTAAACAAATCTACAAATATAAACAAAGACTACAAATAAAAACAAAGACTCTAAATGGAAACAGACTACAAATGTAAACAAAAACTACAAACGTAAACTAAAACTCTAAATGTAAACAAAGACTACAAATGTAAACAAAGACTGCAAACGTAAACAAAAACTAAGTGTAAACAAACAATAAAAATATAAACAAAGACTCTAAATGTAATAAAAAACTCTGGGTATAAACAAGGACTACAAATGTAAACAGACTACAAATATAAACAAAGTCTAAAAATAAAAACAAAGTCTCTAAATGTAAACAAAGGCTAAAAATGTAAACAAAGACTACAGATGTGAACAAAGGCTCTAAATGTAAACAAATACGCTATATGTAAACAAAGACTACAAATATAAACAAAGACACTAAATGGAACTCTAAATGTAAACAAAGAAGAAAAATGTAAACAAAGACTACAAATGTAAACAGACTCTAAATGTAAACAAAGTCTAAAAAATAAAAACAATGACTCTAAATGTAAACAAAGGCTAAAAATGTAAACAAAAACTCTAAATGGAAACAGACTACAAATGTAAACAAAAACTACAAACGTAAACTAACACTCTAAATGTAAACAAAGACTGCAAATGTAAACAAAGACTGCATATGTAAACAAAGAATTTAAATGTAAATAAAGACTACAAATGTAAACAAAGACCTTAAATGTAAACATACTCTAAATGAAAACAAAGACTTAAAATGTAATCAAAGACTTTAAATATAAAGAAGGTCTCTAAATGCAAACAAAGATTACAAATGTAAACAAAGACTACAAATATAAACAAAGACTCTAAATGGAAACAGACTACAAATGTAAACAAAAACTACAAACGTAAACTGAAACTCTAAATGTAAACAAAGACTACAAATATAAACAAAGACTCTAAATGGAAACCGACTACAAATGTAAAAAAAAACTACAAACGTAAACTAAAACTCTTAATGTAAACAAAGACAACAAATGTAAACAAAGACTGCAAACGTAAACAAAAACTCTAAATGTAAACAAATAATAAAAATGTAAACAAAGACTATAAATGTAATAAAAAAATCTGGCTATAAACAAGGACTACAAATGTAAACAGACTCTAAATATAAACAAAGTCTAAAAATAAAAACAAAGACTCTAAATGTAAACAAAGGCTAAAAATGTAAACAAAGACTACAAATGTGAACAAAGGCTCTAAATGTAAACAAACACGCTATATGTAAACAAAGACCACAAATGTAAACAAAGACACTAAATGGAACTCTAAATGTAAACAAAGAATAAAAATGTAAACAAAGACTACAAATGTAAACAAAGACATTAAATGTAAACAGAGTCTAAATGAAAGCAAAAACTACAAATGTAAACAAAGACTACAAATATAAACAAAATCTCTAAATGGAAACAGACTACAAATGTAAACAAAAACTACAAACGTAAACTAACACGCTAAATGTAAACAAAGACTACAAATGTAAACAAAGACTGCAAACGTAAACAAAGACTCTAAATGTAATAAAAAACTCTGGGTATAAACAATGACTCTAGGTGTAAACAAGGACTACAAATGTAGACATACTCTAAATGTAAACAAAGTCTAAAAATAAAAACAAAGACTCTAAATGTAAACAAAGGCTAAAAATGTAAACAAAGACTACAAATGTAAACAAAACTAAAAGTAAACAAATACTACAAATATAAACAACGACTACAAATGTAAACAAAACTAAATGTAAACAAATACTAGAAATATAAACAAAGAATCTAGAAGTAACCAAAAACTCTTGGTGTAAACAAGGACTCTAGGTGTAAAAAAGGACTACAAATGTAAACAAAGTCTCTAAATATAAACAAAGTCTAAATGTAAACAAAGACTACAAGTGTAAACAAAGGCTACAAATGTAAACAAAAACTCTACATGTAAACAATCTCTCTAAATGTAAACAAAGGCTGAAAATGTAAACAAAGACTACAGATGTGAACAAAGGCTCTAAATGTAAACAAATACGCTATATGTAAACAAAGACTACAAATGTAAACAAAGACACTAAATGGAACTCTAAATGTAAAGAAAGAAGAAAAATGTAAACAAAGACTACAAATGTAAACAGACTCTAAATGTAAACAAAGTCTAAAAAATAAAAACAATGTCTAAAAATGAATACAAAGGCTACAAATGTAAACAAAGACTCTAAATGTAAAGAAGGTCTCTAAATGCAAAAAAGGATTACAAATGTAAACAAAGACTACAAATGTAAACAAAGACTACTAATATAAACAAAGACTCTAAATAAAAACAGACTACAAATGTAAACAAAAACTACAAACGTAAACTAACACTCTAAATGTAGACAAACACTACAAATGTAAACAAAAACTACAAATATAAACAAAGACTCTAAATAAAAACAGACTACAAATGTAAACAAAAACTACAAATATAAACAAAGACTCTAAATAAAAACAGACTACAAATGTAAACAAAAACTACAAACGTAAACTAACACTCTAAATGTAGACAAAGACTACAAATGTAAACAAAGACTGCAAACGTAAACAAAGACTCTAAATGTAAACACTCTAAATGTAAACAAAGACTACATATGTAAACAAAGAATTTAAATGTAAAAAAAGACAACAAATGTAAACAAAGACCTTAAATGTAAACAGACTCTAAATGAAAACAAAGACTAAAATTTTAAACAAAGACTACAAACCTAAACAAAGACTGTAAATATAGAAAAGGTCTCTAAATGCAAACAAAGATTACAAATGTAAACAAAAACTACAAATATAAACAAAGACTACAAATAAAAACAAAGACTCTAAATGGAAACAGACTACACATGTAAACAAAAACTACAAACGTAAACTAAAACTCTAAATGTAAACAAAGACTACAAATGTAAACAAAGTCTGCAAACGTAAACAAAAACTAAGTGTAAACAAATAATAAAAATATAAACAAAGACTCTAAATGTAATAAAAAACTCTGGGTATAAACAAGGACTACAAATGTAAACAGACTATAAATATAAACAAAGTCTAAAAATAAAAACAAAGACTCTAAATGTAAACAAAGGCTAAAAATGTAAACAAAGACTACAGATGTGAAAAAAGGCTCTAAATGTAAACAAATACGATATGTAAACAAAGACTACAAATATAAACAAAGACACTAAATGGAACTCTAAATGTAAACAAAGAAGAAAAATGTAAACAAAGACTACAAATGTAAACAGACTCTAAATGTAAACAAAGTCTAAAAAATAAAATAATGACTCTAAATATAAACAAAGGCTAAAAATGAAAACAAAAACTCTACATGTAAACAATCTCTCTAAATGTAAACAACGACTACAAATATAAACGGACTCAAAATGTAAACAAAGTCTCTAAATTTAAACAAAGATTACAAATGAAAACAAAGACTCTATTTGTAAACAAATTCAAAAAATGTAAACAATGTCTAAAAATGTAAACAAAGGCTACAAATGTAAACAAAGACTCTAAATGTAAAGAAGGTCTCTAAATGCAAAAAAGGATTACAAATGTAAACAAAGACTACAAATGTAAACAAAGACTACTAATATAAACAAAGACTCTAAATAAAAACAGACTACAAATGTAAACAAAAACTACAAACATAAACTAACACTCTAAATGTAGACAAAGACTACAAATGTAAACAAAGACTACAAATATAAACAAAGACTCTAAATAAAAACAGACTACAAATGTAAACAAAAACTACAAACGTAAACTAACACTCTAAATGTAGACAAAGACTCTAAATGTGAACAAAGACTGCAAACGTAAACAAAGACTCTAAATGTAAACACTCTAAATGTAAACAAAGACTACATATGTAAACAAAGAATTTAAATGTAAATAAAGACAACAAATGTAAACAAAGACCTTAAATGTAAACAGACTCTAAATGAAAACAAAGACTAAAAATGTAAACAAAGGCTACAAACGTAAACAAAGACTCTAAATATAAAGAAGGTCTCTAAATGCAAACAAAGATTACAAATGTAAACAAAAACTACAAATATAAACAAAGACTACAAATAAAAACAAAGACTCTAAATGGAAACAGACTACAAATGTAAACAAAAACTACAAACGTAAACTAAAACTCTAAATGTAAACAAAGACTACAAATGTAAACAAAGACTGCAAACGTAAACAAAAACTAAGTGTAAACAAACAATAAAAATATAAACAAAGACTCAAAATGTAATAAAAAACTCTGGGTATAAACAAGGACTACAAATGTAAACAGACTACAAATATAAACAAAGTCTAAAAATAAAAACGAAGACTCTAAATGTAAACAAAGGCTAAAAATGTAAACAAAGACTACAGATGTGAACAAAGGCTCTAAATGTAAACAAATACGCTATATGTAAACAAAGACTACAAATATAAACAAAGACACTAAATGGAACTCTAAATGTAAACAAAGAAGAAAAATGTAAACAAAGACTACAAATGTAAACAGACTCTAAATGTAAACAAAGTCTAAAACATAAAAACAATGACTCTAAATGTCAACAAAGGCTAAAAATGTAAACAAAAACTCTAAATGGAAACAGACTACAATTGTAAACAAAAACTACAAACGTAAACTAACACTCTAAATGTAAACAAAGACTGCAAATGTAAACAAAGACTGCATATGTAAACAAAGAATTTAAATGTAAATAAAGACTACAAATGTAAACAAAGACCTTAAATGTAAACATACTCTAAATGAAAACAAAGACTAAAAATGTAAACAAAGACTTTAAATATAAAGAAGGTCTCTAAATGCAAACAAAGATTACAAATGTAAACAAAGACTACAAATATAAACAAAGACTCTAAATGGAAACAGACTACAAATGTAAACAAAAACTACAAACGTAAACTAAAACTCTAAATGTAAACAAAGACTACAAATATAAACAAAGACTCTAAATGGAAACAGACTACAAATGTAAACAAAAACTACAAACGTAAACTAAAACTCTGAATGTAAACAAAGACAACAAATGTAAACAAAGACTGCAAACGTAAACAAAAACTCTAAATGTAAACAAATAATAAAAATGTAAACAAAGACTATAAATGTAATAAAAAAATCTGGCTATAAACAAGGACTACAAATGTAAACAGACTCTAAATATAAACAAAGTCTAAAAATAAAAACAAAGACTCTAAATGTAAACAAAGGCTAAAAATTTAAACAAAGACTACAAATGTGAACAAAGGCTCTAAATGTAAACAAACACGCTATATGTAAACAAAGACCACAAATGTAAACAAAGACACTAAATGGAACTCTAAATGTAAACAAAGAATAAAAATGTAAACAAAGACTACAAATGTAAACAAAGACCTTAAATGTAAACAGAGTCTAAATGAAAACAAAAACTACAAATGTAAACAAAGACTACAAATATAAACAAAAACTCTAAATGGAAACAGACTACAAATGTAAACAAAAACTACAAACGTAAACTAACACGCTAAATGTAAACAAAGACTACAAATGTAAACAAAGACTGCAAACGTAAACAAAGACTCTAAATGTAATAAAAAACTCTGCGTATAAACAATGACTCTAGGTGTAAACAAGGACTACAAATGTAGACATACTCTAAATGTAAACAAAGTCTAAAAATAAAAACAAAGACTCTAAATGTAAACAAAGGCTAAAAATGTAAACAAAGACTACAAATGTAAACAAAGTCTCCAAATGTAAACAAATACGCTATATGTAAACAAAGACTACAAATGTAAACAAAGACACCAAATGGAACTCTAAATGTAAACAAAAAATAAAAATTTAAACAAAGACTACAAATGTAAACAAAACTAAAAGTAAACAAATACTACAAATATAAACAACGACTACAAATGTAAACAAAACTAAATGTAAACAAATACTAGAAATATAAACAAAGAATCTAGAAGTAACCAAAAACTCATGGTGTAAACAAGGACTCTAGGTGTAAAAAAGGACTACAAATGTAAACAAAGTCTCTAAATATAAACAAAGTCTAAATGTAAACAAAGACTACAAGTGTAAACAAAGGCTATAAATGTAAACAAAAACTCTACATGTAAACAATCTCTCTAAATGTAAACAAAGGCTGAAAATGTAAACAAAGACTACAGATGTGAACAAAGGCTCTAAATGTAAACAAATACGCTATATGTAAACAAAGACTACAAATGTAAACAAAGACACTAAATGGAACTCTAAATGTAAACAAAGAAGAAAAATGTAAACAAAGACTACAAATGTAAACAGACTCTAAATGTAAACAAAGTCTAAAAAATAAAAACAATGTCTAAAAATGTATACAAAGGCTACAAATGTAAACAAAGACTCTAAATGTAAAGAAGGTCTCTAAATGCAAAAAAGGATTACAAATGTAAACAAAGACTACAAATGTAAACAAAGACTACTAATATAAACAAAGACTCTAAATAAAAACAGACTACAAATGTAAACAAAAACTACAAACGTAAACTAACACTCTAAATGTAGACAAAGACTACAAATGTAAACAAAGACTACAAATATAAACAAAGACTCTAAATAAAAACAGACTACAAATGTAAACAAAAACTACAAACGTAAACTAACACTCTAAATGTAGACAATGACTACAAATGTAAACAAAGACTGCAAACGTAAACAAAGACTCTAAATGTAAACACTTTAAATGTAAACAAAGACTACATATGTAAACAAAGAATTTAAATGTAAATAAAGACAACAAATGTAAACAAAGACCTTAAATGTAAACAGACTCTAAATGAAAACAAAGACTAAAAATGTAAACAAAGACTACAAACGTAAACAAAGACTCTAAATATAAAGAAGGTGCAAACAATGTAAATGCAAACAAAGATTACAAATGTAAACAAAAACTACAAATATAAACAAAGACTACAAATAAAAACAAAGACTCTAAATGGAAACAGACTAAACATGTAAACAAAAACTACAAACGTAAACTAAAACTCTAAATGTAAACAAAGACTACAAATGTAAACAAAGACTGCAAACGTAAACAAAAACTAAGTGTAAACAAATAATAAAAATATAAACAAAGACTCTAAATGTAATAAAAAACTCTGGGTATAAACAAGGACTAAAATGTAAACAGACTATAAATATAAACAAAGTCTAAAAATAAAAACAAAGACTCTAAATGTAAACAAAGGCTAAAAATGTAAACAAAGACTACAGATGTGAACAAAGGCTCTAAATGTAAACAAATACGATATGTAAACAAAGACTACAAATATAGACAAAGACACTAAATGAAACTCTAAATGTAAACAAAGAAGAAAAATGTAAACAAAGACTACAAATGTAAGCAGACTCTAAATGTAAACAAAGTCTAAAAAATAAAATAATGACTCTAAATGTAAACAAAGGCTAAAAATGTAAACAAAAACTGTACATGTAAACAATCTCTCTAAATGTAAACAACGACTACAAATATAAACGGACTCAAAATGTAAACAAAGTCTCTAAATTTAAACAAAGATTACAAATGTAAACAAAGACTCTATTTGTAAACAAATTCAAAAAATGTAAACAATGTCTAAAAATGTAAACATAGGCTACAAATGTAAACAAAGACTCTAAATGTAAAGAAGGTCTCTAAATGCAAAAAAGGATTACAAATGTAAACAAAGACTACAAATGTAAACAAAGACTACTAATATAAACAAAGACTCTAAATAAAAACAGACTACAAATGTAAACAAAAACTACAAACGTAAACTAACACTCTAAATGTAGACAAAGACTACAAATGTAAACAAAGACAACAAATATAATCAAAGACTCTAAATAAAAACAGACTACAAATGTAAACAAAAACTACAAACGTAAACTAACACTCTAAATGTAGACAAAGACTACAAATGTGAACAAAGACTGCAAACGTAAACAAAGACTCTAAATGTAAACACTCTAAATGTAAACAAAGACTACATATGTAAACAAAGAATTTAAATGTAAATAAAGACAACAAATGTAAACAAAGACCTTAAATGTAAACAGACTCTAAATGAAAACAAAGACTAAAAATGTAAACAAAGACTACAAACGTAAAAAAAGACTCTAAATATAAAGAAGGTCTCTAAATGCAAACAAAGATTACAAATGTAATCAAAATCTACAAATATAAACAAAGACTACAAATAAAAACAAAGACTCTAAATGGAAACAGACTATAAATGTAAACAAAAACTACAAACGTAAACTAAAACTCTAAATGTAAACAAAGACTACAAATGTAAACAAAGACTGCAAACGTAAACAAAAACTAAGTGTAAACAAAGAATAAAAATATAAACAAAGACTCTAAATGTAATAAAAAACTCTGGGTATAAACAAGGACTACAAATGTAAACAGACTATAATTATAAACAAAGTCTAAAAATAAAAACAAAGACTCTAAATGTAAACAAAGGCTAAAAATGTAAACAAAGACTACAGATGTGAACAAAGGCTCTAAATGTAAACAAACACGCTATATGTAAACAAAGACTACAAATATAAACAAAGACACTAAATGGAACTCTAAATGTAAACAAAGAAGAAAAATGTAAACAAAGACTACAAATGTAAACAGACTCTAAATGTAAACAAAGTCTAAAAAATAAAAACAATGACTCTAAATGTAAACAAAGGCTAAAAATGTAAACAAAAACTCTAAATGGAAACAGACTACAAATGTAAACAAAAACTACAAACGTAAACTAACACTCTAAATGTAAACAAAGACTGCAAATGTAAACAAAGACTGCATATGTAAACAAAGAATTTAAATGTAAATAAAGACTACAAATGTAAACAAAGACCTTAAATGTAAACATACTCTAAATGAAAACAAAGACTAAAAATGTAAACAAAGACTTTAAATATAAAGAAGGTCTCTAAATGCAAACAAAGATTACAAATGTAAACAAAGACTACAAATATAAACAAAGACTCTAAATGGAAACAGACTACAAATGTAAACAAAAACTACAAACGTAAACTAAAACTCTAAATGTAAACAAAGACTACAAATATAAACAAAGAGTCTAAATGGAAACAGACTACAAATGTAAACAAAAACTACAAACGTAAACTAAAACTCTGAATGTAAACAAAGACAACAAATGTAAACAAAGACTGCAAACGTAAACAAAAACTCTAAATGTAAACAAATAATAAAAATGTAAACAAAGACTATAAATGTAATAAAAAAATCTGGCTATAAACAAGGACTACAAATGTAAACAGACTCTAAATATAAACAAAGTCTAAAAATAAAAACAAAGACTCTAAATGTAAACAAAGGCTAAAAATTTAAACAAAGACTACAAATGTGAACAAAGGCTCTAAATGTAAACAAACACGCTATATGTAAACAAAGACCACAAATGTAAACAAAGACACTAAATGGAACTCTAAATGTAAACAAAGAATAAAAATGTAAACAAAGACTACAAATGTAAACAAAGACCTTAAATGTAAACAGAGTCTAAATGAAAACAAAAACTACAAATGTAAACAAAGACTACAAATATAAACAAAAACTCTAAATGGAAACAGACTACAAATGTAAACAAAAACTACAAACGTAAACTAACACGCTAAATGTAAACAAAGACTACAAATGTAAACAAAGACTGCAAACGTAAACAAAGACTCTAAATGTAATAAAAAACTCTGCGTATAAACAATGACTCTAGGTGTAAACAAGGACTACAAATGTAGACATACTCTAAATGTAAACAAAGTCTAAAAATAAAAACAAAGACTCTAAATGTAAACAAAGGCTAAAAATGTAAACAAAGACTACAAATGTAAACAAAGTCTCCAAATGTAAACAAATACGCTATATGTAAACAAAGACTACAAATATAAACAACGACTACAAATGTAAACAAAACTAAATGTAAACAAATACTAGAAATATAAACAAAGAATCTAGAAGTAACCAAAAACTCATGGTGTAAACAAGGACTCTAGGTGTAAAAAAGGACTACAAATGTAAACAAAGTCTCTAAATATAAACAAAGTCTAAATGTAAACAAAGACTACAAGTGTAAACAAAGGCTATAAATGTAAACAAAAACTCTACATGTAAACAATCTCTCTAAATGTAAACAAAGGCTGAAAATGTAAACAAAGACTACAGATGTGAACAAAGGCTCTAAATGTAAACAAATACGCTATATGTAAACAAAGACTACAAATGTAAACAAAGACACTAAATGGAACTCTAAATGTAAACAAAGTCTAAAAAATAAAAACAATGTCTAAAAATGTATACAAAGGCTACAAATGTAAACAAAGACTCTAAATGTAAAGAAGGTCTCTAAATGCAAAAAAGGATTACAAATGTAAACAAAGACTACAAATGTAAACAAAGACTACTAATATAAACAAAGACTCTAAATAAAAACAGACTACAAATGTAAACAAAAACTACAAACGTAAACTAACACTCTAAATGTAGACAAAGACTACAAATGTAAACAAAGACTACAAATATAAACAAAGACTCTAAATAAAAACAGACTACAAATGTAAACAAAAACTACAAACGTAAACTAACACTCTAAATGTAGACAATGACTACAAATGTAAACAAAGACTGCAAACGTAAACAAAGACTCTAAATGTAAACACTTTAAATGTAAACAAAGACTACATATGTAAACAAAGAATTTAAATGTAAATAAAGACAACAAATGTAAACAAAGACCTTAAATGTAAACAGACTCTAAATGAAAACAAAGACTAAAAATGTAAACAAAGACTACAAACGTAAACAAAGACTCTAAATATAAAGAAGGTGCAAACAATGTAAATGCAAACAAAGATTACAAATGTAAACAAAAACTACAAATATAAACAAAGACTACAAATAAAAACAAAGACTCTAAATGGAAACAGACTAAACATGTAAACAAAAACTACAAACGTAAACTAACACTCTAAATGTAGACAAAGACTACAAATGTAAACAAAGACTACAAATATAAACAAAGACTCTAAATAAAAACAGACTACAAATGTAAACAAAAACTACAAACGTAAACTAACACTCTAAATGTAGACAAAGACTACAAATGTGAACAAAGACTGCAAACGTAAACAAAGACTCTAAATGTAAACACTCTAAATGTAAACAAAGACTACATATGTAAACAAAGAATTTAAATGTAAATAAAGACAACAAATGTAAACAAAGACCTTAAATGTAAACAGACTCTAAATAAAAACAAAGACTAAAAATGTAAACAAAGACTACAAACGTAAACAAAGACTCTAAATATAAAGAAGGTCTCTAAATGCAAACAAAGATTACAAATGTAAACAAATCTACAAATATAAACAAAGACTACAAATAAAAACAAAGACTCTAAATGGAAACAGACTACAAATGTAAACAAAAACTACAAACGTAAACTAAAACTCTAAATGTAAACAAAGACTACAAATGTAAACAAAGACTGCAAACGTAAACAAAAACTAAGTGTAAACAAACAATAAAAATATAAACAAAGACTCTAAATGTAATAAAAAACTCTGGGTATAAACAAGGACTACAAATGTAAACAGACTACAAATATAAACAAAGTCTAAAAATAAAAACAAAGTCTCTAAATGTAAACAAAGGCTAAAAATGTAAACAAAGACTACAGATGTGAACAAAGGCTCTAAATGTAAACAAATACGCTATATGTAAACAAAGACTACAAATATAAACAAAGACACTAAATGGAACTCTAAATGTAAACAAAGATGAAAAATGTAAACAAAGACTACAAATGTAAACAGACTCTAAATGTAAACAAAGTCTAAAAAATAAAAACAATGACTCTAAATGTAAACAAAGGCTAAAAATGTAAACAAAAACTCTAAATGGAAACAGACTACAAATGTAAACAAAAACTACAAACGTAAACTAACACTCTAAATGTAAACAAAGACTGCAAATGTAAACAAAGACTGCATATGTAAACAAAGAATTTAAATGTAAATAAAGACTACAAATGTAAACAAAGACCTTAAATGTAAACATACTCTAAATGAAAACAAAGACTTAAAATGTAAACAAAGACTTTAAATATAAAGAAGGTCTCTAAATGCAAACAAAGATTACAAATGTAAACAAAGACTACAAATATAAACAAAGACTCTAAATGGAAACAGACTACAAATGTAAACAAAAACTACAAACGTAAACTGAAACTCTAAATGTAAACAAAGACTACAAATATAAACAAAGACTCTAAATGGAAACCGACTACAAATGTAAAAAAAAACTACAAACGTAAACTAAAACTCTTAATGTAAACAAAGACAACAAATGTAAACAAAGACTGCAAACGTAAACAAAAACTTTAAATGTAAACAAATAATAAAAATGTAAACAAAGACTATAAATGTAATAAAAAAATCTGGCTATAAACAAGGACTACAAATGTAAACAGACTCTAAATATAAACAAAGTCTAAAAATAAAAACAAAGACTCTAAATGTAAACAAAGGCTAAAAATGTAAACAAAGACTACAAATGTGAACAAAGGCTCTAAATGTAAACAAACACGCTATATGTAAACAAAGACCACAAATGTAAACAAAGACACTAAATGGAACTCTAAATGTAAACAAAGAATAAAAATGTAAACAAAGACTACAAATGTAAACAAAGACCTTAAATGTAAACAGAGTCTAAATGAAAGCAAAAACTACAAATGTAAACAAAGACTACAAATATAAACAAAAACTCTAAATGGAAACAGACTACAAATGTAAACAAAAACTACAAACGTAAACTATCACGCTAAATGTAAACAAAGGCTGAAAATGTAAACAAAGACTACAGATGTGAAGAAAGGCTCTAAATGTAAACAAATACGCTATATGTAAACAAAGACTACAAATGTAAACAAAGACACTAAATGGAACTCTAAATGTAAACAAAGAAGAAAAATGTAAACAAAGACTACAAATGTAAACAGACTCTAAATGTAAACAAAGTCTAAAAAATAAAAACAATGTCTAAAAATGTATACAAAGGCTACAAATGTAAACAAAGGCTCTAAATGTAAAGAAGGTCTCTAAATGCAAAAGAGGATTACAAATGTAAACAAAGACTACAAATGTAAACAAAGACTACTAATATAAACAAAGACTCTAAATAAAAACAGACTACAAATGTAAACAAAAACTACAAACGTAAACTAACACTCTAAATGTAGACAAAGTCTACAAATGTAAACAAAGACTGCAAACGTAAACAAAGACTCTAAATGTAAACACTCTAAATGTAAACAAAGACTACATATGTAAACAAAGAATTTAAATGTAAATAAAGACAACAAATGTAAACAAAGACCTTAAATGTAAACAGACTCTAAATGAAAACAAAGACTAAAAATGTAAACAAAGACTACAAACGTAAACAAAGACTCTAAATATAAAGAAGGTCTCTAAATGCAAACAAAGATTACAAATGTAAACAAAAACTACAAATATAAACAAAGACTACAAATAAAAACAAAGACTCTAAATGGAAACAGACTACACATGTAAACAAAAACTACAAACGTAAACTAAAACTCTAAATGTAAACAAATAATAAAAATATAAACAAAGACTCTAAATGTAATAAAAAACTCTGGGTATAAACAAGGACTACAAATGTAAACAGACTATAAATATAAACAAAGTCTAAAAATAAATACAAAGACTCTAAATGTAAACAAAAGCTAAAAATGTAAACAAAGACTACAGATGTGAACAAAGGCTCTAAATGTAAACAAATACGATATGTAAACAAAGACTACAAATATAAACAAAGACACTAAATGTAACTCTAAATGTAAACAAAGAAGAAAAATGTAAACAAAGACTACAAATGTAAACAGACTCTAAATGTAAACAAAGTCTAAAAAATAAAATAATGACTCTAAATATAAACAAAGGCTAAAAATGTAAACAAAAACTCTACATAACGGACTCAAAATGTAAACAAAGTCTCTAAATTTAAACAAAGATTACAAATGTAAACAAAGACTCTATTTGTAAACAAGTTCAAAAAATGTAAACAATGTCTAAAAATGTAAACAAAGGCTACAAATGTAAACAAAGACTCTAAATGTAAAGAAGGTCTCTAAATGCAAAAAAGGATTACAAATGTAAACAAAGACTACAAATGTAAACAAAGACTACTAATATAAACAGACTCTAAATAAAAACAGACTACAAATGTAAACAAAAACTACAAACATAAACTAACACTCTAAATGTAGACAAAGACTACAAATGTAAACAAAGACTACAAATATAAACAAAGACTCTAAATAAAAACAGACTACAAATGTAAACAAAAACTACAAACGTAAACTAACACTCTAAATGTAGACAAAGACTACAAATGTGAACAAAGACTGCAAACGTAAACAAAGACTCTAAATGTAAACACTCTAAATGTAAACAAAGACTACATATGTAAACAAAGAATTTAAATGTAAATAAAGACAACAAATGTAAACAAAGACCTTAAATGTAAACAGACTCTAAATGAAAACAAAGACTAAAAATGTAAACAAAGACTACAAACGTAAACAAAGACTCTAAATATAAAGAAGGTCTCTAAATGCAAACAAAGATTACAAATGTAAACAAATCTACAAATATAAACAAAGACTACAAATAAAAACAAAGACTCTAAATGGAAACAGACTACAAATGTAAACAAAAACTACAAACGTAAACTAAAACTCTAAATGTAAACAAAGACTACAAATGTAAACAAAGACTGCAAACGTAAACAAAAACTAAGTGTAAACAAACAATAAAAATATAAACAAAGACTCTAAATGTAATAAAAAACTCTGGGTATAAACAAGGACTACAAATGTAAACAGACTACAAATATAAACAAAGTCTAAAAATAAAAACAAAGTCTCTAAATGTAAACAAAGGCTAAAAATGTAAACAAAGACTACAGATGTGAACAAAGGCTCTAAATGTAAACAAATACGCTATATGTAAACAAAGACTACAAATATAAACAAAGACACTAAATGGAACTCTAAATGTAAACAAAGAAGAAAAATGTAAACAAAGACTACAAATGTAAACAGACTCTAAATGTAAACAAAGTCTAAAAAATAAAAACAATGACTCTAAATGTAAACAAAGGCTAAAAATGTAAACAAAAACTCTAAATGGAAACAGACTACAAATGTAAACAAAAACTACAAACGTAAACTAACACTCTAAATGTAAACAAAGACTGCAAATGTAAACAAAGACTGCATATGTAAACAAAGAATTTAAATGTAAATAAAGACTACAAATGTAAACAAAGACCTTAAATGTAAACATACTCTAAATGAAAACAAAGACTTAAAATGTAATCAAAGACTTTAAATATAAAGAAGGTCTCTAAATGCAAACAAAGATTACAAATGTAAACAAAGACTACAAATATAAACAAAGACTCTAAATGGAAACAGACTACAAATGTAAACAAAAACTACAAACGTAAACTGAAACTCTAAATGTAAACAAAGACTACAAATATAAACAAAGACTCTAAATGGAAACCGACTACAAATGTAAAAAAAAACTACAAACGTAAACTAAAACTCTTAATGTAAACAAAGACAACAAATGTAAACAAAGACTGCAAACGTAAACAAAAACTCTAAATGTAAACAAATAATAAAAATGTAAACAAAGACTATAAATTTAATAAAAAAATCTGGCTATAAACAAGGACTACAAATGTAAACAGACTCTAAATATTAACAAAGTCTAAAAATAAAAACAAAGACTCTAAATGTAAACAAAGGCTAAAAATGTAAACAAAGACTACAAATGTGAACAAAGGCTCTAAATGTAAACAAACACGCTATATGTAAACAAAGACCACAAATGTAAACAAAGACACTAAATGGAACTCTAAATGTAAACAAAGAATAAAAATGTAAACAAAGACTACAAATGTAAACAAAGACATTAAATGTAAACAGAGTCTAAATGAAAGCAAAAACTACAAATGTAAACAAAGACTACAAATATAAACAAAAACTCTAAATGGAAACAGACTACAAATGTAAACAAAAACTACAAACGTAAACTAACACGCTAAATGTAAACAAAGACTACAAATGTAAACAAAGACTGCAAACGTAAACAAAGACTCTAAATGTAATAAAAAACTCTGCGTATAAACAATGACTCTAGGTGTAAACAAGGACTACAAATGTAGACATACTCTAAATGTAAACAAAGTCTAAAAATAAAAACAAAGACTCTAAATGTAAACAAAGGCTAAAAATGTAAACAAAGACTACAAATGTAAACAAAGTCTCCAAATGTAAACAAATACGCTATATGTAAACAAAGACTACAAATGTAAACAAAGACACCAAATGGAACTCTAAATGTAAACAAAAAATAAAAATTTAAACAAAGACTACAAATGTAAACAAAACTAAAAGTAAACAAATACTACAAATATAAACAACGACTACAAATGTAAACAAAACTAAATGTAAACAAATACTAGAAATATAAACAAAGAATCTAGAAGTAACCAAAAACTCTTGGTGTAAACAAGGACTCTAGGTGTAAAAAAGGACTACAAATGTAAACAAAGTCTCTAAATATAAACAAAGTCTAAATGTAAACAAAGACTACAAGTGTAAACAAAGGCTACAAATGTAAACAAAAACTCTACATGTAAACAATCTCTCTAAATGTAAACAAAGGCTGAAAATGTAAACAAAGACTACAGATGTGAACAAAGGCTCTAAATGTAAACAAATACGCTATATGTAAACAAAGACTACAAATGTAAACAAAGACACTAAATGGAACTCTAAATGTAAAGAAAGAAGAAAAATGTAAACAAAGACTACAAATGTAAACAGACTCTAAATGTAAACAAAGTCTAAAAAATAAAAACAATGTCTAAAAATGAATACAAAGGCTACAAATGTAAACAAAGAATCTAAATGTAAAGAAGGTCTCTAAATGCAAAAAAGGATTACAAATGTAAACAAAGACTACAAATGTAAACAAAGACTACTAATATAAACAAAGACTCTAAATAAAAACAGACTACAAATGTAAACAAAAACTACAAACGTAAACTAACACTCTAAATGTAGACAAACACTACAAATGTAAACAAAAACTACAAATATAAACAAAGACTCTAAATAAAAACAGACTACAAATGTAAACAAAAACTACAAACGTAAACTAACACTCTAAATGTAGACAAAGACTACAAATGTAAACAAAGACTGCAAACGTAAACAAAGACTCTAAATGTAAACACTCTAAATGTAAACAAAGACTACATATGTAAACAAAGAATTTAAATGTAAAAAAAGACAACAAATGTAAACAAAGACCTTAAATGTAAACAGACTCTAAATGAAAACAAAGACTAAAAATGTAAACAAAGACTACAAACGTAAACAAAGACTGTAAATATAAAGAAGGTCTCTAAATGCAAACAAAGATTACAAATGTAAACAAAAACTACAAATATAAACAAAGACTACAAATAAAAACAAAGACTCTAAATGGAAACAGACTACAAATGTAAACAAAAACTACAAACGTAAACTAAAACTCTAAATGTAAACAAAGACTACAAATGTAAACAAAGACTGCAAACGTAAACAAAAACTAAGTGTAAACAAACAATAAAAATATAAACAAAGACTCAAAATGTAATAAAAAACTCTGGGTATAAACAAGGACTACAAATGTAAACAGACTACAAATATAAACAAAGTCTAAAAATAAAAACGAAGACTCTAAATGTAAACAAAGGCTAAAAATGTAAACAAAGACTACAGATGTGAACAAAGGCTCTAAATGTAAACAAATACGCTATATGTAAACAAAGACTACAAATATAAACAAAGACACTAAATGGAACTCTAAATGTAAACAAAGAAGAAAAATGTAAACAAAGACTACAAATGTAAACAGACTCTAAATGTAAACAAAGTCTAAAACATAAAAACAATGACTCTAAATGTCAACAAAGGCTAAAAATGTAAACAAAAACTCTAAATGGAAACAGACTACAATTGTAAACAAAAACTACAAACGTAAACTAACACTCTAAATGTAAACAAAGACTGCAAATGTAAACAAAGACTGCATATGTAAACAAAGAATTTAAATGTAAATAAAGACTACAAATGTAAACAAAGACCTTAAATGTAAACATTCTCTAAATGAAAACAAAGACTAAAAATGTAAACAAAGACTTTAAATATAAAGAAGGTCTCTAAATGCAAACAAAGATTACAAATGTAAACAAAGACTACAAATATAAACAAAGACTCTAAATGGAAACAGACTACAAATGTAAACAAAAACTACAAACGTAAACTAAAACTCTAAATGTAAACAAAGACTACAAATATAAACAAAGACTCTAAATGGAAACAGACTACAAATGTAAACAAAAACTACAAACGTAAACTAAAACTCTGAATGTAAACAAAGACAACAAATGTAAACAAAGACTGCAAACGTAAACAAAAACTCTAAATGTAAACAAATAATAAAAATGTAAACAAAGACTATAAATGTAATAAAAAAATCTGGCTATAAACAAGGACTACAAATGTAAACAGACTCTAAATATAAACAAAGTCTAAAAATAAAAACAAAGACTCTAAATGTAAACAAAGGCTAAAAATTTAAACAAAGACTACAAATGTGAACAAAGGCTCTAAATGTAAACAAACACGCTATATGTAAACAAAGACCACAAATGTAAACAAAGACACTAAATGGAACTCTAAATGTAAACAAAGAATAAAAATGTAAACAAAGACTACAAATGTAAACAAAGACCTTAAATGTAAACAGAGTCTAAATGAAAACAAAAACTACAAATGTAAACAAAGACTACAAATATAAACAAAAACTCTAAATGGAAACAGACTACAAATGTAAACAAAAACTACAAACGTAAACTAACACGCTAAATGTAAACAAAGACTACAAATGTAAACAAAGACTGCAAACGTAAACAAAGACTCTAAATGTAATAAAAAACTCTGCGTATAAACAATGACTCTAGGTGTAAACAAGGACTACAAATGTAGACATACTCTAAATGTAAACAAAGTCTAAAAATAAAAACAAAGACTCTAAATGTAAACAAAGGCTAAAAATGTAAACAAAGACTACAAATGTAAACAAAGTCTCCAAATGTAAACAAATACGCTATATGTAAACAAAGACTACAAATGTAAACAAAGACACCAAATGGAACTCTAAATGTAAACAAAAAATAAAAATTTAAACAAAGACTACAAATGTAAACAAAACTAAAAGTAAACAAATACTACAAATATAAACAACGACTACAAATGTAAACAAAACTAAATGTAAACAAATACTAGAAATATAAACAAAGAATCTAGAAGTAACCAAAAACTCATGGTGTAAACAAGGACTCTAGGTGTAAAAAAGGACTACAAATGTAAACAAAGTCTGTAAATATAAACAAAGTCTAAATGTAAACAAAGACTACAAGTGTAAACAAAGGCTATAAATGTAAACAAAAACTCTACATGTAAACAATCTCTCTAAATGTAAACAAAGGCTGAAAATGTAAACAAAGACTACAGATGTGAACAAAGGCTCTAAATGTAAACAAATACGCTATATGTAAACAAAGACTACAAATGTAAACAAAGACACTAAATGGAACTCTAAATGTAAACAAAGAAGAAAAATGTAAACAAAGACTACAAATGTAAACAGACTAAATGTAAACAAAGTCTAAAAAATAAAAACAATGTCTAAAAATGTATACAAAGGCTACAAATGTAAACAAAGACTCTAAATGTAAAGAAGGTCTCTAAATGCAAAAAAGGATTACAAATGTAAACAAAGACTACAAATGTAAACAAAGACTACTAATATAAACAAAGACTCTAAATAAAAACAGACTACAAATGTAAACAAAAACTACAAACGTAAACTAACACTCTAAATGTAGACAAAGACTACAAATGTAAACAAAGACTACAAATATAAACAAAGACTCTAAATAAAAACAGACTACAAATGTAAACAAAAACTACAAACGTAAACTAACACTCTAAATGTAGACAATGACTACAAATGTAAACAAAGACTGCAAACGTAAACAAAGACTCTAAATGTAAACACTTTAAATGTAAACAAAGACTACATATGTAAACAAAGAATTTAAATGTAAATAAAGACAACAAATGTAAACAAAGACCTTAAATGTAAACAGACTCTAAATGAAAACAAAGACTAAAAATGTAAACAAAGACTACAAACGTAAACAAAGACTCTAAATATAAAGAAGGTGCAAACAATGTAAATGCAAACAAAGATTACAAATGTAAACAAAAACTACAAATATAAACAAAGACTACAAATAAAAACAAAGACTCTAAATGGAAACAGACTAAACATGTAAACAAAAACTACAAACGTAAACTAAAACTCTAAATGTAAACAAAGACTACAAATGTAAACAAAGACTGCAAACGTAAACAAAAACTAAGTGTAAACAAATAATAAAAATATAAACAAAGACTCTAAATGTAATAAAAAACTCTGGGTATAAACAAGGACTAAAATGTAAACAGACTATAAATATAAACAAAGTCTAAAAATAAAAACAAAGACTCTAAATGTAAACAAAGGCTAAAAATGTAAACAAAGACTACAGATGTGAACAAAGGCTCTAAATGTAAACAAATACGATATTTAAACAAAGACTACAAATATAGACAAAGACACTAAATGAAACTCTAAATGTAAACAAAGAAGAAAAATGTAAACAAAGACTACAAATGTAAGCAGACTCTAAATGTAAACAAAGTCTAAAAAATAAAATAATGACTCTAAATGTAAACAAAGGCTAAAAATGTAAACAAAAACTCTACATGTAAACAATCTCTCTAAATGTAAACAACGACTACAAATATAAACGGACTCAAAATGTAAACAAAGTCTCTAAATTTAAACAAAGATTACAAATGTAAACAAAGACTCTATTTGTAAACAAATTCAAAAAATGTAAACAATGTCTAAAAATGTAAACATAGGCTACAAATGTAAACAAAGACTCTAAATGTAAAGAAGGTCTCTAAATGCAAAAAAGGATTACAAATGTAAACAAAGACTACAAATGTAAACAAAGACTACTAATATAAACAAAGACTCTAAATAAAAACAGACTACAAATGTAAACAAAAACTACAAACGTAAACTAACACTCTAAATGTAGACAAAGACTACAAATGTAAACAAAGACTACAAATATAATCAAAGACTCTAAATAAAAACAGACTACAAATGTAAACAAAAACTACAAACGTAAACTAACACTCTAAATGTAGACAAAGACTACAAATGTGAACAAAGACTGCAAACGTAAACAAAGACTCTAAATGTAAACACTCTAAATGTAAACAAAGACTACATATGTAAACAAAGAATTTAAATGTAAATAAAGACAACAAATGTAAACAAAGACCTTAAATGTAAACAGACTCTAAATGAAAACAAAGACTAAAAATGTAAACAAAGACTACAAACGTAAAAAAAGACTCTAAATATAAAGAAGGTCTCTAAATGCAAACAAAGATTACAAATGTAATCAAAATCTACAAATATAAACAAAGACTACAAATAAAAACAAAGACTCTAAATGGAAACAGACTACAAATGTAAACAAAAACTACAAACGTAAACTAAAACTCTAAATGTAAACAAAGACTACAAATGTAAACAAAGACTGCAAACGTAAACAAAAACTAAGTGTAAACAAATAATAAAAATATAAACAAAGACTCTAAATGTAATAAAAAACTCTGGGTATAAACAAGGACTACAAATGTAAACAGACTATAATTATAAACAAAGTCTAAAAATAAAAACAAAGACTCTAAATGTAAACAAAGGCTAAAAATGTAAACAAAGACTACAGATGTGAACAAAGGCTCTAAATGTAAACAAACACGCTATATGTAAACAAAGACTACAAATATAAACAAAGACACTAAATGGAACTCTAAATGTAAACAAAGAAGAAAAATGTAAACAAAGACTACAAATGTAAACAGACTCTAAATGTAAACAAAGTCTAAAAAATAAAAACAATGACTCTAAATGTAAACAAAGGCTAAAAATGTAAACAAAAACTCTAAATGGAAACAGACTACAAATGTAAACAAAAACTACAAACGTAAACTAACACTCTAAATGTAAACAAAGACTGCAAATGTAAACAAAGACTGCATATGTAAACAAAGAATTTAAATGTAAATAAAGACTACAAATGTAAACAAAGACCTTAAATGTAAACATACTCTAAATGAAAACAAAGACTAAAAATGTAAACAAAGACTTTAAATATAAAGAAGGTCTCTAAATGCAAACAAAGATTACAAATGTAAACAAAGACTACAAATATAAACAAAGACTCTAAATGGAAACAGACTACAAATGTAAACAAAAACTACAAAAGTAAGCTAAAACTCTAAATGTAAACAAAGACTACAAATATAAACAAAGACTCTAAATGGAAACAGACTACAAATGTAAACAAAAACTACAAACGTAAACTAAAACTCTGAATGTAAACAAAGACAACAAATGTAAACAAAGACTGCAAACGTAAACAAAAACTCTAAATGTAAACAAATAATAAAAATGTAAACAAAGACTATAAATGTAATAACAAAATCTGGCTATAAACAAGGACTACAAATGTAAACAGACTCTACATATAAACAAAGTCTAAAAATAAAAACAAAGACTCTAAATGTAAACAAAGGCTAAAAATGTAAACAAAGACTACAAATGTGAACAAAGGCTCTAAATGTAAACAAACACGCTATATGTAAACAAAGACCACAAATGTAAACAAAGACACTAAATGGAACTCTAAATGTAAACAAAGAATAAAAATGTAAAGAAAGACTACAAATGTAAACAAAGACCTTAAATGTAAACAGAGTCTAAATGAAAACAAAAACTACAAATGTAAACAAAGACTACAAATATAAACAAAAACTCTAAATGGAAACAGACTACAAATGTAAACAAAAACTACAAACGTAAACTAACACGCTAAATGTAAACAAAGACTACAAATGTAAACAAAGACTGCAAACGTAAACAAAGACTCTAAATGTAATAAAAAACTCTGGGTATAAACAATGACTCTAGGTGTAAACAAGGACTACAAATGTAGACATACTCTAAATGTAAACAAAGTCTAAAAATAAAAACAAAGACTATAAATGTAAACAAAGGCTAAAAATGTAAACAAAGACTACAAATGTAAACAAAGTCTCCAAATGTAAACAAATACGCTATATGTAAACAAAGACTACAAATGTAAACAAAGACACCAAATGGAACTCTAAATGTAAACAAAAAATAAAAATTTAAACAAAGACTACAAATGTAAACAAAACTAAAAGTAAACAAATACTACAAATATAAACAACGACTACAAATGTAAACAAAACTAAATGTAAACAAATACTAGAAATATAAACAAAGAATCTAGAAGTAACCAAAAACTCTTGGTGTAAACAAGGACTCTAGGTGTAAAAAAGGACTACAAATGTAAACAAAGTCTCTAAATATAAACAAAGTCTAAATGTAAACAAAGACTACAAGTGTAAACAAAGGCTACAAATGTAAACAAAAACTCTACATGTAAACAATCTCTCTAAATGTAAACAAAGGCTGAAAATGTAAACAAAGACTACAGACGTGAACAAAGGCTCTAAATGTAAACAAATACGCTATATGTAAACAAAGACTACAAATGTAAACAAAGACACTAAATGGAACTCTAAATGTAAACAAAGAAGAAAAATGTAAACAAAGACTACAAATGTAAACAGACTCTAAATGTAAACAAAGTCTAAAAAATAAAAACAATGTCTAAAAATGTATACAAAGGCTACAAATGTAAACAAAGACTCTAAATGTAAAGAAGGTCTCTAAATGCAAAAAAGGATTACAAATGTAAACAAAGACTACAAATGTAAACAAAGACTACTAATATAAACAAAGACTCTAAATAAAAACAGACTACAAATGTAAACAAAAACTACAAACGTAAACTAACACTCTAAATGTAGACAAAGACTACAAATGTAAACAAAGACTGCAAACGTAAACAAAGACTCTAAATGTAAACACTCTAAATGTAAACAAAGACTACATATGTAAACAAAGAATTTAAATGTAAATAAAGACAACAAATGTAAACAAAGACCTTAAATGTAAACAGACTCTAAATGAAAACAAAGACTAAAAATGTAAACAAATACTACAAACGTAAACAAAGACTCTAAATATAAAG
>CAWVNO010002829.1:0-24557 GCA_963930645.1 Salticus scenicus | reverse complement strand
TGAAAGTACCGGTTCTCGTCCGATCCCCGAAGTCAAGCAGCATCGGGCGCGGTTAGTACTTGGGAGGGTGACCACCTGGGAACACCGCGTGCTGTTGGCATCTTTTTTTTTCAAAATCATTTATTTAAATTGTTTAATTCGCATTTCCTTTTTATTATTATTAATATTATTATTATTATTCTTTATCAATAAATAAATGAATAAATATTTAAAGCGTCTACATTTTAATAAAAAAATAAAGTCGATGAGGACCATTAATTCAAATTCAAACAAATCTTTACATAGATTGAATTTAATTAAATTGTTTTAATTTTTCTTAATATAATTTCAAGAATGTATATGCAGTCATATGTATAATTTTCTTTTTTTTTTTTTTTTTGTCTCCCGATTACGTCAGAGGTTTGGCTCCGCCTCTTTTGGATTTTCCGTATAAATACGGAGCGAAGTTCCCGTTCTTGACTCAGATTCGCTTAGAAATCCCTGATATTCACTAGCTATGTCTGGACGAGGAAAAGGCGGCAAGGGCTTGGGTAAAGGTGGTGCCAAGAGGCACAGGAAAGTGCTTAGAGACAACATCCAGGGTATCACCAAGCCCGCAATTAGGAGATTGGCAAGACGTGGTGGTGTAAAACGTATCTCCGGTCTCATCTACGAAGAGACCCGTGGTGTCCTTAAAGTTTTCTTGGAAAACGTCATCCGGGATGCCGTCACTTACACCGAGCATGCAAAAAGGAAAACTGTAACAGCTATGGATGTCGTTTACGCTTTGAAACGACAAGGACGTACTCTGTACGGTTTCGGAGGTTAAACACGCCACTTGCCTCTCTCCAAAAAAAAAAAGGCCCTTTTCAGGGCCATATAAATGATTTTTTACTAACTGACAGACTTTTCAACACCACCTTTCTTTTCTTCGTCATGAAATATCTTATAAGACTTCATTTTTCGCTTTTACAAAATAAAACACTGTAAATAAAGTTAAATTCGCTTTTATTTCCATTTATCGCCACTAGATGGCAGTACCAGACAATCACTGAACATACAGCTAGTAAGAGATGCAAAATTGAAAAATAAATTAAATTCACCATTTATTTACTTATTTTTTACCTTTTCGTAAAGATTTTGCTATTTTTCGATAGAGTAACCTTACATTTTGTTGGTGAAAAGTTTGAATCACTCGTATTCTCTAAATTGAATTATAAAAATAATTTTCAAAATATTCTAGGTATGTGTGTGAGCATTTGCACTAAAATTAATTGGAAAAAAGAAAAAATATATATATTTAAATAATATTATAAGCGTGACTATATTTTTAATTAAATAAAAAAAAAAAAAAAAAAAATTGTTTACCCAAAATATATGCATTTGAGCTGTAAATTCATTTAGTGGTAAAGTGGGGCTCGTTACCCATATGTTATGTGATAGTGAGAATGTTTTCTGTTGATAAAGATTTGTATGGCTCTGAAAAGAGCCTTTTTTTTTTTTTTTACCTCAGTGTCCGAAAGTCTATTTCTTTGCTTTTTTTGGAGTAGCCTTTTTGGGAGTCTTCATTTTTTTAACTTTGGGGGCTTTGGGTTTGGAGGGCTTGGAAGCTTTCTTGGGAGATTTGGGCTTTGCTGCTTTTTTGGCTGCTGGTTTTTTAGCGGCGGATTTTTTCTTCTCTGCACTTTTTGCTTTGGGCTTGGCAGCTTTCTTGGTGGCGGATTTAGCTTTTTTGGTGGGAGAAGCACCCTCCTTCTTAGGTTTCTTAGCCTTGCCGGATTCTTTGCCTTTCTGGCCGGATGCGCTCAGTTTGAAAGAGCCACTGGCGCCTTTCCCTTTAGTCTGGATCAAAGCTCCGCTGGCGACTGCGCTTTTCAAATATTTCCTGATAAAAGGAGTCAGGCGATCCATATCTACCTTATGTTTGGAGCCGATGTGCTTCTTGATGGCTTGCAGAGAAGACCCGCCACGTTCTTTCAAGTTGGTGATCGCTTCGAGAACCATTTCAGACACCTTAGGGTGAGTGGGAGCTGTTTTGGGCTTCTTTGCCGCAGACTTTGCCTTCTTTTTAGGCGTTGCAGCGGCAGGAGTGCTAGCTACGGGAGCAGTATCGTCCGACATGTCGTCTATAAACAGTACAAACTGAATAAAAATACAAGAAAATCACGCTATTTATTTGTGAACGCAAAAACCGAGGCGACCAATCCGAAATTGTCTTTCTACCTAAGCCCCGCCTCCCGCTGGTGTTCTGTATAAATACTGATACTTTCGCGCTTTTTACACATTCGCATACTTTTGTGTTGCTGATAAGTCGCTATGGCTCGTACCAAGCAAACCGCTAGGAAATCTACCGGAGGTAAAGCCCCCGTAAGCAGCTGGCCACCAAGGCTGCTCGTAAGAGCGCCCCAGCCACCGGTGGTGTGAAAAAACCCCATCGTTACAGGCCAGGAACAGTCGCTCTCAGAGAAATTCGTCGTTACCAGAAATCCACCGAGCTTTTGATCAGGAAATTGCCCTTCCAGCGTTTAGTCAGAGAAATCGCCCAGGACTTCAAGACCGATCTTCGTTTCCAAAGCTCTGCCGTCATGGCTTTGCAAGAAGCCAGCGAAGCTTACTTAGTCGGTCTTTTTGAAGACACTAACTTGTGCGCTATCCACGCCAAGCGTGTCACCATCATGCCCAAAGATATCCAGCTCGCTCGACGAATTCGTGGAGAGCGTGCCTAAGCTGCTTTCACCGAAAAAAAAAAGGCCCTTTTTCAGGGCCATACAAATATTAATGTTTAATGTTGACTATTTCAATTGTAAGCACAAAATAATATATAAAACAGCGAACGGGGGTATATTATTAAAATTTCCTGGTTTTAAGATGTGTTATACATAAAATTTACATATTCTTTCTTTTTTTTAATGTAATATTCACCTATTTCATTACTTTCTGACATGTATCATTCGGTTTCGAAAGTAATTAGCCTTCTTGCTGCATCATTTCAATTTCCACTTCCGATTTGAACTTTTTGTTCAGGAAAGGCCGATAGATGGCGACAGCATACTGCTCGAATGAGAACCGAAAAAGTGTACAATTCTTAAAATGTTATGCCACTCATTGTCTCGTTTATAATTCATATAGTAAATTAAGTAAATCCAACGTAATTGGATTTATTTAATTAAATGAAATGCCTGTGCTTTTTAAGATATTCATGTGTGTTTATTCATTCACTGAGTAAGATTGCAGTAGCATGGATTGTGTTTGAAAGATTTTTCTTAGATTCCAAATTAATGAATTGTAACGAAAATAAATATTTGTATGGCCCTGAAAAGGGCCTTTTTTTTTTTTTTAAACAGAGTTTCCGGCAATTTAAGCCTTCTTCTCTGTCTTTTTGGGAAGCAAGACAGCTTGGATGTTGGGCAACACACCACCCTGAGCGATTGTTACGCCAGAGAGCAGTTTGTTCAATTCCTCGTCGTTTCGGATGGCAAGCTGGAGATGTCTAGGGATGATCCTAGTCTTTTTGTTGTCTCTGGCGGCATTTCCTGCCAACTCGAGAACTTCAGCGGCCAAGTATTCAAGAACGGCTGCTAAGTAAACTGGAGCTCCAGCACCAACACGCTCGGCATAGTTGCCTTTCCTGAGAAGCCTGTGGATACGGCCGACTGGAAACTGAAGTCCTGCCCTGCTGGAACGAGTCTTGCTCTTTCCCTTCACTTTACCTCCTTTTCCACGACCAGACATGATACAGAACGGTTAAATGAAACGATTGATTAAACAAGTTCTTCTCACTGCGACAGCAAGAAGCGAAATGTGAAAGTGTGTTCGTAAAAATGTCGGAGCAAGCTATTTATGAGCTTTAAAGAATTACGACGAAACCTTTTCAGCCAATCACGTCACTGGAAATCG
This sequence comes from Salticus scenicus, assembly GCA_963930645.1. NCBI lineage: Eukaryota > Metazoa > Arthropoda > Arachnida > Araneae > Salticidae > Salticus > Salticus scenicus. The sequence continues at coordinate 20,681 of CAWVNO010002829.1, read as the reverse complement.
ACCAATCAGTAACTCTCCTTTTTGAGCTGAGTTCTGAGAAATAAATTCAAATTTATTAAATTTCGATATGAACATGCCTTTTTTAAATTATTATTATTTTCATTCCTCTTAAAAATAGAAAAAAAAAAGTTACTGTTTCATCAGCATTAACTCAGAATTTCCACTTGAGTGTTATATCTATGTCGTGTGTTATGTTTGATAGCGTCGTATTTTTCGCGATTCGAAAGTGTAATCAATTGAAACTTTTCTTTTTTTCCTTTTCTCTCTTTCTTTATTTCTGTGAATTAAATAGGTGAAAGAAGAAATGCGAGAAGAAATTGCAAGAAACAACATTTTCAAAACACAGAAACAGTTACTTTTTCGAATACCATTCACATTCTCTGAGAACTGTGTATCCGTAGTTCTGGGTCTATCATTGTTGTTCCTTCATTTCTTTTTAGCTATATGGTACAGTAAACAAATGGACCTAAGACGATAAGATGCAAAATGATAAACATTTGAAATACATTTAGATTTGTTATTATGATGTAATTTCAATTTTAATTTGAAACTCATTCGAAAATCTCATCCCTTATCCTGGCGCCATCTGTTGGCTTTTTTCGATCAAAAAGATATGTATGCAAAATGAAAACTCGTCCTTCCCATTGGAATTTTTTACAAATAAAGAACCCATCCCTCTTACTTAAATTGAATTAAATTGACCTTTATTGTTAATTCTATTTACATAAACCTCCACACTCAAACTTTACAGTGTATGCATGTTATTTTGAATTTAATGAGCGGGAAAACTTAAGAAAATTACAGATGTCTGTTTTATAGTATTGTTTTTAACATCTGGTGGTCTAAATTGACTTTCTTGCGTATCATGTGTGCTTTAAGATTTGTATGGCCCTGAAAAGGGCCTTTTTTGTGAGACAGATGAGGAATCTGCTTATTTGGAGCTGGTGTACTTGGTGACAGCTTTGGTTCCTTCAGACACGGCGTGTTTTGCCAATTCACCGGGCAACAGAAGTCGAACGGCTGTCTGAATTTCCCGACTGGTGATGGTAGATCTCTTGTTGTAGTGAGCCAAACGAGAAGATTCAGCAGCGATTCTCTCGAATATGTCGTTCACGAAAGAATTCATGATAGACATGGCTTTGGAAGAGATACCGGTGTCGGGATGGACTTGTTTCAAAACTTTGTAGATGTAGATCGCGAAGGATTCCTTCCTGCGCTTCTTGCGTTTTTTCTTATCGCCAGCTCGCACAGATTTCTGGGCCTTTCCGGCCTTCTTAACGGCTTTTCCACTTGCTTGGGGAGGCATGTTTCTCTCTAAACGAATCTCTCTCGAGTGTGAAATGCAAAAAAAACGAACCCTATTTATGCTCTGCGCGTTGGATCGTGCGAATACGATCGTGCGACCAATAGGAAAGCTTCACTGACGTCACGCTCAAAACATACAATATCTAAATGAAAACGCATTCATTTAAAATTAGAAGAGTTTTTTTAAATGAACGCACCAGCAAGTTAGTAATTATTGATACAGTTTACTAAATAAAGTGGTGGATATTCGCTAAAGGATGGCAATTGTCCATCGTGTTATTTCTAATAATAAAAATGTTATTTAAAAATAATGATCATTTCCTTATAATGAAAATGGTTATTTAATAATATTTTTTTTATTTTTTTTTTTATTTTTTTATTAACAGTTATTTCAAATAAACATCACATATTTTTTTTTTTTTTTTTTTTTTTTTTTTTTTTTTTTTTAACCTCCTTTCCCAAAAAGAAAGAAAAAAAAAAAAAAAGAAAGAAAACAATAAATTCCAAACAATATCTCTAAATAATTCTTACTAGAAGAAACAACAGCTGGAGCCTTAATCATGCGAAAAGAAATGTAGGCACACGTGCAGATTAAAAGCAGCAATGTTGTTCCGTTGTAGTTTCGAAATCAGAAGATGAAGAATCGAATGTGTAAACAGTGTAATTCAATGAAACCTCCTATGACACACAAGCAGTTTAACAAACAATTCTTTTGGATTTTTGACATCTCAATTAGTACTCACAAAACTATAATATAAATGGCACAAAAAGTTCTTATTTACTCTCTAAAAGAGTAATGAAAAGCCATTGTTTTGTCACATTCCCAAGAACAAAACCAAAATACTCAAAGTCTGCCAATTTCTTATAACAAGAGGAGAATATTTAACTGTTGCCATTTGCAACATAATCTACTGAAACGATAAATAACAAAAGCGAAGATAATAACTAGGTAGAGGATCAACCTGACAAATGTACTTTAGTCATTTTATTTTGTTTTATTTTATCTTTTTTTTTTTTTTTTTTTTTTTTTTGTTTAATCATTAAAAAATATCAAATATTATTAAACTATTCTGCCACTTCATAACAAACTTCAATAAGGACTTCATTGAATTATTCCCCTCTGTGTAACTGTTAAAAGGATGGCAGAAACTATCCGTAACTTGACTACTTGCTGATAACATTTTTTTTTTTTTTTAATCAATATAAATAAATGTGTTTAACTTGGTAAATGCTTAAAAAAAAAAAAAAAAAAAAAAAAAAAAGGTATGTATATATATATTTTATATTTATCTCAGAGAATGTGAAATGCTTATTTGATATACACAGGGCTTAGGCGGAATGCCCTCCATGGGGGTCTTTCTAAGTGCTACTAGCCCGTATTCACTCTAGTTTCGAAGAAAACCACGGAAAATTCCGAACGGCTAGACCGACGAGCGCGACTTGTGTTCGAACCCGACACCACCTGTCCACCAGCTTAGAGAGAAGAGCCCCACCTCAACCCGAGTGCTCTGATACACCTTAGAAACACTTTTTTAATTCACACTGCACGATTATGTCCATACACTAATAAATATCCTACAGATTTAGAAAAAAAAAAAAAAAAACTAATCATAAATAAATTAAATGGATAAAATAAGCTAAAGTCAATCCGGCACAATAAAAAACAAATAAATAAATAATCTGAAAGTTCAAAAGAATAACATTAATAGAAGCAAAGCATACAGGTAAAAATGTATTAAACATTGAAATGACATTTTAAGAGAAAACTGCTTGCCAACGGCCATACCATGCTGAAAGTACCGGTTCTCGTCCGATCCCCGAAGTCAAGCAGCATCGGGCGCGGTTAGTACTTGGGAGGGTGACCACCTGGGAACACCGCGTGCTGTTGGCATCTTTTTTTTTCAAAATCATTTATTAAATTGTTTAATTCGCATTTCCTTTTTATTATTATTAATATTATTATTATTATTCTTTATCAATAAATAAATGAATAAATATTTAAAGCGTCTACATTTTAATAAAAAAATAAAGTCGATGAGGACCATTAATTCAAATTCAAACAAATCTTTACATAGATTGAATTTAATTAAATTGTTTTAATTTTTCTTAATATAATTTCAAGAATGTATATGCAGTCATATGTATAATTTTCTTTTTTTTTTTTTTTTTGTCTCCCGATTACGTCAGAGGTTTGGCTCCGCCTCTTTTGGATTTTCCGTATAAATACGGAGCGAAGTTCCCGTTCTTGACTCAGATTCGCTTAGAAATCCCTGATATTCACTAGCTATGTCTGGACGAGGAAAAGGCGGCAAGGGCTTGGGTAAAGGTGGTGCCAAGAGGCACAGGAAAGTGCTTAGAGACAACATCCAGGGTATCACCAAGCCCGCAATTAGGAGATTGGCAAGACGTGGTGGTGTAAAACGTATCTCCGGTCTCATCTACGAAGAGACCCGTGGTGTCCTTAAAGTTTTCTTGGAAAACGTCATCCGGGATGCCGTCACTTACACCGAGCATGCAAAAAGGAAAACTGTAACAGCTATGGATGTCGTTTACGCTTTGAAACGACAAGGACGTACTCTGTACGGTTTCGGAGGTTAAACACGCCACTTGCCTCTCTCCAAAAAAAAAAGGCCCTTTTCAGGGCCATATAAATGATTTTTTACTAACTGACAGACTTTTCAACACCACCTTTCTTTTCTTCGTCATGAAATATCTTATAAGACTTCATTTTTCGCTTTTACAAAATAAAACACTGTAAATAAAGTTAAATTCGCTTTTATTTCCATTTATCGCCACTAGATGGCAGTACCAGACAATCACTGAACATACAGCTAGTAAGAGATGCAAAATTGAAAAATAAATTAAATTCACCATTTATTTACTTATTTTTTACCTTTTCGTAAAGATTTTGCTATTTTTCGATAGAGTAACCTTACATTTTGTTGGTGAAAAGTTTGAATCACTCGTATTCTCTAAATTGAATTATAAAAATAATTTTCAAAATATTCTAGGTATGTGTGTGAGCATTTGCACTAAAATTAATTGGAAAAAAGAAAAAATATATATATTTAAATAATATTATAAGCGTGACTATATTTTTAATTAAATAAAAAAAAAAAAAAAAAAAATTGTTTACCCAAAATATATGCATTTGAGCTGTAAATTCATTTAGTGGTAAAGTGGGGCTCGTTACCCATATGTTATGTGATAGTGAGAATGTTTTCTGTTGATAAAGATTTGTATGGCTCTGAAAAGAGCCTTTTTTTTTTTTTTTTTACCTCAGTGTCCGAAAGTCTATTTCTTTGCTTTTTTTGGAGTAGCCTTTTTGGGAGTCTTCATTTTTTTAACTTTGGGGGCTTTGGGTTTGGAGGGCTTGGAAGCTTTCTTGGGAGATTTGGGCTTTGCTGCTTTTTTGGCTGCTGGTTTTTTAGCGGCGGATTTTTTCTTCTCTGCACTTTTTGCTTTGGGCTTGGCAGCTTTCTTGGTGGCGGATTTAGCTTTTTTGGTGGGAGAAGCACCCTCCTTCTTAGGTTTCTTAGCCTTGCCGGATTCTTTGCCTTTCTGGCCGGATGCGCTCAGTTTGAAAGAGCCACTGGCGCCTTTCCCTTTAGTCTGGATCAAAGCTCCGCTGGCGACTGCGCTTTTCAAATATTTCCTGATAAAAGGAGTCAGGCGATCCATATCTACCTTATGTTTGGAGCCGATGTGCTTCTTGATGGCTTGCAGAGAAGACCCGCCACGTTCTTTCAAGTTGGTGATCGCTTCGAGAACCATTTCAGACACCTTAGGGTGAGTGGGAGCTGTTTTGGGCTTCTTTGCCGCAGACTTTGCCTTCTTTTTAGGCGTTGCAGCGGCAGGAGTGCTAGCTACGGGAGCAGTATCGTCCGACATGTCGTCTATAAACAGTACAAACTGAATAAAAATACAAGAAAATCACGCTATTTATTTGTGAACGCAAAAACCGAGGCGACCAATCCGAAATTGTCTTTCTACCTAAGCCCCGCCTCCCGCTGGTGTTCTGTATAAATACTGATACTTTCGCGCTTTTTACACATTCGCATACTTTTGTGTTGCTGATAAGTCGCTATGGCTCGTACCAAGCAAACCGCTAGGAAATCTACCGGAGGTAAAGCCCCCCGTAAGCAGCTGGCCACCAAGGCTGCTCGTAAGAGCGCCCCAGCCACCGGTGGTGTGAAAAAACCCCATCGTTACAGGCCAGGAACAGTCGCTCTCAGAGAAATTCGTCGTTACCAGAAATCCACCGAGCTTTTGATCAGGAAATTGCCCTTCCAGCGTTTAGTCAGAGAAATCGCCCAGGACTTCAAGACCGATCTTCGTTTCCAAAGCTCTGCCGTCATGGCTTTGCAAGAAGCCAGCGAAGCTTACTTAGTCGGTCTTTTTGAAGACACTAACTTGTGCGCTATCCACGCCAAGCGTGTCACCATCATGCCCAAAGATATCCAGCTCGCTCGACGAATTCGTGGAGAGCGTGCCTAAGCTGCTTTCACCGAAAAAAAAAAGGCCCTTTTCAGGGCCATACAAATATTAATGTTTAATGTTGACTATTTCAATTGTAAGCACAAAATAATATATAAAACAGCGAACGGGGGTATATTATTAAAATTTCCTGGTTTTAAGATGTGTTATACATAAAATTTACATATTCTTTCTTTTTTTTAATGTAATATTCACCTATTTCATTACTTTCTGACATGTATCATTCGGTTTCGAAAGTAATTAGCCTTCTTGCTGCATCATTTCAATTTCCACTTCCGATTTGAACTTTTTGTTCAGGAAAGGCCGATAGATGGCGACAGCATACTGCTCGAATGAGAACCGAAAAAGTGTACAATTCTTAAAATGTTATGCCACTCATTGTCTCGTTTATAATTCATATAGTAAATTAAGTAAATCCAACGTAATTGGATTTATTTAATTAAATGAAATGCCTGTGCTTTTTAAGATATTCATGTGTGTTTATTCATTCACTGAGTAAGATTGCAGTAGCATGGATTGTGTTTGAAAGATTTTTCTTAGATTCCAAATTAATGAATTGTAACGAAAATAAATATTTGTATGGCCCTGAAAAGGGCCTTTTTTTTTTTTTTAAACAGAGTTTCCGGCAATTTAAGCCTTCTTCTCTGTCTTTTTGGGAAGCAAGACAGCTTGGATGTTGGGCAACACACCACCCTGAGCGATTGTTACGCCAGAGAGCAGTTTGTTCAATTCCTCGTCGTTTCGGATGGCAAGCTGGAGATGTCTAGGGATGATCCTAGTCTTTTTGTTGTCTCTGGCGGCATTTCCTGCCAACTCGAGAACTTCAGCGGCCAAGTATTCAAGAACGGCTGCTAAGTAAACTGGAGCTCCAGCACCAACACGCTCGGCATAGTTGCCTTTCCTGAGAAGCCTGTGGATACGGCCGACTGGAAACTGAAGTCCTGCCCTGCTGGAACGAGTCTTGCTCTTTCCCTTCACTTTACCTCCTTTTCCACGACCAGACATGATACAGAACGGTTAAATGAAACGATTGATTAAACAAGTTCTTCTCACTGCGACAGCAAGAAGCGAAATGTGAAAGTGTGTTCGTAAAAATGTCGGAGCAAGCTATTTATGAGCTTTAAAGAATTACGACGAAACCTTTTCAGCCAATCACGTCACTGGAAATCGACCAATCAGTAACTCTCCTTTTTGAGCTGAGTTCTGAGAAATAAATTCAAATTTATTAAATTTCGATATGAACATGCCTTTTTTAAATTATTATTATTTTCATTCCTCTTAAAAATAGAAAAAAAAAAGTTACTGTTTCATCAGCATTAACTCAGAATTTCCACTTGAGTGTTATATCTATGTCGTGTGTTATGTTTGATAGCGTCGTATTTTTCGCGATTCGAAAGTGTAATCAATTGAAACTTTTCTTTTTTTCCTTTTCTCTCTTTCTTTATTTCTGTGAATTAAATAGGTGAAAGAAGAAATGCGAGAAGAAATTGCAAGAAACAACATTTTCAAAACACAGAAACAGTTACTTTTTCGAATACCATTCACATTCTCTGAGAACTGTGTATCCGTAGTTCTGGGTCTATCATTGTTGTTCCTTCATTTCTTTTTAGCTATATGGTACAGTAAACAAATGGACCTAAGACGATAAGATGCAAAATGATAAACATTTGAAATACATTTAGATTTGTTATTATGATGTAATTTCAATTTTAATTTGAAACTCATTCGAAAATCTCATCCCTTATCCTGGCGCCATCTGTTGGCTTTTTTCGATCAAAAAGATATGTATGCAAAATGAAAACTCGTCCTTCCCATTGGAATTTTTTACAAATAAAGAACCCATCCCTCTTACTTAAATTGAATTAAATTGACCTTTATTGTTAATTCTATTTACATAAACCTCCACACTCAAACTTTACAGTGTATGCATGTTATTTTGAATTTAATGAGCGGGAAAACTTAAGAAAATTACAGATGTCTGTTTTATAGTATTGTTTTTAACATCTGGTGGTCTAAATTGACTTTCTTGCGTATCATGTGTGCTTTAAGATTTGTATGGCCCTGAAAAGGGCCTTTTTTGTGAGACAGATGAGGAATCTGCTTATTTGGAGCTGGTGTACTTGGTGACAGCTTTGGTTCCTTCAGACACGGCGTGTTTTGCCAATTCACCGGGCAACAGAAGTCGAACGGCTGTCTGAATTTCCCGACTGGTGATGGTAGATCTCTTGTTGTAGTGAGCCAAACGAGAAGATTCAGCAGCGATTCTCTCGAATATGTCGTTCACGAAAGAATTCATGATAGACATGGCTTTGGAAGAGATACCGGTGTCGGGATGGACTTGTTTCAAAACTTTGTAGATGTAGATCGCGAAGGATTCCTTCCTGCGCTTCTTGCGTTTTTTCTTATCGCCAGCTCGCACAGATTTCTGGGCCTTTCCGGCCTTCTTAACGGCTTTTCCACTTGCTTGGGGAGGCATGTTTCTCTCTAAACGAATCTCTCTCGAGTGTGAAATGCAAAAAAAACGAACCCTATTTATGCTCTGCGCGTTGGATCGTGCGAATACGATCGCGACCAATAGGAAAGCTTCACTGACGTCACGCTCAAAACATACAATATCTAAATGAAAACGCATTCATTTAAAATTAGAAGAGTTTTTTTAAATGAACGCACCAGCAAGTTAGTAATTATTGATACAGTTTACTAAATAAAGTGGTGGATATTCGCTAAAGGATGGCAATTGTCCATCGTGTTATTTCTAATAATAAAAATGTTATTTAAAAATAATGATCATTTCCTTATAATGAAAATGGTTATTTAATAATATTTTTTTTATTTTTTTTTTTATTTTTTTATTAACAGTTATTTCAAATAAACATCACATATTTTTTTTTTTTTTTTTTTTTTTTTTTTTTTTTTAACCTCCTTTCCCAAAAAGAAAGAAAAAAAAAAAAAAAAGAAAGAAAACAATAAATTCCAAACAATATCTCTAAATAATTCTTACTAGAAGAAACAACAGCTGGAGCCTTAATCATGCGAAAAGAAATGTAGGCACACGTGCAGATTAAAAGCAGCAATGTTGTTCCGTTGTAGTTTCGAAATCAGAAGATGAAGAATCGAATGTGTAAACAGTGTAATTCAATGAAACCTCCTATGACACACAAGCAGTTTAACAAACAATTCTTTTGGATTTTTGACATCTCAATTAGTACTCACAAAACTATAATATAAATGGCACAAAAAGTTCTTATTTACTCTCTAAAAGAGTAATGAAAAGCCATTGTTTTGTCACATTCCCAAGAACAAAACCAAAATACTCAAAGTCTGCCAATTTCTTATAACAAGAGGAGAATATTTAACTGTTGCCATTTGCAACATAATCTACTGAAACGATAAATAACAAAAGCGAAGATAATAACTAGGTAGAGGATCAACCTGACAAATGTACTTTAGTCATTTTATTTTGTTTTATTTTATCTTTTTTTTTTTTTTTTTTTTTTTTTTGTTTAATCATTAAAAAATATCAAATATTATTAAACTATTCTGCCACTTCATAACAAACTTCAATAAGGACTTCATTGAATTATTCCCCTCTGTGTAACTGTTAAAAGGATGGCAGAAACTATCCGTAACTTGACTACTTGCTGATAACATTTTTTTTTTTTTTTAATCAATATAAATAAATGTGTTTAACTTGGTAAATGCTTAAAAAAAAAAAAAAAAAAAAAAAAAAAAGGTATGTATATATATATTTTATATTTATCTCAGAGAATGTGAAATGCTTATTTGATATACACAGGGCTTAGGCGGAATGCCCTCCATGGGGGTCTTTCTAAGTGCTACTAGCCCGTATTCACTCTAGTTTCGAAGAAAACCACGGAAAATTCCGAACGGCTAGACCGACGAGCGCGACTTGTGTTCGAACCCGACACCACCTGTCCACCAGCTTAGAGAGAAGAGCCCCACCTCAACCCGAGTGCTCTGATACACCTTAGAAACACTTTTTTAATTCACACTGCACGATTATGTCCATACACTAATAAATATCCTACAGATTTAGAAAAAAAAAAAAAAAAACTAATCATAAATAAATTAAATGGATAAAATAAGCTAAAGTCAATCCGGCACAATAAAAAACAAATAAATAAATAATCTGAAAGTTCAAAAGAATAACATTAATAGAAGCAAAGCATACAGGTAAAAATGTATTAAACATTGAAATGACATTTTAAGAGAAAACTGCTTGCCAACGGCCATACCATGCTGAAAGTACCGGTTCTCGTCCGATCCCCGAAGTCAAGCAGCATCGGGCGCGGTTAGTACTTGGGAGGGTGACCACCTGGGAACACCGCGTGCTGTTGGCATCTTTTTTTTTCAAAATCATTTATTAAATTGTTTAATTCGCATTTCCTTTTTATTATTATTAATATTATTATTATTATTCTTTATCAATAAATAAATGAATAAATATTTAAAGCGTCTACATTTTAATAAAAAAATAAAGTCGATGAGGACCATTAATTCAAATTCAAACAAATCTTTACATAGATTGAATTTAATTAAATTGTTTTAATTTTTCTTAATATAATTTCAAGAATGTATATGCAGTCATATGTATAATTTTCTTTTTTTTTTTTTTTTTGTCTCCCGATTACGTCAGAGGTTTGGCTCCGCCTCTTTTGGATTTTCCGTATAAATACGGAGCGAAGTTCCCGTTCTTGACTCAGATTCGCTTAGAAATCCCTGATATTCACTAGCTATGTCTGGACGAGGAAAAGGCGGCAAGGGCTTGGGTAAAGGTGGTGCCAAGAGGCACAGGAAAGTGCTTAGAGACAACATCCAGGGTATCACCAAGCCCGCAATTAGGAGATTGGCAAGACGTGGTGGTGTAAAACGTATCTCCGGTCTCATCTACGAAGAGACCCGTGGTGTCCTTAAAGTTTTCTTGGAAAACGTCATCCGGGATGCCGTCACTTACACCGAGCATGCAAAAAGGAAAACTGTAACAGCTATGGATGTCGTTTACGCTTTGAAACGACAAGGACGTACTCTGTACGGTTTCGGAGGTTAAACACGCCACTTGCCTCTCTCCAAAAAAAAAAGGCCCTTTTCAGGGCCATATAAATGATTTTTTACTAACTGACAGACTTTTCAACACCACCTTTCTTTTCTTCGTCATGAAATATCTTATAAGACTTCATTTTTCGCTTTTACAAAATAAAACACTGTAAATAAAGTTAAATTCGCTTTTATTTCCATTTATCGCCACTAGATGGCAGTACCAGACAATCACTGAACATACAGCTAGTAAGAGATGCAAAATTGAAAAATAAATTAAATTCACCATTTATTTACTTATTTTTTACCTTTTCGTAAAGATTTTGCTATTTTTCGATAGAGTAACCTTACATTTTGTTGGTGAAAAGTTTGAATCACTCGTATTCTCTAAATTGAATTATAAAAATAATTTTCAAAATATTCTAGGTATGTGTGTGAGCATTTGCACTAAAATTAATTGGAAAAAAGAAAAAATATATATATTTAAATAATATTATAAGCGTGACTATATTTTTAATTAAATAAAAAAAAAAAAAAAAAAAATTGTTTACCCAAAATATATGCATTTGAGCTGTAAATTCATTTAGTGGTAAAGTGGGGCTCGTTACCCATATGTTATGTGATAGTGAGAATGTTTTCTGTTGATAAAGATTTGTATGGCTCTGAAAAGAGCCTTTTTTTTTTTTTTTTACCTCAGTGTCCGAAAGTCTATTTCTTTGCTTTTTTTGGAGTAGCCTTTTTGGGAGTCTTCATTTTTTTAACTTTGGGGGCTTTGGGTTTGGAGGGCTTGGAAGCTTTCTTGGGAGATTTGGGCTTTGCTGCTTTTTTGGCTGCTGGTTTTTTAGCGGCGGATTTTTTCTTCTCTGCACTTTTTGCTTTGGGCTTGGCAGCTTTCTTGGTGGCGGATTTAGCTTTTTTGGTGGGAGAAGCACCCTCCTTCTTAGGTTTCTTAGCCTTGCCGGATTCTTTGCCTTTCTGGCCGGATGCGCTCAGTTTGAAAGAGCCACTGGCGCCTTTCCCTTTAGTCTGGATCAAAGCTCCGCTGGCGACTGCGCTTTTCAAATATTTCCTGATAAAAGGAGTCAGGCGATCCATATCTACCTTATGTTTGGAGCCGATGTGCTTCTTGATGGCTTGCAGAGAAGACCCGCCACGTTCTTTCAAGTTGGTGATCGCTTCGAGAACCATTTCAGACACCTTAGGGTGAGTGGGAGCTGTTTTGGGCTTCTTTGCCGCAGACTTTGCCTTCTTTTTAGGCGTTGCAGCGGCAGGAGTGCTAGCTACGGGAGCAGTATCGTCCGACATGTCGTCTATAAACAGTACAAACTGAATAAAAATACAAGAAAATCACGCTATTTATTTGTGAACGCAAAAACCGAGGCGACCAATCCGAAATTGTCTTTCTACCTAAGCCCCGCCTCCCGCTGGTGTTCTGTATAAATACTGATACTTTCGCGCTTTTTACACATTCGCATACTTTTGTGTTGCTGATAAGTCGCTATGGCTCGTACCAAGCAAACCGCTAGGAAATCTACCGGAGGTAAAGCCCCCCGTAAGCAGCTGGCCACCAAGGCTGCTCGTAAGAGCGCCCCAGCCACCGGTGGTGTGAAAAAACCCCATCGTTACAGGCCAGGAACAGTCGCTCTCAGAGAAATTCGTCGTTACCAGAAATCCACCGAGCTTTTGATCAGGAAATTGCCCTTCCAGCGTTTAGTCAGAGAAATCGCCCAGGACTTCAAGACCGATCTTCGTTTCCAAAGCTCTGCCGTCATGGCTTTGCAAGAAGCCAGCGAAGCTTACTTAGTCGGTCTTTTTGAAGACACTAACTTGTGCGCTATCCACGCCAAGCGTGTCACCATCATGCCCAAAGATATCCAGCTCGCTCGACGAATTCGTGGAGAGCGTGCCTAAGCTGCTTTCACCGAAAAAAAAAAGGCCCTTTTCAGGGCCATACAAATATTAATGTTTAATGTTGACTATTTCAATTGTAAGCACAAAATAATATATAAAACAGCGAACGGGGGTATATTATTAAAATTTCCTGGTTTTAAGATGTGTTATACATAAAATTTACATATTCTTTCTTTTTTTTAATGTAATATTCACCTATTTCATTACTTTCTGACATGTATCATTCGGTTTCGAAAGTAATTAGCCTTCTTGCTGCATCATTTCAATTTCCACTTCCGATTTGAACTTTTTGTTCAGGAAAGGCCGATAGATGGCGACAGCATACTGCTCGAATGAGAACCGAAAAAGTGTACAATTCTTAAAATGTTATGCCACTCATTGTCTCGTTTATAATTCATATAGTAAATTAAGTAAATCCAACGTAATTGGATTTATTTAATTAAATGAAATGCCTGTGCTTTTTAAGATATTCATGTGTGTTTATTCATTCACTGAGTAAGATTGCAGTAGCATGGATTGTGTTTGAAAGATTTTTCTTAGATTCCAAATTAATGAATTGTAACGAAAATAAATATTTGTATGGCCCTGAAAAGGGCCTTTTTTTTTTTTTTAAACAGAGTTTCCGGCAATTTAAGCCTTCTTCTCTGTCTTTTTGGGAAGCAAGACAGCTTGGATGTTGGGCAACACACCACCCTGAGCGATTGTTACGCCAGAGAGCAGTTTGTTCAATTCCTCGTCGTTTCGGATGGCAAGCTGGAGATGTCTAGGGATGATCCTAGTCTTTTTGTTGTCTCTGGCGGCATTTCCTGCCAACTCGAGAACTTCAGCGGCCAAGTATTCAAGAACGGCTGCTAAGTAAACTGGAGCTCCAGCACCAACACGCTCGGCATAGTTGCCTTTCCTGAGAAGCCTGTGGATACGGCCGACTGGAAACTGAAGTCCTGCCCTGCTGGAACGAGTCTTGCTCTTTCCCTTCACTTTACCTCCTTTTCCACGACCAGACATGATACAGAACGGTTAAATGAAACGATTGATTAAACAAGTTCTTCTCACTGCGACAGCAAGAAGCGAAATGTGAAAGTGTGTTCGTAAAAATGTCGGAGCAAGCTATTTATGAGCTTTAAAGAATTACGACGAAACCTTTTCAGCCAATCACGTCACTGGAAATCGACCAATCAGTAACTCTCCTTTTTGAGCTGAGTTCTGAGAAATAAATTCAAATTTATTAAATTTCGATATGAACATGCCTTTTTTAAATTATTATTATTTTCATTCCTCTTAAAAATAGAAAAAAAAAAGTTACTGTTTCATCAGCATTAACTCAGAATTTCCACTTGAGTGTTATATCTATGTCGTGTGTTATGTTTGATAGCGTCGTATTTTTCGCGATTCGAAAGTGTAATCAATTGAAACTTTTCTTTTTTTCCTTTTCTCTCTTTCTTTATTTCTGTGAATTAAATAGGTGAAAGAAGAAATGCGAGAAGAAATTGCAAGAAACAACATTTTCAAAACACAGAAACAGTTACTTTTTCGAATACCATTCACATTCTCTGAGAACTGTGTATCCGTAGTTCTGGGTCTATCATTGTTGTTCCTTCATTTCTTTTTAGCTATATGGTACAGTAAACAAATGGACCTAAGACGATAAGATGCAAAATGATAAACATTTGAAATACATTTAGATTTGTTATTATGATGTAATTTCAATTTTAATTTGAAACTCATTCGAAAATCTCATCCCTTATCCTGGCGCCATCTGTTGGCTTTTTTCGATCAAAAAGATATGTATGCAAAATGAAAACTCGTCCTTCCCATTGGAATTTTTTACAAATAAAGAACCCATCCCTCTTACTTAAATTGAATTAAATTGACCTTTATTGTTAATTCTATTTACATAAACCTCCACACTCAAACTTTACAGTGTATGCATGTTATTTTGAATTTAATGAGCGGGAAAACTTAAGAAAATTACAGATGTCTGTTTTATAGTATTGTTTTTAACATCTGGTGGTCTAAATTGACTTTCTTGCGTATCATGTGTGCTTTAAGATTTGTATGGCCCTGAAAAGGGCCTTTTTTGTGAGACAGATGAGGAATCTGCTTATTTGGAGCTGGTGTACTTGGTGACAGCTTTGGTTCCTTCAGACACGGCGTGTTTTGCCAATTCACCGGGCAACAGAAGTCGAACGGCTGTCTGAATTTCCCGACTGGTGATGGTAGATCTCTTGTTGTAGTGAGCCAAACGAGAAGATTCAGCAGCGATTCTCTCGAATATGTCGTTCACGAAAGAATTCATGATAGACATGGCTTTGGAAGAGATACCGGTGTCGGGATGGACTTGTTTCAAAACTTTGTAGATGTAGATCGCGAAGGATTCCTTCCTGCGCTTCTTGCGTTTTTTCTTATCGCCAGCTCGCACAGATTTCTGGGCCTTTCCGGCCTTCTTAACGGCTTTTCCACTTGCTTGGGGAGGCATGTTTCTCTCTAAACGAATCTCTCTCGAGTGTGAAATGCAAAAAAAACGAACCCTATTTATGCTCTGCGCGTTGGATCGTGCGAATACGATCGTGCGACCAATAGGAAAGCTTCACTGACGTCACGCTCAAAACATACAATATCTAAATGAAAACGCATTCATTTAAAATTAGAAGAGTTTTTTTAAATGAACGCACCAGCAAGTTAGTAATTATTGATACAGTTTACTAAATAAAGTGGTGGATATTCGCTAAAGGATGGCAATTGTCCATCGTGTTATTTCTAATAATAAAAATGTTATTTAAAAATAATGATCATTTCCTTATAATGAAAATGGTTATTTAATAATATTTTTTTTATTTTTTTTTTTATTTTTTTATTAACAGTTATTTCAAATAAACATCACATATTTTTTTTTTTTTTTTTTTTTTTTTTTTTTTTTAACCTCCTTTCCCAAAAAGAAAGAAAAAAAAAAAAAAAAGAAAGAAAACAATAAATTCCAAACAATATCTCTAAATAATTCTTACTAGAAGAAACAACAGCTGGAGCCTTAATCATGCGAAAAGAAATGTAGGCACACGTGCAGATTAAAAGCAGCAATGTTGTTCCGTTGTAGTTTCGAAATCAGAAGATGAAGAATCGAATGTGTAAACAGTGTAATTCAATGAAACCTCCTATGACACACAAGCAGTTTAACAAACAATTCTTTTGGATTTTTGACATCTCAATTAGTACTCACAAAACTATAATATAAATGGCACAAAAAGTTCTTATTTACTCTCTAAAAGAGTAATGAAAAGCCATTGTTTTGTCACATTCCCAAGAACAAAACCAAAATACTCAAAGTCTGCCAATTTCTTATAACAAGAGGAGAATATTTAACTGTTGCCATTTGCAACATAATCTACTGAAACGATAAATAACAAAAGCGAAGATAATAACTAGGTAGAGGATCAACCTGACAAATGTACTTTAGTCATTTTATTTTGTTTTATTTTATCTTTTTTTTTTTTTTTTTTTTTTTTTTTGTTTAATCATTAAAAAATATCAAATATTATTAAACTATTCTGCCACTTCATAACAAACTTCAATAAGGACTTCATTGAATTATTCCCCTCTGTGTAACTGTTAAAAGGATGGCAGAAACTATCCGTAACTTGACTACTTGCTGATAACATTTTTTTTTTTTTTTAATCAATATAAATAAATGTGTTTAACTTGGTAAATGCTTAAAAAAAAAAAAAAAAAAAAAAAAAAAAAGGTATGTATATATATATTTTATATTTATCTCAGAGAATGTGAAATGCTTATTTGATATACACAGGGCTTAGGCGGAATGCCCTCCATGGGGGTCTTTCTAAGTGCTACTAGCCCGTATTCACTCTAGTTTCGAAGAAAACCACGGAAAATTCCGAACGGCTAGACCGACGAGCGCGACTTGTGTTCGAACCCGACACCACCTGTCCACCAGCTTAGAGAGAAGAGCCCCACCTCAACCCGAGTGCTCTGATACACCTTAGAAACACTTTTTTAATTCACACTGCACGATTATGTCCATACACTAATAAATATCCTACAGATTTAGAAAAAAAAAAAAAAAAACTAATCATAAATAAATTAAATGGATAAAATAAGCTAAAGTCAATCCGGCACAATAAAAAACAAATAAATAAATAATCTGAAAGTTCAAAAGAATAACATTAATAGAAGCAAAGCATACAGGTAAAAATGTATTAAACATTGAAATGACATTTTAAGAGAAAACTGCTTGCCAACGGCCATACCATGCTGAAAGTACCGGTTCTCGTCCGATCCCCGAAGTCAAGCAGCATCGGGCGCGGTTAGTACTTGGGAGGGTGACCACCTGGGAACACCGCGTGCTGTTGGCATCTTTTTTTTTCAAAATCATTTATTAAATTGTTTAATTCGCATTTCCTTTTTATTATTATTAATATTATTATTATTATTCTTTATCAATAAATAAATGAATAAATATTTAAAGCGTCTACATTTTAATAAAAAAATAAAGTCGATGAGGACCATTAATTCAAATTCAAACAAATCTTTACATAGATTGAATTTAATTAAATTGTTTTAATTTTTCTTAATATAATTTCAAGAATGTATATGCAGTCATATGTATAATTTTCTTTTTTTTTTTTTTTTGTCTCCCGATTACGTCAGAGGTTTGGCTCCGCCTCTTTTGGATTTTCCGTATAAATACGGAGCGAAGTTCCCGTTCTTGACTCAGATTCGCTTAGAAATCCCTGATATTCACTAGCTATGTCTGGACGAGGAAAAGGCGGCAAGGGCTTGGGTAAAGGTGGTGCCAAGAGGCACAGGAAAGTGCTTAGAGACAACATCCAGGGTATCACCAAGCCCGCAATTAGGAGATTGGCAAGACGTGGTGGTGTAAAACGTATCTCCGGTCTCATCTACGAAGAGACCCGTGGTGTCCTTAAAGTTTTCTTGGAAAACGTCATCCGGGATGCCGTCACTTACACCGAGCATGCAAAAAGGAAAACTGTAACAGCTATGGATGTCGTTTACGCTTTGAAACGACAAGGACGTACTCTGTACGGTTTCGGAGGTTAAACACGCCACTTGCCTCTCTCCAAAAAAAAAAGGCCCTTTTCAGGGCCATATAAATGATTTTTTACTAACTGACAGACTTTTCAACACCACCTTTCTTTTCTTCGTCATGAAATATCTTATAAGACTTCATTTTTCGCTTTTACAAAATAAAACACTGTAAATAAAGTTAAATTCGCTTTTATTTCCATTTATCGCCACTAGATGGCAGTACCAGACAATCACTGAACATACAGCTAGTAAGAGATGCAAAATTGAAAAATAAATTAAATTCACCATTTATTTACTTATTTTTTACCTTTTCGTAAAGATTTTGCTATTTTTCGATAGAGTAACCTTACATTTTGTTGGTGAAAAGTTTGAATCACTCGTATTCTCTAAATTGAATTATAAAAATAATTTTCAAAATATTCTAGGTATGTGTGTGAGCATTTGCACTAAAATTAATTGGAAAAAAGAAAAAATATATATATTTAAATAATATTATAAGCGTGACTATATTTTTAATTAAATAAAAAAAAAAAAAAAAAAAATTGTTTACCCAAAATATATGCATTTGAGCTGTAAATTCATTTAGTGGTAAAGTGGGGCTCGTTACCCATATGTTATGTGATAGTGAGAATGTTTTCTGTTGATAAAGATTTGTATGGCTCTGAAAAGAGCCTTTTTTTTTTTTTTTTACCTCAGTGTCCGAAAGTCTATTTCTTTGCTTTTTTTGGAGTAGCCTTTTTGGGAGTCTTCATTTTTTTAACTTTGGGGGCTTTGGGTTTGGAGGGCTTGGAAGCTTTCTTGGGAGATTTGGGCTTTGCTGCTTTTTGGCTGCTGGTTTTTTAGCGGCGGATTTTTTCTTCTCTGCACTTTTTGCTTTGGGCTTGGCAGCTTTCTTGGTGGCGGATTTAGCTTTTTTGGTGGGAGAAGCACCCTCCTTCTTAGGTTTCTTAGCCTTGCCGGATTCTTTGCCTTTCTGGCCGGATGCGCTCAGTTTGAAAGAGCCACTGGCGCCTTTCCCTTTAGTCTGGATCAAAGCTCCGCTGGCGACTGCGCTTTTCAAATATTTCCTGATAAAAGGAGTCAGGCGATCCATATCTACCTTATGTTTGGAGCCGATGTGCTTCTTGATGGCTTGCAGAGAAGACCCGCCACGTTCTTTCAAGTTGGTGATCGCTTCGAGAACCATTTCAGACACCTTAGGGTGAGTGGGAGCTGTTTTGGGCTTCTTTGCCGCAGACTTTGCCTTCTTTTTAGGCGTTGCAGCGGCAGGAGTGCTAGCTACGGGAGCAGTATCGTCCGACATGTCGTCTATAAACAGTACAAACTGAATAAAAATACAAGAAAATCACGCTATTTATTTGTGAACGCAAAAACCGAGGCGACCAATCCGAAATTGTCTTTCTACCTAAGCCCCGCCTCCCGCTGGTGTTCTGTATAAATACTGATACTTTCGCGCTTTTTACACATTCGCATACTTTTGTGTTGCTGATAAGTCGCTATGGCTCGTACCAAGCAAACCGCTAGGAAATCTACCGGAGGTAAAGCCCCCCGTAAGCAGCTGGCCACCAAGGCTGCTCGTAAGAGCGCCCCAGCCACCGGTGGTGTGAAAAAACCCCATCGTTACAGGCCAGGAACAGTCGCTCTCAGAGAAATTCGTCGTTACCAGAAATCCACCGAGCTTTTGATCAGGAAATTGCCCTTCCAGCGTTTAGTCAGAGAAATCGCCCAGGACTTCAAGACCGATCTTCGTTTCCAAAGCTCTGCCGTCATGGCTTTGCAAGAAGCCAGCGAAGCTTACTTAGTCGGTCTTTTTGAAGACACTAACTTGTGCGCTATCCACGCCAAGCGTGTCACCATCATGCCCAAAGATATCCAGCTCGCTCGACGAATTCGTGGAGAGCGTGCCTAAGCTGCTTTCACCGAAAAAAAAAAGGCCCTTTTCAGGGCCATACAAATATTAATGTTTAATGTTGACTATTTCAATTGTAAGCACAAAATAATATATAAAACAGCGAACGGGGGTATATTATTAAAATTTCCTGGTTTTAAGATGTGTTATACATAAAATTTACATATTCTTTCTTTTTTTTAATGTAATATTCACCTATTTCATTACTTTCTGACATGTATCATTCGGTTTCGAAAGTAATTAGCCTTCTTGCTGCATCATTTCAATTTCCACTTCCGATTTGAACTTTTTGTTCAGGAAAGGCCGATAGATGGCGACAGCATACTGCTCGAATGAGAACCGAAAAAGTGTACAATTCTTAAAATGTTATGCCACTCATTGTCTCGTTTATAATTCATATAGTAAATTAAGTAAATCCAACGTAATTGGATTTATTTAATTAAATGAAATGCCTGTGCTTTTTAAGATATTCATGTGTGTTTATTCATTCACTGAGTAAGATTGCAGTAGCATGGATTGTGTTTGAAAGATTTTTCTTAGATTCCAAATTAATGAATTGTAACGAAAATAAATATTTGTATGGCCCTGAAAAGGGCCTTTTTTTTTTTTTTAAACAGAGTTTCCGGCAATTTAAGCCTTCTTCTCTGTCTTTTTGGGAAGCAAGACAGCTTGGATGTTGGGCAACACACCACCCTGAGCGATTGTTACGCCAGAGAGCAGTTTGTTCAATTCCTCGTCGTTTCGGATGGCAAGCTGGAGATGTCTAGGGATGATCCTAGTCTTTTTGTTGTCTCTGGCGGCATTTCCTGCCAACTCGAGAACTTCAGCGGCCAAGTATTCAAGAACGGCTGCTAAGTAAACTGGAGCTCCAGCACCAACACGCTCGGCATAGTTGCCTTTCCTGAGAAGCCTGTGGATACGGCCGACTGGAAACTGAAGTCCTGCC
>CAWVNO010002828.1:0-152250 GCA_963930645.1 Salticus scenicus | reverse complement strand
ATTTTTAAAAAGGATAAATTAAGAGAAAAAAAAAAAGTCGTTATAACTGCAATAATGTATTTTTTAAAAAAAAGGAAGAAAAGAAAAAGAAAATGGTTTCATGTTAATACAGTCGCCAGATTTATTCTTCGAGCAACTCCACCCCGCCAGAATTGTTCACGTTCGGTTCGAATAATAAATATTTAGAATTTAAATATATTATTTAAATATTTTATTTTAATAATAAAATATTTATTATTTAAATATTTTATTTTAATAATAAAATATTTATTATTTAAATATTTTATTTGTTTATCGAATCGTTAAAATATATATATTATTTGTTTATCGAATAGTTAAAAATATATTATTTGTTTATCGAATCGTTAAAAAAATATATTCAATATTGGTACAGCATTCATTTAAAAAATGCCCTTATTCAATATTGTAAATTTCTATCTCAGATTTAAAGACATTAACCAATCAACCAATCATGCTAAAGTATCTTAATGTTAGGAGCGTTTTAGTAGAAGGTTGATGCTAGAAGAGATTCAGACAGAATGAAGGAATGAAGGTTTGAGTACAGCTATTTATAAAGAATGAATTCGAGTCAATCAACCAATCAACCAACCTTGGGAAAAAAAAAAAAAAAAAAAAAATATATATATATATATATATATATTTTTTTTTTTTTTTTTTTTTTTTCAAGGTTGGTTGATTAGTTGATTAACTCTTTTAACACATATATCATGCTAAAGTATATACACTATCATTGTCCAGCAATACTTATTTGTTTCAGCGTCTATAAATATCTTTACTGCATCCTGTTTCCGTGTTCAGTATCCTGTTTCCGTGTCCGTTGCAAATGAGTTATGCAATATGCAGCGATAAATTATTCTATAAAAAGCCTTATCTCATCCTGTTTTCGTAGAAAATGAGTTATGCAATATCCTGCCTTCAGATTGACTATATAAATATTTCATTTAAATATATTATTTGTTTATCGAATCGTTAAAAAATATATTCAATATTGGTACGGCATTCATTTAAAAAATGTCCTTATTCAATATTGTAAATTTCTATCTCAGAGTCAAAGACATTAGCTATCTCAGATTCAAAGGCATTAGTATCGTTTCAATATTGAAATATTAATATTATCTATCTCAGAGACCCCATTCAAAGTCTCAATTTGTACCCATCCAATATTGGCTTACTACCGTCGCAAAAAAATGGGCCGAACGAAGCGTCAATGACAGAAATCTGCCATGAGACGCTTCGTTCGGCCCATTTTTTTGCCCCCTCCAATTTAAATCTCTAAGGCATCAGTTTATACCAGCGAGATCGATTCCCCACGAAGACTTTGATTTTGGACGGAGGGGTGTCTGTCCAAGAAATAGTCTCAAATCTATCTTCGTGTAGGCGAGGGTCATCATCGTGGTCTCCATCATAGAACAGCTTGGTTCTTTCTATGAAATCCTTTAAGAATTCATCTATGAAGACATCAGAATTCCTCACGATCCGAATTCTGACTGCTTTATGGATGCATGCAGTTGGCACTATAGGATCTAAGATGTCAATCTTAGCAGATTTCATCATGGCCTCAAAACCCATGGTCGACAGCGCATCTCCGAAATGAATCTCTTCTATTGGATACACCCAGGTATTAGCTAAAGAGACAGGTATCCTGAACCTTTTGTAAACGAGGTCCCTCACCTTTAGCTTGGTAGTTTTTTTTACGTATGCGCTACCCTTACCCATCAGCTTGGCCACATCAGAGGCCCTGACGAACAAAAGTCCATCCGCAGAGACTACGAATAAGATTTTAGCATCCAGCTGTGGATGTTCAATTGTGAATAGCATGACTTAATGCAACAGAAGTCAAAATGATGCAGGCTCTTAGAGGCAGCTCGTATATATACCCGATTCGCGACCTAATTTTAGCAAGCTTTCTTAGAAAACGTGACCTTCTGATAAAATTCTTCTAGCTGTTGACAGGATATTATGTAATCCTTAGGACGCGATAAACTTATTTTTAGAATTAATTTGTCGTTTGAGCGGGATCTTGCATAATCTACAGGACGTGCGTAAGAGGATGTGCGTCAGAGGATGTCGATAAGAAATTTAGATAGAAATAGAGATTGCTGCTAGTATAAATACAGGCTGCTGGACGAGACATTTCATTCTGACTGCTTGATATTCTAAAAGCTCCAAAATGATATTTCAAATTTTAGCTGAAGAGTTAAACGTGAAATTTACTTGTTTTTTGACTTTTGACGGTGAAATTTTTATCAAAGGCTCAGACGTAGCTCGTACCATGGGCTATCAAAATCCTTCTGGCGTTTTAAACTTATGCCATCTTACAGTGACTGACATCGCTCCCGAGGGCTTGAGCCTGCCTCCGTCTCTAGCCAAGACACGTATTTTTGGATTGGAAGAAGCCAACACGCTGTTGGATATGCATCCAGGCGAATTTCAATCCTTATTTCAGGGGCCTATCGAGATTCTGTCGCCGATAGAATGTACTTTCAACATCAGAAGGCCCATACGTATCAAGATAGCATCCATTAGCTCTTCAAATGCTACCATGGAGAGTTTTATATCTGATTTGAAAATATCTATGGACTCTTACCTGCAATCTGTACCGATGGATAGCTATGTCTTCGGAGAGAGGTACGGAGACTTGGAGCTAGGGTATTTCCCCAAAAAAATTAAAGTTTTGGTGGGAAACAAACCCTACTTTTATAAATCCTCGTCTTAAGATCAAGACGAGGTGCAAAAAAATGGGTCGAGCGAAGCCTCTCATGACATAAGTCATTGAGGCTTCGCTCGGCCCATTTTTTTGCGATAGATAGAGTGCCAACATTGGATGCGTACCGATTTGAACTTGTAATTTTCAAGGGATATGGCTTAGCTATAAGATAATTTTATATCTTGATAAAATATACAGACTCTATAGACAAATTTAAGGTATCTGAGTTTAAAAATTTAATTGTTTCGTTTAAAATTTACTGTGTAAAATTTAAAATTTTTAAAGACTAAGTGTGGCGGTCATTATAATCTAATTTCTAAATTTTCAAGGGATATGGCTTAGCTATAAGATAAATATGAAACTTGGTAAAATATACAGACTCGATAGCTAAATTTAAGGGATCTGAGTTTAAAATTTTAATTTTTTCGTTTAAAATTTACATTTTTTTCGTGTAAAATTTAAAATTTTTAAAGACTAAGTGTGGCAGTCATTATAATCTGATCTCTAAATTTTCAAGGGATATGGCTTAGCTATAAGATAAATATGAAACTTGGTAAAATATACAGACTCGATAGCTAAATTTAAGGGATCTGAATTTAAAAATTTAATTTTTTCGTTTAAAATTTACATTTTTTGTGTAAAATTTAAAATTTTTAAAGGCTAAGTGTAGCCAAGCCAACATTGAATGCGTACCGATTGTAATTTTCAAGGGATATGGCTTAGCTATAAAATAAATATGAATCTTGTTAAAATATACAGACTCAATAGCTAAATTTAAGGGATCTGAGTTTAAAAATTTAATTTTTTTCATTTAAAATTTACATTTTTTATGTAAAATTTAAAATTTTTAAAGGTTAAGTGTAGCCAAGCCAGTTATTATGATCTGATCTCTATAAAAAGATTTTCGAGAAACTATTGACAGGATGCTTGATAAGCGGCTTCGATTAAAATTACAATCAGATCTCTATAAAAAGATTTTTCGAGAAGTGTTGACAGGATATTATGTAAGCCTTTCCTCAGGATGCAGGAAGCCCGGTTATAATCAGATCGATAAAAATTTCTCAAGAGACAGGATATTATGCAAGCCTTTCCTCTTGATAAGCGGTTCCTAGAAAATTACAATCAGATCTGTTGATAAGACCGGGTATATATACGAGTGTCCAGCGAGAGCTCTTCAATTGCTAGTCGATCTCTCTACTAGCTGCTTAGATACATTAGCTCTCTGTCAGTCATGTTTTTCCATGTAAAAAATTATGCTTATGGCGTTGCCTTTAAATGTCTGATGGCCACCGATGGCACCCTGTTTGTCCGGGCTGAGGACCTGGCTATTTATTCGAGGCACCCTCTAGATCTAAAATTTGCCGAAAAATATGCAGGCCTCACCGTCCGAGATGTGATGGACCCTAAAATCGATTTACCTAAATGGCTCGCTAAGACGAGAATCTTCTCGATTAGCGAAGCCAAACATCATTTGAAAGGGTTCATGGGCGAACAGGAATTTGATGAAATGTTCGATGGTTCGGCCATGGTGAAATACCAGGCTAACATGAAGCTCAGCTTCGTGAAAGCCATTGGTGTTCGATTTGTCGAAAGGTCCCGTACCAAGTTCGAAGACTTCCTTGCCGCATACCAACTACAGGTGAGGAAATTTTTTGAGCTTGAGTATGAGGACTATGACTTATACAAATCTCAAATGACCGGACCGTTGAAGATGACCATCAGGAGGCTATCTAATGAGCAACAAATAGAGAGCTTATGTTGATCTTTCAAATGAGAGTAAAAAAATGGGTCGAACGAGGTGTCTCATGGCAGAATTTCTGTCTTTGACACCTCGTTCGACCCATTTTTTTGCGATAGATATAGTGCCAATATTGGACGGGTTTAATTTGAGACTTTGATATTAAATTTATAAAAAAATCTATTTAAGCTAGTATCGAAGAGATTATCAGGATAGCATGAAGACTATTTAAACATATAAACTATAATAAGCCAATATTGTAGAAATTAAATTTAAGACTCTGGAAAACGAGATAAAATGGTATCAATTTAAATGTATAGATAAAAATAACTAAGCCAACAGAGACATGACTGGACAATGACGGTTTGGATACGTAAGCGAGTTTATCTCTCTATATATATATAGATGGGATGAAGCCACGCCCACAAGAAATCCAACGACCTTGAAAAAAAAAAAAAAAAAAAAAAAAATTTTTTTTTTTTTTTTTTCTTCTTTTTTTTTCTTTCTTTTTTTTTTTTTTTTTTTTTTTTTTTTTTTTTTTTTTTTTTCGTGTGACCTTGAACACATCTTCAAGGACGGAGCAGAATCTATAACTTAACGGAACTAACCTCATTTATTGAACATTAGTTTTTTTCGTGCGTCCTATATATAGGATGGTTAGCGTACCCACATCTCATTTTGTCTCGACGTCTGCCAACAACAGTCATCTGTAAAATATTTTGAATTTGTAATTTTCAAGGGATATGGCTTCTCTATAAGATAATTATGTATCTTGATAAAATATCTATAGATAAATTTAAAAGATCTGAGTCTAAAATTTTCGTTTAAAATTTTAACTTTTTGTGTAAAATTTAAAAATTTTAATGGCTAAGCTAGAGATAGAGTACCAATATCGTAACGATTTGAAGGGATATGGCTTCTCTATAAGATAAATATGAATCTTGGTAAAATATACAGACTCTATAGATAAATTTAAGAGATCTGAGTTTATAAATTTAATTTTTTCGTTTAAAATTTTAATTTTTTGTGTAAAATTTTAAATTTTTAAGGGTTAAGCTAGATATGTAAATATTTCACAGTTGGTTTCTAAAGTTATATTTTTTTATCCAATCATTGTAGATGGCGCTGCAGTCTATATATATAGTATATATATAGTATATCTATTAGGGTGGGTGGGAGTGGAATTTATTTCTTCTACTGTAAGGTCATGCATAAACCAGCTCCGTGATACCCAAACCCGTTTTCTTTAAAATGGGATGGGATAACGTTATTTATACAATATTGGTTTAGAAAACAAGATTTTTATAGACTTTTGTCTGACAAATGACAAGATGTTGCAGGCTTTCATGAAATCAGAATAGATCATGGGTTTTTATAAAATATAATAACATAAAATATTTTTTTTATCTGTATTTAAACAAGCAGACATTTCCGCTTCGCGGAAATGTCTGCATGTTTAAATACAGATAAAAAAATATTTTATTTCAAACTCAATGATGTCTCTTATGTAAAATGTCTTTAATAAACCGTACTTTTTCCGACAGCGGTACCATGATTTGTTTCAAGCCAAAAATGCGTATCTTATCCTCTAGCAGTACGTTCCTCGATTGTATCCTGAACGAATCGCTTACGTAGCCTATACCTATATTAGAGCCATCCATTTTTTTCGGTAGCGATTAAAGGTACGCCAAAATAAATTCGACTCGCGATACTTAATCATCGTAAAAAGTTTGAATAGATTAGAAACAGGCTAAGATAGCGTATTGTTAATCTGCCAGACATAAATTAGAAACGTTCCATGGCTAAGCTAGAGATAGCATATCGTTCTAAAGCCG
The DNA here is from genome assembly GCA_963930645.1 of Salticus scenicus. Lineage (NCBI taxonomy): Eukaryota > Metazoa > Arthropoda > Arachnida > Araneae > Salticidae > Salticus > Salticus scenicus. The sequence continues at coordinate 145,949 of CAWVNO010002828.1, read as the reverse complement.
GCAGGATCTAACAATGGATAGATTTACTGGGACAGAAGAAGACTGATTGGAGAAGAGTCGGCTATTTATATAGAATGAATTCAACCAACCAACCAACTGTGAAAAAAAAAAAAAAAATAAAAAATAAAAATTTTTTTTTTTTTTTTTTTTTTTTCACAGTTGGTTGGTTGGTTGATAATCTTCTCTATATATAGGATCGCTGACGTGCCACCTCCTCATTCTATCTAGATCTTTGCCAGCAACGGTCATATCTCTCATCTGTTAAAATTTTCAATTTTTCAACTAGGTATAGTGACTAGATGACCGTTGCTGGCAAATGTCGAGACACAATGAGGAGGTAGCAAGTCAGCGATCCTATATATAGAGGATATAATCAACCAACCAACTATGAAAAAAAAAAAAAAAAAATTTTTTTTTTTTTTTTTTTCAAAGATTTTTTTTTTTTTTTTTTTTTTTTTTTTCACAGTTGGTTGGTTGGTTGATAATCTTCTCTATATATAGGATCGCTGACGTGCCACCTCCTCATTCTATCTAGATCTTTGCCAGCAACGGTCATATCTCTCATCTGTTAAAATTTTCAATTTTTCAACTAGGCATAGTGACTAGACGACCGTTGCTGGCAAATGTCGAGACACAATGAGGAGGTAGCAAGTCAGCGATCCTATATATAGAGGATATAATCAACCAACCAACTATGAAAAAAAAAAAAAAAATTTTTTTTTTTTTTTTTTTTTTTTTTTTCAAAGATTTTTTTTTTTTTTTTTTTTTTTTTTTTTTCACAGTTGGTTGATTATCTCCTCTATATATAGGATCGCTGACTTGCCACCTCCTCATTCTATCTCGATCTTTGCCAGCAACGGTCATATCTCTCATCTGTTAAAATTTTTAGAAAATTAGTTTGTCGCTTGAAGCCTTCAAGATGATCCGATAAAATTCTTCTAGAACAAATCTGTTGGCAGGATATTATGTAAACCGTTTCCTCAAAAACAGGACGTGATAAGTTATTTATAGATGCGTCAAGCCTCTCTAATCTATAAAACGTCATCCTGTCGAGCCTTATATACACTGTTAAAAATTTTTCTGTAAATTTACAGAGAATCTATTGGTAATTAATTATATTAAGTCTTATGTAAATTTACAGAGAATTAAACAAAGAGATTCTGTCAAAATGCAGAGGAATTATTCTGTAAATCAATCTTAGTCTCTGTAAATTCACATAGATCAAAATATTCAAGTCTCTGTAAATTTAAATCTGTAAAACATCAAAGTCTCTGTAAATCTACGTATGTAAAAATTTGCAAGTCTCCGTAAATTCGAGCATGTAAAAGCATCTATGTCTCTGTAAATTTACCATTGTAAAATATCCAAGTCTCTGTAAGGTTACATACGTAAAAATATCCAAGTCTCTGTAAAATGACATATGTAAGAACATCCAAGCCTCTGTAAAATTACTTATGTAAGACCATCCAAGTCTCCGTAAAATTACTTACGTAAGAACATCCAAGTCTCCGTAAATTTCGTATATAAAATTACGAAATGCTCAGTAAATTAATCCATGTAAAAATACCTAATATTTGAAGGCCCCACCATTAGCAGAGAAGCACTGCTCTCAACGTTTAAAGGCGGAAGGTGCCTGGTTCGATCCAAGGTTGCGAATTTCGACCTACACTTTCAGAATTTTCCGCAGATTTCTCCAAAACTTGTATAAATGTGGGATAACACATTTTAGAAAGGCCTACACTTACGGCAATTCCCACAGGTCTAGAAACCTAGCATAGCCAATCGGCTTTAACCAACGCCGATTAAATATTAGTACGTTTACAAGCGTATTGAAGACACTCTAAATTGACATATACTTAAAATAAATTCCATTATTATCAATTTACAAGTACAAAAATATCCAACAGTAAGTTTATCTTCATGAATGCATGTAAGAATCTAGTAAATACGTCACATAAGTACAGATTATTATACAACTTAATGAAGAGAAACTTAAAAGTTGGACGTTTTTGTACTTGTAAATTCATAGTCTTGGGATTTATTTTAAATTCGCGTCAGTTTATAATGTCTTGAATAGACTTCTAAATATACTAATAATATTGTGGTGGTAAAATCACGTTGATTATTCCAGAGTTGTAGGCCTGTATAGAATGCCCTATGTGTAGATCATTCTAAGATGTTCCCTTATTTACAAAAGTTTTTAAGAAAACCTTGGAAAATATCGAATGGGTAGTCTGAAAACCTCAACCTGAGATCGAACTTGGCACCTCCCGCCTTCAAACTTTGAGAAAAGAACTCCTCGGAAATTGATGGGACAAGATGACCGGACTTTAGTATCTATATATATATAGACAAGCTATATATTTTTGTTATCAAAACTACATTATAATTCAGAGGTATAAAGTTGTCTAAGCTTGTATTACCTTTGGTAGGATTTGTAATGATGCGCTTTAACATATTTTTAGCTGCAATTTTTATTAATGTTGTGGTACATTTTGCCTACATTAAACTTTTAATATAAAATTTGAAAAAAAAAAAATAAGCTGATTTATATTATGTTACTTCTAATAAAATGAACAGAAATAATTGCCAAATATATCATATGGTTGCTTAATATTGCTCGGTTATATTTAGTCCATAACAAAATTAAAAACTTAATTCCCTCATTTAATACGACTCAATAGTGAAAGATCTCACAGGTCTAAATCTAAAATTTTGATTTGATAATTTTGGTTGATATCGATGGTCTTTGCTGGGCTGAAACCGAAAGTAGTTTTTACTCTATCACATACAGATTTTTATCAATACCGGGTGCGCTATTTTTTTTCATGACTCTTCCACCAATATAATTAAACAGTGACTTTTATAGTATGATTCCATGATTGATTACAATTAATCATGGAATCATACTAGAAACTACCGAAAGAGAAGGAATTGTGTCGGTAGACACGCTGTATTGGCAAAAGCTATGTGTGACAGAGAAAAAATGGTTTCGTTTTCGGCTTCAGCACATCAAAAATATAGGTATCAGCTAAAATAAACAAATTAATTTCGCCGACATTATATTTGTAGATCTGTGTTAACCTCAGTTTCTTTCATTCAAAAGATACATCCAATTTGTAAATACACTTTTTTTTTTTATATATATATTTTTTATGTATATATATTACATTTTGATTAGATATTAACTTAAAACAATTAAGAATTTAATTAAAACACTAATCGTTTAAAATGCATTATGCTCTTAAAAAGGTGTAAACTTTCTAAATGGAAAAAAAAAAAAAAAAAAGAAAAAGAAAAAAGTAGTAGTATTAAAAAATTGTTAGGTACACTACCTTTCCATAATGACCGCACACTTTCGATTTCAGACATTTTTAAAAGTATTTCAAAAAATGTTAAACAAATCATTTTGAAACTTAAGGGGTGTGAAAGGAGGACCAGTAAAAAATTAAAGTAAAATGAAAGTATTTGGCTTCACCCTGTAATAATTAATGCTTGAAATACGATATGGCAGTAGCATGTAGGCAGTAGGACTCTTTCTCATTAATTATTTAAGTTTATATGTCTCTACCGCATATAATAAGGGAGATAAAGGTTTCTTTAAAAAATTGCAAAAAACATTTTCACTTTTTTTTTTTTAGTTATAACACGCAAAGTATTAAAAGACAGTGCAAAGTTATTTTCAGAAAACTCGACATACTATATTAAACACAGCATACTGCACTCAGAGTAAATATATATATTAAATATGTAACGAAATATGAGTATTTTTACGAAATAATTTCTAACTGCGCATGCGTAAATGTTTAGCGAAATTTCATTTTCAAAATTTAACAGCCGAATTTATTGAGCTACTTATATAAAAACCCCAAACAAATATCGTGTAAATTCAAGACGTTCTACATCATAGAATAAACTGAATTTCCGCTGTTCTCCAAAAAAATATTGTTAAGAGGGTTTTCCCAATATTTATTTTCAATCACAGAAAATTGCATTACCATTCATTGAATCAAAATAAAAATGTGAGTAGAACTCTTTTAGCGTTTCTTCGAGAGTAACTGAAGACCAGTTCATTCTTTGGCATAGAACGTTTTGGGTTTACACAATACTTGTTTGGTTTTTTTATATAAGTAGTTTAATGCATTTGGCTACTAAATTATACAAATGAAATTTAGCTAAAACTTAGTCATGAACAGTTAAAAGTTATTTAGCAAAAATTCTCACATTTCATTAGATATTTAGTATTTTATTTTATTCATTCTGATTGCAGTATGTTGTGTCTAATGCGGTATATTGGGTTTCCCGAATATAGCTTTGTACTGGGTTTAATACCAGCTATATTTAATTTTTTTTAAGCTATAACGTGCATGTTATAGCTTAAAAAAAAAAATAAAAAAAAAAAAAAAAAAAAAAAAAACACTGAAGTTTTGTTTGCCAATTTTTTAAAGAAATCTTATATCTCCATTATTACATGCGGTAGACTTAAAAATTTATACAGAAAATGAGAATGAGCCCCATAATCATATGCTACATCAGCCAGATTGTATTTCGAGAATTACTTTATACTGGGTAATGCCAAATACTCTCATTTTTCTTTAATTTTTTAATGGTCCCCTTTTCACTTTTGGCAAAAACAAATAACTGAACTACATGAGGTATAACATGTTTTTTACACTCCTGAAGTTTGAAGATGATTTGTTTAGTACTATTTGAGTTATTTTAAAACAAATCTAAATTCGAAAGTGTCCGGTCATTTATGGAAAGGTAGTGTATTAAATGAATTTGAAATTTAAATACTCACATTGATTTTTATAGTAGCTAAAGAAAAAATTTACTAATTCATTTCCATATAAAGGTCTTTCTTAAAAACTATGTATACAATTTTTGTAGTGTATTAAAAAAGTAAATTTGAGCAACATTTTAATGCAATGCATATTTTGTCACTTAAACCAAGACTAACAAATTTGATGCAGATTTTATTTCGAACTTTAACACAATTTGAACATTTTCCAATATTATGTTTTTAATAAAATTGGTTTTTAAAGGTTATTTTATTTGAAAATAAAAATTTTCATTTCAGATCAGATTTCTAATGTGTAATCGTAGAAGTATAGGAACATTGCAAAGGTTTGATACCTAAATAATTTATTTTTTATAATTAATTCATTGCAATGTGTAGAATAATTTCCTTAATTATTGCAGATTCTGGGATATAAATATATTTAGATAGACGGCAAGTGGAGAGAAAATGTACGTACAGTCAGTAACAAAAGTGTCCGAACACTAGCAAAAATTCCTATAAAAAAAAAAAAAAAAAGTACACTTCATCCGGTTTTGTTAAATAAATCCTTATCGAATCACGTTCTTACACTGACTAAGAAAAGGATTCGATAAGGATTTATTTAACAAAACCGTTTGAAGTATGCTTTTTTTACATAGGAATTTTTGCTAGTGTTCGGCCGCTTTTGTTACCGACTGTACGTATTAAATAGTAGATAAAGAAATATAGAGCATTTTATATTTTTAAATATTAATTTAGGTTTCAATACAGATGGAAATCGGGTACTCTTTCGCTTTTCGTCATTCATTCCATAAATTCAAATCTTTAAAGTATAAAACTTTTTATTAAAGAAGCCATTAGATTATTTTGAATTAAAAAAAAAAAAAAATTCGACTTTTTTTTCTTCTTTTTTACAGAAAAAATTTAAATTTTTTTTTTCTTCTACAAAATAGGATCTAAAGAAGAAACAAATACTTCGCTTTTACACCTGAAAGCAGTACCCCGGTAATTTTCTAGAATCAATGCAAAAAGCTCACTAAGAAGAAAAACATCTTTGCTGCAAAGAAAATATACAATTAAAAATAATTAAAAAATAAAACATACTGAATTAGATTTAAATTAAACTTTATTCTACTAACATAACACTTTTTTTTTTTTTTTTTTTTTTTTTATGAGATTAATAAAAGATAAATGGTGAAAGTGTCTTTAATAAAAGGATAAATATTTGAATACAATTTGCAAATATCTCTGATGAGGGTATTTTACGGCGTTTCATATTTTCATATTTCTTAGACAACTTGTTTCGTTTCTTATATCAGGATCAATTTCCATTATAACTAGAAAAAAGAAAAATGATGAAAAATTACTATTGTTGGAAAACACTTCAACTATAAATTTTTAAAACAAAATCTACATCCTATGACATTTTAAGCAAATAATGAAAAGAAAGGATTGTAATTTACTGGCACTAAAAACGAAATTGTGTATACATAAGCGAATTTTAAAGTGTATCTTATATACTCCATCTAAATAGAATATAATGAAAATTCATCTAAAGAAAATAAAAGTAGATATACATGATATTTTAAAACATTAATACAGGGGAAGAACACTTATATAATGAAATCATAAGATATTTAAGTACCATTTTATGAACGCCAGTGTAACAGGAATATTTTTGAAGTATTTTATTTTAAAACAAATATGGATTGGAGTGGATTTGGGAATAAGGCCGACTAACTGCTGTAGATCCTAGACCTACTTTGAAAAGACTTTATTCCCGAGCTTTTAAAAGACTGTCTCCCCTTCCTATATGACATTTTTAAAGTTTCCGCCTGTGTTCCCAAGCCCGTTTTTTTTTTTTTTTTTTTTTTTTTTTTTTAACAAGTGTTTTCAGAAATGTCGAGGTATTCCCAGGGTACAGGGAGTAAAGTGGGACTATCTATAACTATATATAACGACATTTTCAAAAAATATTGAAAATAATTTAGACAGTTTTAAGTAAGCCTCAATTTATTACCGAAAACCCCACCGTGCGCTGACTTTTAAGTGGTATTAGCTCATATTTACATGAATTTCAGACAAAACCTTGGAAAACACCGAACCACTAGGACAGCATGCGTGACTATATATCGAATTCGGCATTTCCCGTCTACCAGCTTCAAGAACAGATCCTCCTGTCCCCTAGACCCATAAATCCTTTTAATTAACATTCTTCTTTATTTTCATTATTAACATTATGATAATTACTTAAATATTCTATCTCCAAAAATTTAAATATTTAATGAAAACACTTTCCGGTGGGTGAAGCATTAGCGTCCTTCCCCCCCCCCCCACCCCCAAACCCCTCAAAAAAAAAAAAAAAAAAAAAGAAAATTAAAAGTTAAAAACATCGTGTAATATATGGAGAAAAATACTTACACTCTATTATGGTTTTCTCTCTTTTGTTTGTTTAACAACTCCTCTTTCTTTACTTTATCTACAAAACTGTTAATTACTCAATGTTCGGAAAGTCGAGTGGAGTCACTCCAGATTTTTTTTCTTTACAATGCCTTAAGAATTCTACAAATGTAATTTATTATGGTTATAAATAAGCAATTTTAATAATAGCCACGAATAATAACCTTAATCCATTCTTTCACGATTCATTTTGTATACAAATAGCAGTTTTTAGGGTTTTGTGATGTTACGTAGTTTTTCACCCTTTGAATATGGAAATAAAACAATTTATTGTCTCCTGAGGGAGTGAACTGCTCCTGAATCATCTCTAAACTGTACGACTACATGAGTGTCCGTGCCATTCTACACTCAGCGCTGATAAACGGGAAGTGCTGGGTTCAATCCCAGGTCTAGCTCGTCGACCTAGCCGTTCGGAGTTTTCAGTAGTTTTCTCCGAGACTCACAAATCTGGGCTTGGCCCACTTAGAAAGACATCCCCCCTCAGAGGGCACACTACCCCAGGCCTAGGACCCTTGAGTAGTAGATCGGCCTTAGTTCCAAGCACTCTCTTAACTTTATAATACTCCGAATTAAAAACTGTCCAGTTATTAAAAACTTCCCCTTACAAAGAAAGAAAAGAAGGAAAAGATAAAACATGTTTAGCAAAAATTATTTCTGTCAATGTAAAAACTTGCCTGAAAGTTTTCTGCCAATGCGTTATTAAACGGAATCTATTAGCTATATTTCGGTGAAACAGTATTTTTAAATTGCAGTTACTCCACAATCGTCTGCGTCCGCCTCTCTACATAAACATGTAACCACAGTCTTGGCATGCTTATGATTATGGTATATTCATCTAGGATATTTCGAAAACACAGTTGGATTTTGTACTTAAAAGTAACGTTTTTTGTGGATCGGTTATTTTGAGATATAAATTAGTCCGCAACATGTAGCAGCCTGGATAAAATTTCGTATTAATTTAAACATTTTCTCACTCAATTTCATATACACGTTGTACTTTGAATCCTTAAATATCAAACTGTATTCTGAAAAATCTTAACTTGTCAAAAAATTTAATTTGTAACCCATCCCACCCCTCTATTCCCATTGCTCGGTAACAGCAACAATAATTTTCTTTTTCTTGCATTGTTGTTTTTTACCTTGTGCATATATATATATATATATATATATATATATATATATATATATATGTAGAATCTTGGCTGGGTGTCTAGAGGTGGGGCAATGATGAGATGCGACTTAGATAACGAAGACATTTATTACGTAACATACACAAAAACAGATTAAATATAAGGATTAAAATATAATAGCAGACTTCCTATCATTAACCAACTGCTGGTTTCGAGGCTTAGCACATAACAAGCTTTCTTCATCAGTATAACCGTAACAAAATAACATTTAAGCACCTACTCGTACTTATATACACAAAAACACCTACGCGTGCTATCAAATAGTGGAAATGAAGTATTGAGCCCTCTATGGCTCTACACAGTTATTAAGAGCACAACAAGCTCTAATTATGAGAACTTGAGCAAGTCAGCCTTCGCGCTGACGGCCTCAACCGATCTCCACTGCAGCCAGATCTCAACTGACTCCCGTTCGTCATCTCGTTCAAAGATAAACATCAGAGGCAGCGCCATCTGTTGGCTGTGCAAGGAACTTCCCACATATATGCATACATATACACACGCAAGCAGATTTTCAAAATTTTCAGAAAGCAAAATTAAAAACATTCGATGGTTTAGAGTACAAACAGTCCCCCCTCTCCCTTAAAAAAAAAATAAAAATAAAAAATTGTCATATAAAACTCCCATCTATAAAATCTTTATTTTGTATTTCGATTTTTAAATTTACCTATTTTTTATTATTTTAACTATTAAATATATAATGTGGAAATGACATACTTTTTCCTCAATTCCTGCTTCTTTGTTTTAAGGTAATTCAGATTATTTTTCAGTCTTTCAGCGAATGCCAGCAAACATTTTTAATTACATGAATAGGCTGTGAAACGAATATATAGGAAAACATATAGAAGTTTCAGACGATATTAAACTAAAAACTAGTATAATGTGGCCACCACATGACTTCCTTCTATACAATTTTACACAAAATGTATTCAATACAAATTACTTATTATCAATTTATTTTCCATTATAAATGCAGACGATTTTTATCTGACAGAATTATATTATCACTAAATGCCGAAAGTGGTAAATTTTTTTCCAAATCAAAAGAAATGACCTTTTTTCCAAGTTTTTTTTCGTTAAAAGTAAAGAAAAAAAATGTATATCTTTGTTTTAAATTATCATAGATCTATAGTTCAACCATTCGTTTTAAAGGTATTGACGAGATCTTTCGAAAGATACCCATATTGAAAATTTACTCCCCGGGAGGGTACTTCCCCCGGGGGGGGCGATGCCCCCCCCATGCACAATATTTTTTCCCTGGTTAACGACTACTATTATGAAGAATTTATATTAATTTTACTATCACACGTTTAGAATAACTCTCATTATGTACAGTCGGTAACAAAAGTGTCCGAACACTAGCAAAAATTCCTATGTAAAAAAAGTACACTTCATACGGTTTTGTTAAATAAATCCTTGTCGAATCCTGTTCTTAGTCAGTGTAAGAACATGATTCGATAGGGATTTATATAACAAAACCGTGTGATGTGTACTTTTTTTACATAGGAATTTTTGCTAGTGTTCGGACACTTTTGTTACCGACTGTACATTTATACGAAATTTTGTCCTATACTGCCATGTTAAATATTTAGAAAAATGTGATCACAGCGCCACCTACTAAGCCATTGTTGCACAAATCTAATCAGCACCAGTTCATGTCAGGGTTCAACTAAATAACAAGTTTGGTTAAATTTCGTTCATTGGTTTGTGAGATACAGCGTCCAGAAAATTTGTGACACACACAGACACACAGACAATTTCTAAAAACAGTCAGATCGTGTTCAGGACATCCCATAACGTGTAAATCCATCGAAAACTGGAGTTCGAAAATTTTCACAAATCTAATACTTTCTCTATATATACAAATAGAAGAAAATAATAATAAGCACAGGTAACAGATTAAAATATTTAGAAAAAAAACCCCCGCTTGTAAGTAAACATACTTTTAAAAGCATAAAAGCATCCCAAAACTGTCTAATCCTCAGAACAAAATTTTCTGATACTTCAACGTGCCCTCCCCCCCTCCCTACCTCACAAAGAAAAAAAAAATTATGTTTAACATAATTTTTTTTTTGTTTATGTAAAAAATTGTCTGAATATTTTCTGGCCCAGTTTTGATAGGACAGTATCAATTACATCTATTTTAACGAAAAAGTAGTATTAAATTACAGCCAATTGACATTTCGGCTATCTCTGCCTTACAAAATAAATTTGTGGACGAAATATTGTCATGACTGTCGTTAAGACACAAAAGTACAAAAAACACTTGTGCATTAGTTATACTTTTGAAAATTGTAGTTTTGAATTGGTTCGAAAAATATAACCTGGATAAAATTTCGCATTCATTTGAACATTTCTTCTTACAACTTAATGCTATGTTTTCAGTCTTTGAATATCAGTTTGTACACAGAAAATTAACAAGTTTGAAAGTGTAATTTAACTCCTTCCCCACTTCCCCCATTTATACCCGCGGCAGGAAAAGAAACAATTTTATTAGTTTTTCTATGTTGCTTGTTTCTGTTTTGTTATATCAAATATATAAATATTGTACACAGAAGCAGATTTTAAACATTTCAGAAAACAAAACTGAAAATACTGTGTTGGTATCTACACAAATCATTCCCATCAGCCCCCCCCCCCACACACACACACACACTAAAAATTTTTAGCATCAAAAGATCTATATAATTTGCAATAATATTTTTGGACTTTATGGCTCTAATTAAAATTTAACCTTATTCTTATCGTAGAAAAAACAATGCTCATTTAATAAACTCTTTTTTTTTTTTTTTCCTGAGAAGACCAGATGTCTAATGACAATTAGACATCTGGTCTTCTCAGGAAAAAAAAAAAAAAACGTTAAAAAAACAATGTTTTATTTCATACCAAAATCTTGTCGGAAAGTTTTCGTACTTTGTGTTGATAGGACAGTGTAAGTTTGACTTATTTCAACAAAAAAGTATTTTTTTAATTGCAGTTAACCTGTAATCAACGTCTCCGCCCCGCTGTATAAGCGTGTAGGTGTAGTTTTGGCAACGTATGGTTAGTAAACATTTATCTAGTGTAATTCGATAATCCAGTTGTTTTTATACTTCAAAATAATTCCGCATTAAATTGAACTTTTTTAAACTTCGATTTGAATTTATTAACAGAATGTAGCCAGTGTAAAATTTAGTATTAAACATTTCTCTACTCAGCTTGATTCATAAACTATACATTTAATCTTTAAACATCAATTTGTGAGCAGATTGTGCTACTAGTTTAAAAATTTAATCTAATATCCCTCCCCTCCCCCCCTTCTAGTATTGTCGTTGTGGGAAAAAAAATCGTTTTTCGTTTTTCTTGCATCGTTTCTTAATTTATATATTAAATGTTAACACTCACAAAAAAAATAAATAAATAAAAATAAAAATAAAATAAAATAAAATAAAACATTGCTGAGTTGATGTACAACTTCCCTCTCCCAGAAAAAATAACGTTTAACATCAAATACTTATATATAATTTCTAATAATGTTTCTCTGTTTTTATGGATGTGCTAAACTGTTTTTAACACTCCCCCCCCCCTCCGGCTAACATGTCGAAAATTCGTCCTTTTCCATTAAAAGCTCATACCGGTATGAATGCACGTTGTCGAGAACATCTAAATTAAGTTTCTTTTAATCCATGAAAAAATTGTAGACCAATTTATTTGTTTTTTCTTAGGTTTCTCTGCAAGCTGAATGTAGGCTTTTTCATGTCAGGTGTTATAAGCGTATACTGCCGTAGTTTTACATCTCTAATGATTTCTTTGCTTTTGCTATTCTTATTGCTCATACGGACTTCTAATTTATTTTGTTCTTATTTGCTACCGTGCGAAATGTCACGCGTCTATGTCGTTTCAAAACAATTCTCCTCCCCCTGTTGATTTTGTGTACCTTATACAGTCGGAATTTGTACGAAAATAAAAACAACAGTCTTCTAAAGTTTTTTTTTTTTTTTTTTTTTTTTTTTTTATGAGCAATTCATGAAGAAAGCATCTCTTATTGTTATTAACTAAAAGGCCCTCTTTCGGTATTATAAAATATTTACCCTCTCTCCCACATGGAAATATTCTCTGAACTGAACGAATGCAATTACAAATGCTTTTAGAAGCTCTTCAAAATGCTTTACAAAATCATAGGCAGATAAGACTATCTATCCCGAACCGTTGCACTGATATAACTATGACATTCTCATCATTTTGCTCCATTGTAAATTAAAGAAGATACGCATGTAAAAATAAAGTTAAAGATATATATGCGATATTTGTAAACTATTGATATAAAATTAGCAGCAGTATCATACATTTAACTTCGACAAAAGACTTGTGTATTTACATAAGAAAATTTAATTGATTTCTGCTGCTTTTGTATAATTTCTATAATTTTACCCTCCGCACTAAATACATAAAGCATTATGTAACCGAAATACGTAGCTAGATACTACATACTAGATTCTAGGTATCTTTAAATTGAATAACTCTGTTTATAAGTTTCAGGATTTAAATATAAAGAAATAACCGCTAATACAACTAACATAAACACTCATTGTTTTTGTTGATTATTAAAATAGGATAAAAGATTATATAAAATTTAACTTACCTAATTATGAATTCCAAATGAAAACACGAATTGCTTTAATTTCTTCAATACAGTCAACAACAAACTTTTAATAAGTAGATACGAAGATAAACATTCGGCAGAAACAATCTAATTTTCCCTAACGTTCCCTTCCCCCCCCCCCACCTCTTTTTTTGCGTAATAGTACACTGCAATGAAACAAACTATTCAGTATATTTCTGCCTTCAAAACTTCTAGTTAAATATATATGTATATATATATATATATATATATAGGTATTTACTTTATATAAAAATAATTTAAGGTTATGCATTTATATAGTTTTTTATTTAATGTATCTATCAAAATCCCTACAGGAAAAACGTTATTTTGAAAAGGGAAATATCTGTAAATTAAGAACTGAGTTTCTTGGTTCAATGGTTCTAACAGAGAACTCATATAAATTTACGGAGAGTCTCAATACTTTTTCTGTACTTTTACAGAAATTTTTGACAGTGAACCGAGTTTCTTGATTCACTGCTTTTAACAGTGAACTCATGTACACTTACGGAGATTCTCAATACTTTTTCTGTATTTTTACAGAAATTTTTAACAGTGTAGTATTACTGATGTCGTTTCTCAGAACCGCTTATCAGATCTCACGCATCCGCTTGCCAGAGTATAAATACGAGCCTCTCGCCTCAGCTTATTCATTCTGAGCCTCTGTTTTTCAAAATGGAAATGTTTTCTTTCGACTCTCTGACCGACGAGCGATTTGACTATGACTATGCCGTAAAGCCTGGATGGAATGTCTTGAATACGTCTCGTCTTTCTCTCGAGTTATTATGCAATTATAATCGAGACATGTCCATGCCAACTCCAAAACCAGTTTCCAGACCATCTCCAGTTTTCAAATCTAAACGCGTTCCAGTTCCAGTTCCAGTTCCAGCTTCTAAATCTGTTCCAGTTCCAGTTCCAGTTCCAGCTTCTAAATCTGTTCCAGTTCCAGTTCCAGTTCCAGCTTCTAAATCTGTTCCAGTTCCAGTTCCAGTTCCAGTTCCAGCTTCTAAATCTGTTCCAGTTCCAGTTCCAGTTCCAGCTTCTAAATCTGTTCCAGTTCCAGTTCCAGCTTCTAAATCTGTTCAAGTTCCAGTTCCAGTTCCAGCTTCAAGACCAGTTCCAGCTTCTAAATCTAAACCAGTTCCAGTTCAAATTTCAATACCCATGTCAGAGATGATTTATTTTAAAGTACCAAGGCTATTAAGCCCGCTACCAAAATCTCCAGAGTCCAACGTAACAACTTATCGTGCCTGGAAGCCTCCACCGAAGATAGATTTCGTGGTACGGCCTAAATTAAAAACTGCTGGCTTTGAAGATCCAAGAATTCGAAGACGGCATGGCATAGTCGTTGTCAAATCGAACGTCAATTTGAGAGATGGAAAATGCTACAGCCTTATAAATACAGAGGCTAGAAAATACTAGAGTTGGGTTTAAACCCAAACGATTTATAAAAAAATCGGGCCGAACGAAGTGTCTCATGGCAGATTCCTGTCTTTGACACTTCGTTCGACCCGTTTTTTTTTGTAACAATTATATTGCCAATATTGGATGCGTACCGATTTGTACTTTAAGATTTTGAACGGATACTTAAGATTTTGAATGGATACTTTTATAACTGAAGTCCCTGAGATATAAATTTATATATAAACTATTATCAACCAACTTAAAAAAATTTCAAGATTGGCAAAAAAATATTATTTAGAAATCAAAAACTATAAAATCGAAATGATAAATTTTGAAAATTTTTCCAGATTGGTGAAAAATGGCAAAGTCTCAAAAAAATAGTATCTTGAAAAAAATTATAGAAATATAAAATCAACCAAAGACACTTTAGCATGATATATATATAGGTTAGCTAATGTCAATCAACCAATCAACCAACCTTGAAAAAAAAAAAAAAAAAAAAAAAATTTTTTTTTTTTTTTTTTTTTTTTTTTTTTTTTTTTTTTCAAGGTTGGTTGATTGGTTGATTGACTCTAACTAAACCTATATATATATATATCATGCTAAAGTATCTACACTATCATTGTCCAGCAATGCTTATTTGTTTCAGCGTCTATAAAAATCTTTACCGCATCCTGTTTCCGTGTTCGGCATCCTGTTTCTGTGTCCTGTTATGCAATATCCTGTTTTCGCGTTCAGCGACAATAATTCTATAAATAGCCTTATCTTATCCTGTTTTCGTAGAAAATGAGTTATGCAACATCCTGCCTTCACTATATAAGCTCTGCCATTCGATCGAATAGTCATTCTCTCTTCGGAGCTTGAACTGCTAACATGTATAAGCATCAATGCTCTGTGAAGAAACTTAAAACGGCTAACGCTCTTCATAACCTTTTCGGAATGACTGAGCCTTTTCCAAATATTCTTTCGACTTCTGTCAAGAAGCTGAAGAAATATCCTCATTTCCAAACAATGATCGGAGAAGGCAAAATCCATATGTTCTGCCTACATCTGACACCTGATCATAATATTTCGTTTAAAAAACGTACTCTGACGGACAAGATCCTGAATACGATTCCAGCACTAGGCAGAGAGGCCCAGACAATCTATCCGTTGAGACCTCAAGACATAAAATGGATCACTGTTATGAACAGATTCAAAAGACCCCCCAGCGAAGCCAACAGAACCAACGCTGATATGAGAATTGGTTTCAAGTGCCCCCATAACCAATTTCTGGTGAAAGGTCATTTCACGTTTGGACAGAGAATCGTTGGGCAAGGATGCGCCCATATTATCCAGACGTTGGACGCACCATTGCTGTTCTATGTGAGACCCCCCAACGAGACACGAGTGAGAGCTGACAGCAGATATTTCTCAGGGGACAAGCTTCACTTCTACGAGAGGTTCATATTGATTGCTCGCTCAAGCTACAAGATACCTGCTGGCACTACCTATATTTTATTTACGACGCAAAAGAATTTCTTCAGTCTACATGTTGTGAAGGAGAGCTTGAAGCTGGGTTTCAAGGTAAAAAATCCGTTGGTAGAAAGAATCACGAAAATAGATGGGATGTATGAGGTATCTGTGCCAACACCTATGATACCTCATATGGATGATGATGACGAGCCACCCTCTGAATATATTCAAACAGCTCCAATCTCAGAGCCAGAATCATCCCAAGAGCCAGAACCATCCCAAGAGCCAGAACCAGTAACCGATTTGCCAGAAATCTATTTGCCGACGAACCCTCCTGTTGTGTTGGACAAAACAATAACCGTGGTCACTACAAATTATGCAGAACAATATAACTCTCAAATCTGGAAAGTATTGACAGATCCCCTTAAAAACAACTTCGTACGTACCTACGGGCCTGAACTACCTGGAATGGATATGAGAACTGCATCGGTAAAACGTAAGGCCGAAAAGAATCCCAAGCGTTTAAAGAAACGTAAGCTCACCTTCAAGGACGCTGCAACAAATACAGAGCCTGAAACTAGAGAACCAGAGCCTGCACCTATTGCAAATCCAGAGCCTGCACCTATTGAACATTCAATACCTTTTGTTGAAAATCCAGGATTTCATAGTGAATGGCCTATTCAAAGCCCAGCGGTACCTGAAGATCTTAATAATATAGTATGCTCTCCCATGCCAGATCAGCTACTACTAGACTCTATGATGAAAGATCTCCTGACACCTGGCACTCTAGAATATATAATAGATGAGTCCAAACAGCCAAATTACATATCACTCTAAAAATATTAAAAATTTAAAAAATTTGGGTCAAACGAGGCTTCCTCATGTCAGATTTGTCATTATGACTTATCTTGACGATGGAAGCCTCGTTTGACCCATTTTTTTTAAATCTATCTCCTACCAATATTGGATTTGTAAAAAAAATAACTTATAAATTTTATGAGTAGACAAATGAAAATTGTCTAAGCCGTTCAACAGAATCGCTTAAAGCGGCTTCAGCTATGCCATCCTATCGATTGGACCTTCAAACGGGACAGCCAACATTATCCATAAAAATTTAACCTCGATAAAATTGAAACGGGACAAATGTAGCTTTTAAATTGAGATGCTGAGCCAGAAAAACTGAACGCGTAGAGATTAGCAGCTCATATTGTAAAAAATTAAACGTAATTATGAAAATAGTATTAACGAGATCCAATGATAGAGATCCAAAAAAACTTTAGTAACCAATCGTTTGGTCATGACAATTGAAAAGCGAATCTTGATGAACGAGGAAAAGATATATATATCAACCAACCAACCAACCAACCTTGAAAAAAAAAAAAAAAAAAAAAAAAAATTTTTTTTTTTTTTTTTTTTTCCTTTCAAGGTTGGTTGGTTGGTTGGTTTGACTGGCTATATATAATTATCTATTTGCCTCCACACTCTCATTGTCTCTCAACATTTGTCAGCAACGGTTGTCTAGTTATTATTGCTCGTAATGACAAATATGATAAATTTGAACCTGTATCTGAAACAGGATTCCATCCAATCGTGTCCAAATGCTAGATCTTCCCATTTTAAATGAAACCTGTTAATTTTGATCGTGGCACAGTCGTCGTGTCGATCTTAAACTTGGTCCATCCAAAAAGCCTTCATGAGTCAAGCTGAGTGCATCCCGAAACAAACTAATCAAAACCTGAAACAATTGTTGCGTAGAGAGAATACGTAAAATTTAGCAAGAGGTCTCTATAAAATTTAAATTGCTGAGCGTTGTCACGACAAATGTAGCAATGGACGCTGGAAAATTTAAATGTAATTATGAAAATAGTATTAACCATTCGTTGAATAGCATGACAAATGAAAATTGAAACGTAATTAGGAAATTAGTATCAAGATTAGCTTTTCAATTTAATCCTGACCTTTTTCGAGTTTTGTCCAGATGCTATAAAATTGAAACAGGTGTATCTGAAACATTATTCAATCCAAATGCTAGGGCCTTCTCATTTTAAATGAAACCTGTTAATATTGATCGTCTTAAACGTGGATCACTTGGCCATCCAAGAAACCCTCATGAAAATTGAAACCGGCTGAGTGCTATCCTGAAACAGGTGTCACGACAAATTGATATGTACGCTTGAAATCTGAAAGATATATAACCCGTCAAGGTCACACGAGTCAAGCTTCAAGGTCACACAAAAAAAAAAAAAAAAAAAAAAAAAAAAAAAAAAAAAATTTTCAAAGATTTTTTTTTTTTTTTTTTTTTTTTTTTTTCATGTGACCTTGAACATAGACTATATATACCCTTGACAAATGAATTTATAAACTATTATCTTTTTTCCTTACTCAGTCTAATATAATTATGGTGGCTCGTGACACGATGCAAAAGTATAGGAATCTTATTAAGAGAGATGTATTTGAGTTTAAATGTCCCCATTGCCAAGTCCTGATCTTACCTAAAAAATATGAAAAGCATTGTCATGAACAGCGCAACATAGACCCTTTGCTGAAATGCGTTTGGTGTCCTGACAACAAGAGACGGCACACATTCCAGCGGCGAAAGAAATACCTGGCGGCCGATCATCTTATAAACTGTTATTTGCAATTTAAAATTCGGATTGCCAAACCCTTACCCGAAGAAGATGATGTGTCCGTTCCAGATGGATATCCTTTCAACTTCAACCCTATGTGTGAGAATAATGACTTTTTTGGACATGATCAAATTTTTCCAGACGGTAGCCGGGCCTACGAGCCTGTCTGGGAGATTGAGTTACCGGAACCGCCTGTTTCTTTTCAAGACCATTCTCTGAATTTGGCAGCTGCATGCGTCCTGAAATATTTACAAAGCGACCTGGTATTCATTCATGTGATGGTTCGAGCTACGGCCTACGAGAGTTTTCTCTATCGTATGGACGAAGACAACGGTAATACGCGGACTCTGCCCTTTTCTTGTTGGTGCGACGGAGGGACCGAATCTGATCCTAAATTCAGGCATCATAGACATATGATAGTCGTATCTCCATCTCTTAAGTATTTTCAGAAAAACGTATGGAATAAGATACAGCCCGAAGATCGACCTTATTCTGGTTTCAAATGCATCTTGAGTAAAAATATAAAAACCGTCTGGCATTTAGTTAATACTCTTGGCTATCTCAGCAAGCGTAGGTCCAAGTGTAATTTTTCTTTCGAGAATTGTCTGGAAGCAGGCAATTTGAACCATTTTTATATCCAAGCGACGCTTCCTAAAGACTACAGGCTGGTCTTGGCTACGCTATGGGACAGGGGTATCATAAGAGTTCTCAATCAGAGATATCATGTCTGGGAACCGAAGAGATTGCTAGAAGGCCCTATGTCGTTCGTCGATGGGAAATGGCGCATCAAAATCAAACATTTGCCACAAATAATATTGAATATGGTGCTGCCCGTGTCCGAAACTCTCAAGTCTACGAGCAAACCCACCGAACGCTTCTTACATCTGATCGACGGCAAAAAGATGTATTTCAAGCCAGGCAATCGAACTGAACGCGATTACAAGTTATTTTTTGGCATTGTGAAAGACGACTGGTGGGAGCCCTGCAAGTTGCAGCAGGCCTGTTTTATGTGCGCGAAACCTTATATGCAGATATGCGACGAGCTGAAAAAGGAAATTAGCGAGATGAAAACTCTTTACGAACAAGAGACGCAAGATTTGAGAAAGAAGCTAGAAGCCTTGCACGAAGACAATAGACGTTTGCACGAAGACAATAAACGTTTGCACGAAATAATTTATAATTTACAAAACGACGAAATTGTGAGACTGAAAAAAGAAAACGACGCCTTGAAAGCGAAAAATGCCAAACTGAAGTTAGAAAATAGCAGCTTTAAAATAAACATTAAACGTTTCAAGACAGAAAATCTCAATCTGAAGGCAGAGAATGTCAGCTTAGCATCAAACGCTAAACGTCTGAAGACAGAAAATATTCAATTAAAAGATGCAACGTCTAACTTGACAGGACTTGAGCTTAGACAATGATTATCGAATCCATATAGTTGTTGATAAAAAATTAATCCAATGATAATGTGAGAGTATGTTTAGTATGCAGCCATGCCCAAGGTCAAGGTCACATTTAAAAAAAAAAAAAAAAAAAAAAAAAAAATTTTTTTTTTTTTTTTTTTTTTTTTTTTTATGTGACCTTGTGACCTTGATAGATTGTTAGCGCCTATATAAGCAGCTGACAAATCTCATTTTCTAACATTATTCATTTAACTATAATATAAGGGCATGGATAGCTATTTAGATCTCGTGTCAAAGGTTTTGGCAAAACCGCAATTGTCTGAGGGTATCGACAATATTTTGCACAAAGACTGTTTAAATCTTATATCTAAAGATTGGGTGGCTCGTTTGAAAAATAACGTGACTTTTCAAGATTATGTCACCGACGCCAAACGGTTATGGAATCCATCTTATATGACGCTGAATTATGAATATGAAGAATCCAAGCGCCCAAATTTTAAAGTTGCTGTCGTTGCATACTGTAAATTTATGAAAAGTTATGGGGATAGAGGCCTTGTAAATCCCAAATTGAATTTATATATTATGGCTTCAGAGCCATTACGTTTAATTGCTCGTGCGATGACATCTGATCTCTCAGTTCAAATTTCTGACGATTTTAAATTTTCTTTTCAAGAATGTAGTGGTGTTTTGAATTGTCATGAATGCGGTAAACGTGCAAACGAATTCAAAGCAAAAGGTCATAAAATAAATCCAAGATTTCAACCATGCATACTGGACACCAGCGTATTTACTGGAACTGAAGTCGCGAATCGCTTTTATAGTATGATCGAACCCACGTTCACTGACACGTTTGTAGCCATCTTACAAATAAAAATTAATACGAGATACAGCTATTATACTCAAAATAATCAAAAAATTTTACGTATTAGTGGAAGTATTTTAGATTTCATTGGATTTCAGGAAAGAAAATTAATGGCTTCTAAAACAGCTAATATAGGATTCATAACAGAAATCGATAATCAACCTTCAACGAAGGTTAAGGAGGCTAAACCTTCAACGAAGACTAAGGAGGTAGAATCGTCAACAAAAACCGATGATGAGTTTGGCGATTATTTGGAAGGGATGTTAAACGATTCAAAGATGCCTTATGAACCTTTTGATTTGGAAAATACTGAAATTAGTCACGATACCATTGATTTGAATGATGTGGACAATAAGAGAAGTTCTAATGATTTAGACTCGGATTCTAAGAAAAGAAAAATAGATGAGGGTGAAAGTCATATATCACAGTGGCTTTTAAGTGACGATTAATAAATTACGTAAACCACATTTTAGTTTAGTACGACAGTCCCATGAAAAAAAAAAAAAAAAAAAAAATTTTTTTTTTTTTTTTTTTTTTTTTTTTTATGTGACCTTGAGCGTGGCTCGTCTATTGCTAACGTACCTTTCTTTTTTTTTTTCAAAGTTGGCCATTTCAAACTGACTGTGAAATTTTTCAAAGTCCACGCGTTTTGTCTTTCTATTTTCAAAATTACATTTACAGTTTTATGGCCCAGCTCCTGTTTCAGATAACCCTCAGCCCGTTTCAATTTTATCTCCATTTTAAATTTTTACATGCTAAGCGATATGTCTTCGTTTTCAAGGTTCTTGCTAAGCGATATGTCTTCGTTTTAACATGGCACCTGACTCAATTTTATCATGGCCTCTTGCATAGCTGATCCACGTTTGAGCGACAAGCTAAATTGAATTCAATGCAAGGGAGTCACGTTAACAGATACCGTAGCGCTGAGAAACGTTCAAAATCTATTGTGAGTCATCTTAAAAGATACCATAGAGGGTCACGTTAAACGATACCATAGCGTGGCGTAAAATATTATCAGCCAATGGAGGGTTAAAAGATACAATAGAATGGAAGAAATACAAAAGTTAAAAATAAATTGGTAAAACATTTAGGGTTTCGTTGGAAAGGTTTAGTAATATTTAATTTTAAATTTTAAGCTCAATATTATCTTGACTCAAAATGTAAGTTCGTTATCTGGCTTCAATGAAATGGAAGAAAGACAAAAGTTATAATAAATTGGGGAAAAGATTTAGGGTTTCGTTGGAAAGGTTTAGTAAATTTTAATGTTAAATTTAATGTTGACATTTTATCGAGGTCAATACCATAGCGTGGTGTAAAATATTATCAGCCAATGGAGGGTTAAAATATACAATAGAATGGAAGAAATACAAAAGTTAAAAGTAAATTGGTAAAACCTTTAGGGTTTCGTTGGAAAGGTTTAGTAATATTTAATTTTAAATTTTAAGCTCAATATTATCTTGAGTCAAAATGTAAGATCGTTATCTAGCTTCAATTTTCAATGAAATGGAATAAAGACAAAAGTTATAATAAATTGGGGAAAAGATTTAGGGTTTCGTTGGAAAGGTTTAGTAAATTTTAATGATAATTTTAATTTTGATATTTTATCTTGGGTCAAATGCAGATGACATGCCTATTCACGGGGGTTTCACTCTTGGAAATTGAATTTTCTAATTGCCAGGAAAACTTTCAAAAGAGATTTTTCAATTCTGCCTGACCAACTGTAGCAAATTGCCAAGTTCAGTCGGGTCCGTAAAATGTTGCTACCAACATTGGTATTGTAAAAAAAATAACTTATAAAATTTTATCAGATTTGATAAGCTTATCTTGACGATGGCCCAGTTTTTTAAATGCTACCAATATTGTAAAAAAAATAAGTTATAAAATTTATCAGATATAGTATTTATCAGGCAGTCTTTCGATTTTGACCGTTCAAAGGTATCGTGTAACATGAATCTGGCTTCAGCTATGCAAGAGGCTATGATAAAATTGAGTCAAGCTGACCTGAATCTGAAACAGGTTTTATTTGTCATGTCAAAATGAAGACATATCGCTTAGCAGGAACCTTGAAACCGGACGGCAGGCGTAAAAATTTAAACTGGCTAATATAAACATTGTTGCGTAGTGAGAAAATTTTAACAAGAGGTCTCTATGAAATTCATATTGCTGAGAGTTGTCACGACAAATGTAGCAATGGACGCTGTCAAATGTAATTATGCAAATAGTATTAACCATTCGTTGAGTAGCATGACCAATGAAACATGACAAATGAAACGTAATTAGGAAAATAGTATTAACCAAATGGACTACAGATTAAGGAAGGGACAAATAAATAATTATATACAGACAATCAAGTTTCAAGGTCACATGAAACAAGCTTCAAGGTCACAAAAAAAAAAAAAAAAAAAAAAAAAAAAAAAAAAAAAAAAATTTTTTTTTTTTTTTTTTTTTTTTTTTCGTGTGACCTTCAAGCTTGTTTCGTGTGACCTTGAAGCTTGTCTATATTTAATATGGCTAACATAACCATAACCTCATTGTGTCTCGACATTTGCCAGCAACGGTTGTCTAGTCACTATGCCTCGTAATGTATTTTAAGCAAGATGTACGTTTTCATGAAATCAGAATGATATCATGGGTTTTATAGAATATAATAAAATAAATTAAATTAAATATTAGAAATAAAATATATTTTTTATCTGTATTTATACATGCAGACATTTCCGCTTCGCGGAAACGTCTGCATGTTTAAATACAGATAAAAAATATATTTTATTTCATACTCAATTATAGGGTCTCGTAAAGAGTTTCATCTCGCTGATTTCGAGTTTCGGCTTGTCGTATGTCGCAACAGTCTTGCTACAACCTGCACGTTTCCCACGATGCCAAATATCTTATAATTTAGTTCAGTTTATTTGCCAAGCTCGAAATACGTCGTTCTACCGTTGATCAGATGCACTCAGTGGGCTCTTCACAAGACTTGAAATTTTTGGACACGGGCAGCACCCAATTCAATATTATTTCTGTTAAATGTTTAATTTGGATGCGCCACTAATAAACTCCATTGGGACCTTGATAAGCCAGCTTAAATATCTCTGATCTAAGAGTTTGGTTCGTCAAAGAGCCAATACTAGCTTATAATCGCTCGGCAGCGTCTCTTGGATATAAAAATGATTCCCACCCGCATCTTTGAAAGAACATTCGGACCGGTCCTAACGACCATGAGATAGAGTACCAATATTGTACCTATTCTAATTTGAAGGGATATGGCTTAGCTATAAGATAATTTTGTATCTTGATAAAATATACAGGCTCTATAGATAAATTTAACAAATCTCAGTTTAAAATTTTAATTTTTTCGCTTAAAATTTACATTTTTTTGTGTAAAATTTAAAAATTTTAATGACTAAGCTAGAGATAGAGTACCAATATTGTACCTATTCTAATTTTTAAGGGATATGGCTTCTCTATAAGATAAATATGTATCTTGGTAAAATATACAGACTCGATAGCTAAATTTAAGAGATCTGAGTTTAAAATTTTAATTCTATATCTTTTCTCTTGAGACATTTGAAACTTACCAGGTTTGATTTTACGCTTCTACCATTATGCCATTGCACAACAAAGCCAGGCATTCATTTTATGTTTATCAGACCTCTGATAGTCTTTAGCTAAAATTAAAACTTGCCTTTGCAAAGTGGACAACAGCCATGCAAATACGATATAACTGGAGACCAAAAATTAAACAGCCGTCATGTAGCAATCTAAAAAAATTATGCTGGATTGAAATTATTCAAGCTGCTTATATAAAGTTAATCTAAGTAAGATGACCTTGAAAATATAGTCAGTCAAGTTTCAAGGTCACATTAAAAAAAAAAAAAAAAAAAAAAAAAAAAAATTTTTTTTTTTTTTTTTGTTTTTTGTTTTTTCACAGTTGGTTGGTTGGTTGATAATCTTATCTATATATAATATGGCTAACGTGACTACACTCTCATTGTGTCTCGACGTTTGCCAGCAACGGTCGTCTAGTCACTATGTCTCGTAATGTGTTTTCAACAAGATATACATTGATGGACACTAGAGCGTTAGATTTTTCTATAAAAGCCTATGATCTATTCTGATTTCATGAAAACCTGCAGTATCTTGTCATTTGTCAGACAAAAGTCTTGTTTTCAAAGCCAATATTGTATAAATTACGCCATTTCATCCTATTTTAAAGGAAATGGGTTTAGACATCAGGAGCGAGTTTATGCATGACCGTACAGTAGAAGAAATAAATTCCACTCCCACCCACCCTAATAGATATACTATATATATACTATATATATAGACTACAGCGCCATCTACAATGATTAGCTAAAGAAATATAGCTTTAGAAGCCAACTGAGAAATATAGCTTTAGAAACCAACTGAGAAATATAGCTTTAGAAGCCAACTCAGAAATATAGCTTTAGAAACCAACTGAGAAATATAGCTTTAGAAACCAACTGAGAAATATAGCTTTAGAAGCCAACTGAGAAATATAGCTTTAGAAGCCAACTGAGAAATATAACTTTAGAAACCAACTTCATCAACCAACCAACCAACCAACTGTGAAAAAAAAAAAAAAAAAAAAAATTTTTTTTTTTTTTTTTTTTTTTTTTTTTTTTTACAGTTGGTTGGTTGGTTTCTTTCAAGTTTGTTGGTTAGTTAATATATATATATTTATTTTCATTTATCAAGATTAGCTTTTCAATTTCATCCTGGCTTTTTTCATGTTTTTATCCAAAGGCTAAGTTTCAAAAGTCTCGCGCTTCAGCTGTGGCCTACATAAAATTGAAACAGGTGTGTCTTCTCATTTTAAATGAAACATGTTAATTTTGATCATGTCTATCTTAAATATGTCGCTTGGCCATTCAAGAAGCCTTCATGAAAATTAAAACCGGCTCCATGACAAAACGTAGCAATTAGATGTTTGAACTGAGTCCATAACCTTTTACAGTTTCCCTTTAAAATTTGTCTAAGCTATAGTAGTCTGTTCAAAAGTATCGTTTAAACGTGGATCAGCTATGCAAGAGGTCATGATAAAACTGAGTCACGTTGCCTGTATCTGAAACAGGTCAAACCTGGCAATTGAAAACGGGGCATCGTTTAGCAGGAAAAATTTAAAATTTAAACGAGCTGGACCATAAACTTAACCATTGAATTGTAAATGCTGGGCCATGCTTAGCAGTAGCAGCCCGCATTGTAAAAATAATATTTACGAGATACAATGACAAAGCGACAAATGAAAAGCTTAAAAAGTCCGTGCCAGTCTATAGCATCATTTTAAATGAAACCATTGAGCCATCCAAGAGGCTTTGATAGAATCGGCTTACTGAACAAATCTATAGGTACGCTTGAAATCTGAAAGACGTAGAGAGTAGCAGCCCATATTGTAAAAATTTAAAATTATAAAATTCAAAAGTGGATATGTAGGAAGGGTTAAGTTTCAAAGTCACATGACCAACAAACTAACTAACCAACAAACTTGAAATGAACCAACCAACCAACCTTGGAAAAAAAAAAAAAAAAAAAAAAAAAAATTTTTTTTTTTTTTTTTTTTTTTTTTAGTGCCACGCCCACCCTTGAAGCTTGTCTATATATAATATGGCTAACGTGACTACACTCTCATTGTGTCTCGACGTTTACCAGCAACGGTCGTCTAGACACTATGTCTCGTAATGTGTTTTCAGCAAGATGTACATTGATGGACACTAGAAAGTTAGATTTTTCTATAAAAGCCTATGATCTATTCTGATTTCATGAAAACCTACAGTATTTTGTAATTTGTCAGACAAAAGTCTTGTTTTCAAAGCCAATATGTATAAATATCGCTATCCCATCCTGTTTTAAAGGAAATGGGTTTAGACATCAGGAGCTAGTTTATGCATGACCTTACAGTAGAAGAAATAAATTCCACTCCCACCCACCCTAATAGATATACTATATATATACTATATATATAGACTACAGCGCCATCTACAATGATTGGCTAAAGAAATATAACTTTAGAAGCCATAAACGTAGCCATTGAATTGTAAATGCTTAGCAGTAGCAGCCCATATTGTAAAAATAGTATTTACGAGATACAATGACAAAGCGTAGAAAGACAAATGAAAAGCTTAAAAGTAGCGGCCCTGTGTCCAAATACTAGTCTATGGCATCATTTTAAATGAAACCATTGAGCCATCCAAGAGGTCTTGATAGAATCGGCTTACTGAACAAATCTATAGCTACGCTTGAAATCTGAAAGACGTAGAGAGTAGCAGCCCATATTGTAAAAATTTAAAATTATAAAATTCAAAATTGAATATGTAGGAAGGGTTAAGTTTCAACAAACTAACTAACCAATAAACTTGAAATGAACCAACCAACCAACCTTAAAAAAAAAAAAAAAAAAAATTTTTTTTTTTTTTTTTTTTTTTTTCATGTGACCTTGAATGTGACCTTGACGGAGCAATGTATAAGATATGACGGAGCTATTTATACAATATTAGTTTTGTGTCAAGTATATTATTTTTATACGTTACGTTATTTTTCGATATGTTATTTTTATACGTTACGTTATTTTTACGTTACGTTATTTTTTACGTTACGTTATTTTTACGTTACGTTATTTTTTACGTTACGTTATTTAATCTATATATTATTTTTTACGTTACGTTATTTTTTACGTTACGTTATTTTTTACGTTACGTTATTTTCGTCACTTAACATTTAGCTGACTTCTTGTACAATATTCTCTCCTGTGTTTTGTCCAATTGAAATGTCCACATACTCCAGTCGATTTGTCCTGTTTCAGATAGCGTTGCTTCTGTCTCTTGCTAAGCATGGCCCAGCATCTACAATTCAATGGTCATGACTGGCCAAACCCGTTTCAATTTTGAATTTTTACGCCTGCTAAGCGATACCCCGTTTTCAGGGGTCTTGCTAAACGATATGTCTTCGCTTTGACATGTTAATGGCTAGCGTACTTAAACCGTCATTCTATCTGAACGTCTTCTAGTCATACTTCTGTCTGATTAATGATATTTTATACATTTAAGCAAATGCCAATATATAGCCAAGTCCACGGTCAATCTTGAAATATTATTTGTTTTTATTTAAGAGAGGTCCCAACAAGATATAAATGAAGAGTCCAGGCAAGCAAATGTGTAAATTGTGTAGCCAAACCAGGCTCGTTGGAAATGAGTATTGGCAGCCTTGGATCCATAAAAGTTGAAACGTAATTATGAAAATAGTATTAATCAAATGGACAACACATTATAGGAAGAGATAAATAAATAATTATACATTGCTCCGTCAAGGTCACATTCAAGGTCACATGAAAAAAAAAAAAAAAAAAAAAAAAAAAAATATTTTTTTTTTTTTTTTTTTTTTTTTTTATGTGACCTTGAAACTTGACTGGCTATATTTTCAAGGTCATCTTGTTTAGATTAGCTCTATATACGCAGCTTGAAATATTTCAATCCAGCATAAATTTTTTAGATTGCTACATGACGGCTGTTTAATTTTTGGTCTCCAGTTATATTGTATTTGCATGGCAGCTAAGCATAATTTAAAACGTTATAGAAACACCCTCTATCGAGATGCCGTTCCATTCTATTGTCCGCACTACAAAGGAAAATTGTTAATCTTAGCTAAAAATTATCAGAGGTCTGATAGACATAAAATAAATGCCTGGCTTTGTGGTGCAATGGCAAAATTAAATTTGGTAGACCATCTTATGAAAGGCTATAAGCAATTCAAGGTTCGCGTATCATGAAGGCCTCTTGGATGGCCAAGCGATACACGTTTAAGATAGACATGATCAAAATTAACATGTTTCATTTAAAATGAGAAGACTTAGCATTTAGACACACCTGTTTCAATTTTATCGATACCATAGCTGAAGCGTGAGACTTTTGAAACTTAGCATTTGGATAAAAACATGAAAAGGGCCAGGATGAAATTGAAAAGCTAATCTTGATAAATGAAAAGTAATGAACGAGGAACAAATATATATATATATCAACCAACCAACCAACCTTGAAAAAAAAAAAAAAAAAATTTTTTTTTTTTTTTTTTTTTTTTTTTTTTTTTTAAGGTTGGTTGGTTGGTTCATTTCAAGTTTATTGGTTAGTTAGTTTGTTGAAACTTAACCCTTCCTACATATTCAATTTTGAATTTTATAATTTTAAATTTTTACAATATGGGCTGCTACTCTCTACGTCTTTCAGATTTCAAGCGTAGCTATAGATTTGTTCAGTAAGCCGATTCTATCAAGACCTCTTGGATGGCTCAATGGTTTCATTTAAAATGATGCCATAGACTAGTATTTGGACACAGGGCCGCTACTTTTAAGCTTTTCATTTGTCTTTCTACGCTTTGTCATTGTATCTCGTAAATACTATTTTTACAATATGGGCTGCTACTGCTAAGCATTTACAATTCAATGGCTACGTTTATGGCTTCTAAAGTTATATTTCTTTAGCCAATCATTGTAGATGGCGCTGTAGTCTATATATATAGTATATATATAGTATATCTATTAGGGTGGGTGGGAGTGGAATTTATTTCTTCTACTGTAAGGTCATGCATAAACTAGCTCCTGATGTCTAAACCCATTTCCTTTAAAACAGGATGGGATAGCGATATTTATACATTATTGGCTTTGAAAACAAGACTTTTGTCTGACAAATTACAAAATACTGTAGGTTTTCATGAAATCAGAATAGATCATAGGCTTTTATAGAAAAATCTAACTTTCTAGTGTCCATCAATGTACATCTTGCTGAAAACACATTACGAGACATAGTGTCTAGACGACCGTTGCTGGTAAACGTCGAGACACAATGAGAGTGTAGTCACGTTAGCCATATTATATATAGACAAGCTTCAAGGGTGGGCGTGGCACTAAAAAAAAAAAAAAAAAAAAATTTTTTTTTTTTTTTTTTTTTTTTTTTTTTTTTTTTTAAGGTTGGTTGGTTGGTTCATTTCAAGTTTGTTGGTTAGTTAGTTTGTTGGTCATGTGACTTTGAAACTTAACCCTTCCTACATATCCACTTTTGAATTTTATAATTTTAAATTTTTACAATATGGGCTGCTACTCTCTACGTCTTTCAGATTTCAAGCGTACCTATAGATTTGTTCAGTAAGCCGATTCTATCAAAGCCTCTTGGATGGCTCAATGGTTTCATTTAAAATGATGCTATAGACTGGCACGGACTTTTTAAGCTTTTCATTTGTCGCTTTGTCATTGTATCTCGTAAATATTATTTTTACAATGCGGGCTGCTACTGCTAAGCATGGCCCAGCATTTACAATTCAATGGTTAAGTTTATGGTCCAGCTCGTTTAAATTTTAAATTTTTCCTGCTAAACGATGCCCCGTTTTCAATTGCCAGGTTTGACCTGTTTCAGATACAGGCAACGTGACTCAGTTTTATCATGACCTCTTGCATAGCTGATCCACGTTTAAACGATACTTTTGAACAGACTACTATAGCTTAGACAAATTTTAAAGGGAAACTGTAAAAGGTTATGGACTCAGTTCAAACATCTAATTGCTACGTTTTGTCATGGAGCCGGTTTTAATTTTCATGAAGGCTTCTTGAATGGCCAAGCGACATATTTAAGATAGACATGATCAAAATTAACATGTTTCATTTAAAATGAGAAGACACACCTGTTTCAATTTTATGTAGGCCACAGCTGAAGCGCGAGACTTTTGAAACTTAGCCTTTGGATAAAAACATGAAAAAAGCCAGGATGAAATTGAAAAGCTAATCTTGATAAATGAAAATAAATATATATATATTAACTAACCAACAAACTTGAAAGAAACCAACCAACCAACTGTAAAAAAAAAAAAAAAAAAAAAAAAAAAAAAAAAAAATTTTTTTTTTTTTTTTTTTTCACAGTTGGTTGGTTGGTTGGTTGATGAAGTTGGTTTCTAAAGTTATATTTCTCAGTTGGCTTCTAAAGCTATATTTCTCAGTTGGCTTCTAAAGCTATATTTCTCAGTTGGTTTCTAAAGCTATATTTCTCAGTTGGTTTCTAAAGCTATATTTCTGAGTTGGCTTCTAAAGCTATATTTCTCAGTTGGTTTCTAAAGCTATATTTCTCAGTTGGCTTCTAAAGCTATATTTCTTTAGCTAATCATTGTAGATGGCGCTGTAGTCTATATATATAGTATATATATAGTATATCTATTAGGGTGGGTGGGAGTGGAATTTATTTCTTCTACTGTACGGTCATGCATAAACTCGCTCCTGATGTCTAAACCCATTTCCTTTAAAATAGGATGAAATGGCGTAATTTATACAATATTGGCTTTGAAAACAAGACTTTTGTCTGACAAATGACAAGATACTGCAGGTTTTCATGAAATCAGAATAGATCATAGGCTTTTATAGAAAAATCTAACGCTCTAGTGTCCATCAATGTATATCTTGTTGAAAACACATTACGAGACATAGTGACTAGACGACCGTTGCTGGCAAACGTCGAGACACAATGAGAGTGTAGTCACGTTAGCCATATTATATATAGATAAGATTATCAACCAACCAACCAACTGTGAAAAAACAAAAAACAAAAAAAAAAAAAAAATTTTTTTTTTTTTTTTTTTTTTTTTTTTTTTTTTTTTAATGTGACCTTGAAACTTGACTGACTATATTTTCAAGGTCATCTTACTTAGATTAACTTTATATAAGCAGCTTGAATAATTTCAATCCAGCATAATTTTTTTAGATTGCTACATGACGGCTGTTTAATTTTTGGTCTCCAGTTATATCGTATTTGCATGGCTGTTGTCCACTTTGCAAAGGCAAGTTTTAATTTTAGCTAAAGACTATCAGAGGTCTGATAAACATAAAATGAATGCCTGGCTTTGTTGTGCAATGGCATAATGGTAGAAGCGTAAAATCAAACCTGGTAAGTTTCAAATGTCTCAAGAGAAAAGATATAGAATTAAAATTTTAAACTCAGATCTCTTAAATTTAGCTATCGAGTCTGTATATTTTACCAAGATACATATTTATCTTATAGAGAAGCCATATCCCTTAAAAATTAGAATAGGTACAATATTGGTACTCTATCTCTAGCTTAGTCATTAAAATTTTTAAATTTTACACAAAAAAATGTAAATTTTAAGCGAAAAAATTAAAATTTTAAACTGAGATTTGTTAAATTTATCTATAGAGCCTGTATATTTTATCAAGATACAAAATTATCTTATAGCTAAGCCATATCCCTTCAAATTAGAATAGGTACAATATTGGTACTCTATCTCATGGTCGTTAGGACCGGTCCGAATGTTCTTTCAAAGATGCGGGTGGGAATCATTTTTATATCCAAGAGACGCTGCCGAGCGATTATAAGCTAGTATTGGCTCTTTGACGAACCAAACTCTTAGATCAGAGATATTTAAGCTGGCTTATCAAGGTCCCAATGGAGTTTATTAGTGGCGCATCCAAATTAAACATTTAACAGAAATAATATTGAATTGGGTGCTGCCCGTGTCCAAAAATTTCAAGTCTTGTGAAGAGCCCACTGAGTGCATCTGATCAACGGTAGAACGACGTATTTCGAGCTTGGCAAATAAACTGAACTAAATTATAAGATATTTGGCATCGTGGGAAACGTGCAGGTTGTAGCAAGACTGTTGCGACATACGACAAGCCGAAACTCGAAATCAGCGAGATGAAACTCTTTACGAGACCCTATAATTGAGTATGAAATAAAATATATTTTTTATCTGTATTTAAACATGCAGACATT
The DNA here is from genome assembly GCA_963930645.1 of Salticus scenicus. Lineage (NCBI taxonomy): Eukaryota > Metazoa > Arthropoda > Arachnida > Araneae > Salticidae > Salticus > Salticus scenicus. Next base: position 113,355 of record CAWVNO010002828.1, on the reverse strand, counting down.
TCCGCGAAGCGGAAATGTCTGCATGTATAAATACAGATAAAAAATATATTTTATTTCTAATATTTAATTTAATTTATTTTATTATATTCTATAAAACCCATGATATCATTCTGATTTCATGAAAACGTACATCTTGCTTAAAATACATTACGAGGCATAGTGACTAGACAACCGTTGCTGGCAAATGTCGAGACACAATGAGGTTATGGTTATGTTAGCCATATTAAATATAGACAAGCTTCAAGATCACACGAAACAAGCTTGAAGGTCACACGAAAAAAAAAAAAAAAATTTTTTTTTTTTTTTTTTTTTTTTTTTTTTTTTTTTTGACCTTGAAGCTTGTTTCATGTGACCTTGAAACTTGATTGTCTGTATATAATTATTTATTTGTCCCTTCCTTAATCTGTAGTCCATTTGGTTAATACTATTTTCCTAATTACGTTTCATTTGTCATGTTTCATTGGTCATGCTACTCAACGAATGGTTAATACTATTTGCATAATTACATTTGACAGCGTCCATTGCTACATTTGTCGTGACAACTCTCAGCAATATGAATTTCATAGAGACCTCTTGTTAAAATTTTCTCACTACGCAACAATGTTTATATTAGCCAGTTTAAATTTTTACGCCTGCCGTCCGGTTTCAAGGTTCCTGCTAAGCGATATGTCTTCATTTTGACATGACAAATAAAACCTGTTTCAGATTCAGGTCAGCTTGACTCAATTTTATCATAGCCTCTTGCATAGCTGAAGCCAGATTCATGTTACACGATACCTTTGAACGGTCAAAATCGAAAGACTGCCTGATAAATACTATATCTGATAAATTTTATAACTTATTTTTTTTACAATATTGGTAGCATTTAAAAAACTGGGCCATCGTCAAGATAAGCTTATCAAATCTGATAAAATTTTATAAGTTATTTTTTTTACAATACCAATGTTGGTAGCAACATTTTACGGACCCGACTGAACTTGGCAATTTGCTACAGTTGGTCAGGCAGAATTGAAAAATCTCTTTTGAAAGTTTTCCTGGCAATTAGAAAATTCAATTTCCAAGAGTGAAACCCCCGTGAATAGGCATGTCATCTACATTTGACCCAAGATAAAATGTCAAAATTAAAATTATCATTAAAATTTACTAAACCTTTCCAACGAAACCCTAAATCTTTTCCCCAATTTATTATAACTTTTGTCTTTATTCCATTTCCTTGAAAATTGAAGCTAGATAACGAACTTACATTTTGACTCAAGATAATATTGAGCTTAAAATTTAAAAATAAATATTACTAAACCTTTCCAACGAAACCCTAAAGGTTTTACCAATTTACTTTTAACTTTTGTATTTCTTCCATTCTATTGTATCTTTTAACCCTCCATTGGCTGATAATATTTTACGCCACGCTATGGTATTGACCTCGATAAAATGTCAACATTAAATTTAACATTAAAATTTACTAAACCTTTCCAACGAAACCCTAAATCTTTCCCCCAATTTATTATAACTTTTGTCTTTCTTCCATTTCATTGAAGCCAGATAACGAACTTACATTTTGACTCAAGATAATATTGAGCTTAAAATTAAATATTACTAAACCTTTCCAACGAAACCCTAAAGGTTTTACCAATTTATTTTTAACTTTTGTATTTCTTCCATTCTATTGTATCTTTTAACCCTCCATTGGCTGATAATATTTAACGCCACGCTATGGTATCGTTTAACGTGACCCTCTATGGTATCTTTTAAGATGACTCACAATAGATTTTGAACGTTTCTCAGCGCTACGGTATCTGTTAACGTGACTCCCTTGCATTGAATTCAATTTAGCTTGTCGCTCAAACGTGGATCAGCTATGCAAGAGGCCATGATAAAATTGAGTCAGGTGCCATGTTAAAACGAAGACATATCGCTTAGCAAGAACCTTGAAAACGAAGACATATCGCTTAGCACGTAAAAATTTAAAATGGAGATAAAATTGAAACGGGCTGAGGGTTATCTGAAACAGGAGCTGGGCCATAAAACTTTAAATGTAATTTTGAAAATAGAAAGATAAAACGCGTGGACTTTGAAAAATTTCACAGTCAGTTTGAAATGGCCAACTTTGAAAAAAAAAAGAAAGGTACGTTCGTACTAAACTAAAATGTGGTTTACGTAATTTATTAATCGTCACTTAAAAGCCACTGTGATATATGACTTTCACCCTCATCTATTTTTCTTTTCTTAGAATCCGAGTCTAAATCATTAGAACTTCTCTTATTGTCCACATCATTCAAATCAATGGTATCGTGACTAATTTCAGTATTTTCCAACTCAATAGTATTTTCCAAATCAAAAGGTTCATAAGGTATCTTTGAATCGTTTAACATCCCTTCCAAATAATCGCCAAACTCATCATCGGTTTTTGTTGACGATTCTACCTCCTTAGTCTTTGTTGAAGGTTTAGCCTCCTTAGCCTTCGTTGAAGGTTGATTATCGATTTCTGTTATGAATCCTATATTAGCTGTTTTAGAAGCCATTAATTTTCTCTCCTGAAATCCGATGAAATCTAAAATACTTCCACTAATACGTAAAATTTTTTGATTATTTTGAGTATAATAGCTGTATCTCGTATTAATTTTTATTTGTAAGATGGCTACAAACGTGTCAGTGAACGTGGGTTCGATCATACTATAAAAGCGATTCGCGACTTCAGTTCCAGTAAATACGCTGGTGTCCAGTATGCATGGTTGAAATCTTGGATTTATTTTATGACCTTTTGCTTTGAATTCGTTTGCACGTTTACCGCATTCATGACAATTCAAAACACCACTACATTCTTGAAAAGAAAATTTAAAATCGTCAGAAATTTGAACTGAGAGATCAGATGTCATCGCACGAGCAATTAAACGTAATGGCTCTGAAGCCATAATATATAAATTCAATTTGGGATTTACAAGGCCTCTATCCCCATAACTTTTCATAAATTTACAGTATGCAACGACAGCAACTTTAAAATTTGGGCGCTTGGATTCTTCATATTCATAATTCAGCGTCATATAAGATGGATTCCATAACCGTTTGGCGTCGGTGACATAATCTTGAAAAGTCACGTTATTTTTCAAACGAGCCACCCAATCTTTAGATATAAGATTTAAACAGTCTTTGTGCAAAATATTGTCGATACCCTCAGACAATTGCGGTTTTGCCAAAACCTTTGACACGAGATCTAAATAGCTATCCATGCCCTTATATTATAGTTAATTGAATAATGTTAGAAAATGAGATTTGTCAGCTGCTTATATAGGCGCTAACAATCTATCAAGGTCACAAGGTCACATTAAAAAAAAAAAAAAAAAAAAAAAAAAAAAAAAAAAATTTTTTTTTTTTTTTTTTTTTTTTTTTTTTTTTTATGTGACCTTGACCTTGGGCATGGCTGCATACTAAACATACTCTCACATTATCATTGTATTAATTTTTTATCAACAACTATATGGATTCGATAATCATTGTCTAAGCTCAAGTCCTGTCAAGTTAGACTTTGCATCTTTTAATTGAATATTTTCTGTCTTCAGACGTTTAGCGTTTGATGCTAAGCTGACATTCTCTGCCTTCAGATTGAGATTTTCTGTCTTGAAACGTTTAATGTTTATTTTAAAGCTGCTATTTTCTAACTTCAGTTTGGCATTTTTCGCTTTCAAGGCGTCGTTTTCTTTTTTCAGTCTCACAATTTCGTCGTTTTGTAAATTATAAATTATTTCGTGCAAACGTTTATTGTCTTCGTGCAAATGTCTATTGTCTTCTTGCAAGGCTTCTAGCTTCTTTCTCAAATCTTGCGTCTCTTGTTCGTAAAGAGTTTTCATCTCGCTAATTTCCTTTTTCAGCTCATCACATATCTGCATATAAGGTTTCGCGCACATAAAACAGGCCTGCTGCAACTTGCAGGGCTCCCACCATTCGTCTTTTACAATGCCAAAAAACAACTTGTAATCGCGTTCAGTTCGATTGCCTGTCTTGAAATACATCTTTTTGCCGTCGATCAGATGTAAGAAGCGTTCGGTGGGTTTGCTCGTAGACTTGAGAGTTTCGGACACGGGCAGCACCATATTCAATATTATTTGTGGCAAATGTTTGATTTTGATGCGCCATTTCCCATCGACAAACGACATAGGACCTTCTAGCAATCTCTTCGGTTCCCAGACATGATATCTCTGATTGAGAACTCTTATGATACCCCTGTCCCATAGCGTAGCCAAGACCAGCCTGTAGTCTTTAGGAAGCGTCGCTTGGATATAAAAATGGTTCAAATTGCCTGCTTCCAGACAATCGTCGAAAGAAAAATTACACTTGGACCTACGCTTGCTGAGATAGCCAAGAGTATTAACTAAATGCCAGACGGTTTTTATATTTTTACTCAAGATGCATTTGAAACCAGAATAAGGTCGATCTTCGGGCTGGATCTTATTCCATACGTTTTTCTGAAAATACTTAAGAGATGGAGATACGACTATCATATGTCTATGATGCCTGAATTTAGGATCAGATTCGGTCCCTCCGTCGCACCAACAAGAAAAGGGTAGAGTCCGCGTATTACCGTTGTCTTCGTCCATACGATAGAGAAAACTCTCGTAGGCTGTAGCTCGAACCATCACATGAATGAATACCAGGTCGCTTTGTAAATATTTCAGGACGCATGCAGCTGCCAAATTCAGAGAATGGTCTTGAAAAGAAACAGGCGGTTCCGGTAACTCAATCTCCCAGACAGGCTCGTAAGCCCGGCTACCGTCTGGAAAAATTTGATCATGTCCAAAAAAGTCATTATTCTCACACATAGGGTTGAAGTTGAAAGGATATCCATCTGGAACGGACACATCATCTTCTTCGGGTAAGGGTTTGGCAATCCGAATTTTAAATTGCAAATAACAGTTTATAAGATGATCGGCCGCCAGGTACTTCTTTCGCCGCTGGAATGTGTGCCGTCTCTTGTTGTCAGGACACCAAACACATTTCAGCAAAGGGTCTATGTTGCGCTGTTCATGACAATGCTTTTCATATTTTTTAGGTAGGATCAGGACTTGGCAATGGGGACATTTAAACTCAAATACATCTCTCTTAATAAGATTCCTATACTTTTGCATCGTGTAACGAGCCGCCATAATTATATTAGACTGAGTAAGGAAAAAAGATAATAGTTTATAAATTCATTTGTCAAGGGTATATATAGTCTATGTTCAAGGTCACATGAAAAAAAAAAAAAAAAAAAAAAAAATCTTTGAAAAAAATTTTTTTTTTTTTTTTTTTTAGTGTGACCTTGAAGCTTGACTCGTGTGACCTTGACGGGTTATATATCTTTCAGATTTCAAGCGTACATATCAATTTGTCGTGACACCTGTTTCAGGATAGCACTCAGCCGGTTTCAATTTTCATGAGGGTTTCTTGGATGGCCAAGTGATCCACGTTTAAGACGATCAATATTAACAGGTTTCATTTAAAATGAGAAGGCCCTAGCATTTGGATTGAATAATGTTTCAGATACACCTGTTTCAATTTTATAGCATCTGGACAAAACTCGAAAAAGGTCAGGATTAAATTGAAAAGCTAATCTTGATACTAATTTCCTAATTACGTTTCAATTTTCATTTGTCATGCTACTCAACGAATGGTTAATACTATTTTCATAATTACATTTAAATTTTCCAGCGTTCATTGCTACATTTGTCGTGACAACTCTCAGCAATTTAAATTTTATAGAGACCTCTTGCTAAATTTTACGGATTCTCTCTACGCAACAATTGTTTCAGGTTTTGATTAGTTTGTTTCGGGATGCACTCAGCTTGACTCATGAAGGCTTTTTGGATGGACCAAGTTTAAGATCGACTGTGCCACGATCAAAATTAACAGGTTTCATTTAAAATGGGAAGATCTAGCATTTGGACACGATTGGATGGAATCCTGTTTCAGATACAGGTTCAAATTTATCATATTTGTCATTACGAGCAATAATAACTAGACAACCGTTGCTGACAAATGTTGAGAGACAATGAGAGTGTGGAGGCAAATAGATAATTATATATAGCCAGTCAAACCAACCAACCAACCAACCTTGAAAAAAAAAAAAAAAAAAAAAAAAATTTTTTTTTTTTTTTTTTTTTTTTTTTTTTTTTTCAAGGTTGGTTGGTTGGTTTCTAAAGTTATATTTCTAAAGTTATATTTCTCAGTTGACTGCTACAGTTATATTTCTAAAGTTATATTTCTAAAGTTATATTTCTCAGTTGGCTTGTAAAGCTATATTTCTCAGTTGGCTTCTAAAGCTATATTTCTTTAGCCAATCATTGTAGATGGCGCTGTAGTCTATATATATAGTATATATATAGTATATCTATTAGGGTGGGTGGGAGTGGAATTTATTTCTTCTACTGTAAGGTCATGCATAAACTAGCTCCTGATGTCTAAACCCATTTCCTTTAAAACAGGATGGGATAGCGATATTTATACATTTTTGGCTTTGAAAACAAGACTTTTGTCTGACAAATGACAAGATACTGCAGGTTTTCATGAAATCAGAATAGATCATAGGCTTTTATAGAAAAATCTAACGCTCTAGTGTCCATCAATGTACATCTTGTTGAAAACACATTACGAGACATAGTGACTAGACGACCGTTGCTGGCAAACGTCGAGACACAATGAGAGTGTAGTCACGTTAGCCATATTATATATAGATAAGATTATCAACCAACCAACCAACTGTGAAAAAAAAAAAAAAAAAAAAAAAAAAAAAAAAAAAAAAATTTTTTTTTTTTTTTTTTTTTCAAGGTTGGTTGGTTGGTTGATATATATATATCTTTTCCTCGTTCATCAAGATTCGCTTTTCAATTGTCATGACCAAACGATTGGTTACTAAAGTTTTTTTGGATCTCTGTCATTGGATCTCGTTAATACTATTTTCATAATTACGTTTAAATTTTTACAATATGAGCTGCTAATCTCTACGCGTTCAGTTTTTCTGGCTCAGCATCTCAATTTAAAAGCTACATTTGTCCCGTTTCAATTTTATCGAGGTTAAATTTTTATGGATAATGTTGGCTGTCCCGTTTGCAGGTCCAATCGATGGGATGGCATAGCTGAAGCCGCTTTAAGCGATTCCGTTGAACGGCTTAGACAATTTTCATTTGTCTACTCATAAAATTTATAAGTTATTTTTTTTACAAATCCAATATTGGTAGGAGATAGATTTAAAAAAAATGGGTCAAACGAGGCTTCCATCGTCAAGATAAGTCATAATGACAAATCTGACATGAGGAAGCCTCGTTTGACCCAAATTTTTTAAATTTTTAATATTTTTAGAGTGATATGTAATTTGGCTGTTCGGACTCATCTATTATATATTCTAGAGTGCCAGGTGTCATGAGATCTTTCATCATAGAGTCTAGTAGTAGCTGATCTGGCATGGGAGAGCATACTATATTATTAAGATCTTCAGGTACCGCTGGGCTTTGAATAGGCCATTCACTATGAAATCCTGGATTTTCAACAAAAGGTATTGAATGTTCAATAGGTGCAGGCTCTGGATTTGCAATAGGTGCAGGCTCTGGTTCTCTAGTTTCAGGCTCTGTATTTGTTGCAGCGTCCTTGAAGGTGAGCTTACGTTTCTTTAAACGCTTGGGATTCTTTTCGGCCTTACGTTTTACCGATGCAGTTCTCATATCCATTCCAGGTAGATCAGGCCCGTAGGTGCGTACGAAGTTGTTTTTAAGGGGATCTGTCAATACTTTCCAGATTTGAGAGTTATATTGTTCTGCATAATTTGTAGTGACCACGGTTATTGTTTTGTCCAACACAACAGGAGGGTTCGTCGGCAAATAGATTTCTGGCAAATCGGTTACTGGTTCTGGCTTTTGGGATGGTTCTGGCTCTTGGGATGATTCTGGCTCTGAGATTGGAGCTGTTTGAATATATTCAGAGGGTGGCTCGTCATCATCATCCATATGAGGTATCATAGGTGTTGGCACAGATACCTCATACATCCCATCTATTTTCGTGATTCTTTCTACCAACGGATTTTTTACCTTGAAACCCAGCTTCAAGCTCTCCCGCACAACATGTAGACTGAAGAAATTCTTTTGCGTCGTAAATAAAATATAGGTAGTGCCAGCAGGTATCTTGTAGCTTGAGCGAGCAATCAATATGAACCTCTCGTAGAAGTGAAGCTTGTCCCCTGAGAAATATCTGCTGTCAGCTCTCACTCGTGTCTCGTTGGGGGGTCTCACATAGAACAGCAATGGTGCGTCCAACGTCTGGATAATATGGGCGCATCCTTGCCCAACGGTTCTCTGTCCAAACGTGAAATGACCTTTCACCAGAAATTGGTTATGAGGGCACTTGAAACCAATTCTCATATCAGCGTTGGTTCTGTTGGCTTCGCTGGGGGGTCTTTTGAATCTGTTCATAACAGTGATCCATTTTATGTCTTGAGGTCTCAACGGATAGATTGTCTGGGCCTCTCTGCCTAGTGCTGGAATCGTATTCAGGATCTTGTCCGTCAGAGTACGTTTTTTAAACGAAATATTATGATCAGGTGTCAGATGTAGGCAGAACATATGGATTTTGCCTTCTCCGATCATTGTTTGGAAATGAGGATATTTCTTCAGCTTCTTGACAGAAGTCGAAAGAATATTCGGAAAAGGCTCAGTCATTCCGAAAAGGTTATGAAGAGCGTTAGCCGCTTTAAGTTTCTTCACAGAGCATTGATGCTTATACATGTTACCAGTTCAAGCTCCGAAGAGAGAATGACTATTCGATCGAATGGCAGAGCTTATATAGTCGATCTGAAGGCAGGATGTTGCATAACTCATTTTCTACGAAAACAGGATAAGATAAGGCTATTTATAGAATTATTGTCGCTGAACGCGAAAACAGGATATTGCAAAACAGGACACGGAAACAGGATGCTGAACACGGAAACAGGATGCGGTAAAGATTTTTATAGATGCTGAAACAAATAAGCATTGCTGGACAATGATAGTGTAGATACTTTAGCATGATATATATAGGTTATCTAGAGTCAATCAACTAATCAACCAACCTTGAAAAAAAAAAAAAAAAAAAAAAAAATTTTTTTTTTTTTTTTTTTTTTTTTTTTTTTTTCAAGGTTGGTTGATTGGTTGCTTGACATTAGCTAACCTATATATATATCATGCTAAAGTGTCTTTGGTTGATTTTATATTTCTATAATTTTTTTCAAGATATTTTTTTGGGACTTTGCCATTTTTCACCAATCTGGAAAATTTTTCAAAATTTATCATTTCGATTTTATAGTTTTTGATTTCTAAATAATATTTTTTTGCCAATCTTGAAATTTTTTTAAGTTGGTTGATAATAGTTTATATATAAATTTATATCTCCAAGATTTCAGTTATAAAAGTATCCATTCAAAATCTTAAGTATCCGTTCAAAATCTTAAAGTACAAATCGATACGCATCCAATATTGGCAATATAATTGTTACAAAAAAAACGGGTCGAACGAAGTGTCAAAGACAGGAATCTGCCATGAGACACTTCGTTCGGCCCGATTTTTTTATAAATCGTTTGGGTTTAAACCCAACTGTAGTATTTTCTAGCCTCTGTATTTATAAGGCTGTAGCATTTCCCATCTCTCAGACTGACGTTCGATTTGACAACGACTATGCCATGCCGTCTTCGAATTCTTGGATCTTCAAAGCCAGCAGTTTTTAATTTAGGTCGTACCACGAAATCTATCTTCGGTGGAGGCTTCCAGGCACGATAAGTTGTTACGTTGGACTCTGGAGATTTTGGTAGCGGGCTTAATAGCTTTGGTACTTTAAAATAAATCATCTCTGACATGGGTATTGAAATTTGAACTGGAACTTGAACAGATTTAGAAGCTGGAACTGGAACTGGAACTTGAACAGATTTAGAAGCTGGAACTGGAACTTGAACTTGAACTGGAACTGGAACTGGAACTTGAACAGATTTAGAAGCTGGAACAGATTTAGAAGCTGGAACTGGAACTGGAACTGGAACAGATTTAGAAGCTGGAACTGGAACTGGAACTGGAACAGATTTAGAAGCTGGAACTGGAACTGGAACTGGAACGCGTTTAGATTTGAAAACTGGAGATGGTCTGGAAACTGGTTTTGGAGTTGGCATGGACATGTCTCGATTATAATTGCATAATAACTCGAGAGAAAGACGAGACGTATTCAAGACATTCCATTCAGGCTTTACGGCATAGTCATAGTCAAATCGCTCGTCGGTCAGAGAGTCGAAAGAAAACATTTCCATTTTGAAAAACAGAGGCTCAGAATGAATAAGCTGAGGCGAGAGGCTCGTATTTATACTCTGGCAAGCGGATGCGTGAGATCTGATAAGCGGTTCTGAGAAACGACATCAGTAATACTATATAAGGCTCGACAGGATGACGTTTTATAGATTAGAGAGGCTTGACGCATCTATAAATAACTTATCACGTCCTGTTTTTGAGGAAACGGTTTACATAATATCCTGCCAACAGATTTGTTCTAGAAGAATTTTATCGGATCATCTTGAAGGCTTCAAGCGACAAACTAATTTTCTAAAAATTTTAACAGATGAGAGATATGACCGTTGCTGGCAAAGATCGAGATAGAATGAGGAGGTGGCAAGTCAGCGATCCTATATATAGAGGAGATAATCAACCAACTGTGGAAAAAAAAAAAAAAAATTCTTTGGAAAAAAAAAAAAAAAAAAAAAAAAAATTCTTTGAAAAAAAAAAAAAAAAAAAAAAAAAAAAAAATTTTTTTTTTTTTTTTCATAGTTGGTTGGTTGATTATATCCTCTATATATAGGATCGCTGACTTTCTACCTCCTCATTGTGTCTCGACATTTGCCAGCAACGGTCGTCTAGTCACTATGCCTAGTTGAAAAATTGAAAATTTTAACAGATGAGAGATATGACCGTTGCTGGCAAAGATCTAGATAGAATGAGGAGGTGGCACGTCAGCGATCCTATATATAGAGAAGATTATCAACCAACCAACCAACTGTGAAAAAAAAAAAAAAAAAAAAAAAAAATTTTTTTTTTTTTTTTTTTTTTTTTTTCACAGTTTTTTTTTCACAAAAAAAAAAAAAAAAAAAATTTTTTTTTTTTTTTTTTTTTTTTTTTTTCACAGTTGGTTGGTTGGTTGAATTCATTCTATATAAATAGCCGACTCTTCTCCAATCAGTCTTCTTCTGTCCCAGTAAATCTATCCATTGTTAGATCCTGCCGGCTTTAGAACGATATGCTATCTCTAGCTTAGCCATGGAACGTTTCTAATTTATGTCTGGCAGATTAACAATACGCTATCTTAGCCTGTTTCTAATCTATTCAAACTTTTTACGATGATTAAGTATCGCGAGTCAAATTTATTTTGGCGTACCTTTAATCGCTACCGAAAAAAAATGGATGGCTCTAATATAGGTATAGGCTACGTAAGCGATTCGTTCAGGATACAATCGAGGAACGTACTGCTAGAGGATAAGATACGCATTTTTGGCTTGAAACAAATCATGGTACCGCTGTCGGAAAAAGTACGGTTTATTAAAGACATTTTACATAAGAGACATCATTGAGTTTGAAATAAAATATTTTTTTATCTGTATTTAAACATGCAGACATTTCCGCGAAGCGGAAATGTCTGCTTGTTTAAATACAGATAAAAAAATATTTTATGTTATTATATTTTATAAAAACCCATGATCTATTCTGATTTCATGAAAGCCTGCAACATCTTGTCATTTGTCAGACAAAAGTCTATAAAAATCTTGTTTTCTAAACCAATATTGTATAAATAACGTTATCCCATCCCATTTTAAAGAAAACGGGTTTGGGTATCACGGAGCTGGTTTATGCATGACCTTACAGTAGAAGAAATAAATTCCACTCCCACCCACCCTAATAGATATACTATATATATACTATATATATAGACTGCAGCGCCATCTACAATGATTGGATAAAAAAATATAACTTTAGAAACCAACTGTGAAATATTTACATATCTAGCTTAACCCTTAAAAATTTAAAATTTTACACAAAAAATTAAAATTTTAAACGAAAAAATTAAATTTATAAACTCAGATCTCTTAAATTTATCTATAGAGTCTGTATATTTTACCAAGATTCATATTTATCTTATAGAGAAGCCATATCCCTTCAAATCGTTACGATATTGGTACTCTATCTCTAGCTTAGCCATTAAAATTTTTAAATTTTACACAAAAAGTTAAAATTTTAAACGAAATTTTTAGACTCAGATCTCTTAAATTTATCTATAGATATTTTATCAAGATACATAATTATCTTATAGAGAAGCCATATCCCTTGAAAATTACAAATTCAAAATATTTTACAGATGACTGTTGTTGGCAGACGTCGAGACAAAATGAGATGTGGGTACGCTAACCATCCTATATATAGGACGCACGAAAAAAACTAATGTTCAATAAATGAGGTTAGTTCCGTTAAGTTATAGATTCTGCTCCGTCCTTGAAGATGTGTTCAAGGTCACACGAAAAAAAAAAAAAGAAAAAAAAAAAAAAAAAAAAGAAAAAAAAAAAAGAAATTTTTTTTTTTTTTTTTTTTTTTTTTTTTTTTTTCAAGGTCGTTGGATTTCTTGTGGGCGTGGCTTCATCCCATATATATATAGAGAGAGAGATAAACTCGCTTACGTATCCAAACCGTCATTGTCCAGTCATGTCTCTGTTGGCTTAGTTATTTTTATCTATACATTTAAATTGATACCATTTTATCTCGTTTTCCAGAGTCTTAAATTTAATTTCTACAATATTGGCTTATTATAGTTTATATGTTTAAATAGTCTTCATGCTATCCTGATAATCTCTTCGATACTAGCTTAAATAGATTTTTTTATAAATTTAATATCAAAGTCTCAAATTAAACCCGTCCAATATTGGCACTATATCTATCGCAAAAAAATGAGTCGAACGAGGTGTCAAAGACAGAAATTCTGCCATGAGACACCTCGTTCGACCCATTTTTTTACTCTCATTTGAAAGATCAACATAAGCTCTCTATTTGTTGCTCATTAGATAGCCTCCTGATGGTCATCTTCAACGGTCCGGTCATTTGAGATTTGTATAAGTCATAGTCCTCATACTCAAGCTCAAAAAATTTCCTCACCTGTAGTTGGTATGCGGCAAGGAAGTCTTCGAACTTGGTACGGGACCTTTCGACAAATCGAACACCAATGGCTTTCACGAAGCTGAGCTTCATGTTAGCCTGGTATTTCACCATGGCCGAACCATCGAACATTTTATCAAATTCCTGTTCGCCCATGAACCCTTTCAAATGATGTTTGGCTTCGCTAATGGAGAAGATTCTCGTCTTAGCGAGCCATTTAGGTAAATCGATCTTAGGGTCCATCACGTCTCGGACGGTGAGGCCTGCATATTTTTCGGCAAATTTTAGATCTAGAGGGTGCCTCGAATAAATAGCCAGGTCCTCAGCCCGGACAAACAGGGTGCCATCAGTGGCCATTAAGCATTTAAAGGCAACGCCATAAGCATAATTTTTTACATGGAAAAACATGACTGACAGAGAGCTAATGAATCTAAGCAGCTAGTAGAGAGATCGACTAGCAATTGAAGAGCTCTCGCTGGACACTCGTATATATACCCGGTCTTATCAATAGGATCTGATAGTAATTTTCTACGAACCGCTTATCAAGAGGAAAGGCTTGCATAATATCCTGTCTCTTGAGCAATTTTTATCGATCTGATTATAACCGGGCATCCTGAGGAAAGGCTTACATAATATCCTGTCAACACTTCTCGAAAACTCTTTTTATAGAGATCTGATTGTAATTTTAACCGGGAGCCGCTTATCAAGCATCCTGAGGAAAGGCTTGCATAATATCCTGTCTCTCGAAAATCTTTTTATAGAGATTAGATTATAATGACTGGCTTGGCTACACTTAGTCTTTAAAAATTTTAATGTAAATTTTAAACGAAAAAAATTAAATTTTTAAATTCAGATCCCTTAAATTTAGCTATCGATATTTTACCAAGATTCATATTTAGCTTATAGCTAAGCCTTGAAAATTAGAGATCAGATTATGATGACTGATACACTTAACCTTTAAAAATTTTAAATTTTACATAAAAAATGTAAATTTTAAACGAGAAAAATTAAATTTTTAAATTCAGATCCCTTAAATTTAGCTATCGAATCTGTATATTTTACCAAGTTTCATATTTATCTTATAGCTAAGCCATATCCCTTGAAAATTTAGAATTATAATGACCGCCATACTTAGTCTTTAAAAATTTTAAATTTTATACAGTAAATTTTAAACGAAACAATTAAATTTTTAAACTCAGATACCTTAAATTTGTCTATAGATATTTTACCAAGATACAAAATTATCTTATAGCTAAGCCATATCCCTTGAAAATTACAAGTTCAAATCGGTACGCATCCAATGTTGGCACTCTATCTATCGCAAAAAAATGGGCCGAGCGAAGCCTCAATGACTTATGTCATGAGAGGCTTCGCTCGACCCATTTTTTTGCACCTCGTCCTGATCTTAAGACGAGGATTTATAAAAGTAGGGCTTGTTTCCCACCAAAACTTTTATTTTTTTGGGGAAATACCCTAGCTCCAAGTCTTCGTACCTCTCTCCGAAGACATAGCTATCCATCGGTACAGATTGCAGGTAAGAGTCCATGGATATTTTCAAATCAGCTATAAAACTCTCCATGGTAGCATTGGAAGAGCTAATGCATGCTATCTTGATACGTATGGGCCTTCTGATGTTGAACGTACACTCTATCGGCGACAAAATCTCGATAGGCCCCTGAAATAAGGATTGAAATTCGCCTAGATGCATATCCAACAGCGTGTTGGCATCTTCCAATCCAAAAATACGTGTCTTGGCTAGAGACGGAGGCAGGCTCAAGCCCTCGGGAGCGATGTCAGTCACTGTAAGATGGCATAAGTTTAAAACGCCAGAAGGATTTTGATAGCCCATGGTGCGAGCTACGTCTGAACCTTTGATAAAAATTTCACCGTCAAAAGTCAAAAAACAAGTAAATTTCACGTTTAACTCTTCAGCTAAAATTTGAAATATCATTTTGGAGCTTTTAGAATATCAAGCAGTCAGAATGAAATGTCTCGTCCAGCAGCCTGTATTTATACTAGCAGCAATCTCTATTTCTATCTAAATTTCTTATCGACATCCTCTGACGCACATCCTCTTACGCACGTCCTGTAGATTATGCAAGATCCCGCTCAAACGACAAATTAATTCTAAAAATAAGTTTATCGAGGATTACATAATATCCTGTCAACAGATTAGTTCTAGAAGAATTTTATCAGAAGGTTCTAAGAAAGCTTGCTAAAATTAGGTCGCGAATCGGGTATATATACGAGCTGCCTCTAAGAGCCTGCATCATTTTGACTTATATTGCTATTAAGTCATGCTATTCACAATTGAACATCCACAGCTGGATGCTAAAATCCTATTCGTAGTCTCTGCGGATGGACTTTTGTTCGTCAGGGCCTCTGATGTGGCCAAGCTGATGGGTAAGGGTAGTGCATACGTAAAAAAAACTACCAAGCTAAAGGTGAGGGACCTCGTTTACAAAAGGTTCAGGATACCTGTCTCTTTAGCTAATACCTGGGTGTATCCAATAGAAGAGATTCATTTCGGAGATGCGCTGTCGACCATGGGTTTTGAGGCCATGATGAAATCTGCTAAGATTGACATCTTAGATCCTATAGTGCCAACTGCATGCATCCATAAAGCAGTCAGAATTCGGATCGTGAGGAATTCTGATGTCTTCATAGATGAATTCTTAAAGGATTTCATAGAAAGAACCCTGCTGTTCTATGATGGAGACCACGATGATGACCCTCGCCTACACGAAGATAGATTTGAGACTATTTCTTGGACAGACACCCCTCCGTCAAAAATCAAAGTCTTCGTGGGAAATCGATCTCGCTGGTATAAACTGATGCCTTAGAGATTTAAATTGGAGGGGGCAAAAAAATGGGCCGAACGAAGCGTCTCATGGCAGATTTCTGTCGTTGACGCTTCGTTCGGCCCATTTTTTTGCGACGGTAGTAAGCCAATATTGGATGGGTACAAATTGAGACTTTGAATGGGGTCTCTGAGATAGATAATATTAATATTTCAATATTGAAACGATACTAATGCCTTTGAATCTGAGATAGCTAATGTCTTTGAATCTGAGATAGAAATTTACAATATTGAATAAGGACATTTTTTTAAATGAATGCCGTACCAATATTGAATATATTTTTTAACGATTCGATAAACAAATAATATATTTAAATAATAAATATTTAAAGAATAAAATATTTATATAGTCAATCTGAAGGATTGCATAACTCATTTTCTACGAAAACAGGATGAGATAAGGCTTTTTATAGAATAATTTATCGCTGGATATTGCATAACTCATTTGCATTGAAAACAGGATACTGAACACGGAAACAGGATGCAGTAAAGATATTTATAGACGCTGAAACAAATAAGTATTGCTGGACAATGATAGTGTATATACTTTAGCATGATATATGTGTTAAAAGAGTTAATCAACTAATCAACCAACCTTGAAAAAAAAAAAAAAAAAAAAAAAAAAAAAAAAAAAATATTTTTTTTTTTTTCCAAGGTTGGTTGATTGGTTGATTGACTCGGATTCATTCTTTATAAATAGCTGTACTCAAACCTTCATTCCTTCATTCTGTCTGAATCTCTTCTAGCATCAACCTTCTACTAAAACGCTCCTAACATTAAGATACTTTAGCATGATTGGTTGATTGGTTAATGTCTTTAAATCTGAGATAGAAATTTACAATATTGAATAAGGGCATTTTTTAAATGAATGCTGTACCAATATTGAATATATTTTTTTAACGATTCGATAAACAAATAATATATTTTTAACTATTCGATAAACAAATAATATATATTTTTTAACGATTCGATAAACAAATAAAATATTTAAATAATAAATATTTTATTATTAAAATAAAATATTTAAATAATAAATATTTTATTATTAAAATAAAATATTTAAATAATATATTTAAATTCTAAATATTTATTATTCGAACCGAACGTGAACAATTCTGACGGGGTGGAGTTGCTCGAAGAATACTTCTGGCGACTGTCTGATAGACCTTTATATGCCGTAAAGAAGTAGGTTCACCCAGCTTTGCGGTACTTGGCATAGGAGCTGTAGTTTGAATAGAATACCCTTGTAACTGTAATCTTTAAATCTTAATTGTAAAAATTTACATGCTTAAATTTCTAATGTCTCGTCAACGTTGCTGAGATTTGCGGTACTTGGCATAGGATCTGTAGTTTGAATAGAATACCCTTGTAACTGTAATCTTTAAATCTTAATTGTAAAAATTTACATGCTTAAATTTCTAATGTCTCGTCAACGTTGCTGAGATTTGCAGTACTTGGCATAGGAGCTGTAGTTTGAATAGATCGTAACTGTAATCTTTAAATCTTAATTGTAAAAATTTACATGCTTAAATTTCTAATGTCTCGTCAACGTTGCTGAGATTTTCGGTACTTTGGCATAGGAGCTGTAATTTGAATAGATCGTAACTGTAATTTTTAAATCTTAATTGTAAAAATTTACATGACTGCATGCTTTAATTTCTAATGTCTCGTCAGCGTCTATTATTGGACTCGTCTGATTTTGACATGAGATGTCTCGGACAGGGACCATTCCAAGAGGTGCAATCGAAAGCTTAAATTTCATGCGACTATTCTTTTTCGGTCTTGGCTGACGCAAAGGCTGAAATGCTAAATTTAAAACAACAAATGTTTGACTTGCAATCCAAATTGAATGTAGATATTGCACTCTTGAAAAACTAAGATTGGGAATTTTGACGTGAGAAGGCTCAAATTAGAGATGGGCATTCAGCAGATCCAAAATTAAATCCGTTTATCATGTCCGTCTCAAACTAAATGGCTACACAATAGGCTTAATAATTTTTTTTTTTAAATGGATAAGGTTAGGCGACGACAGTTTTTAAATGAATGCTGTACCAATCTTAACGATTCCATAAACATATAAAATATTTAAATTCTAAAAATTTATTATTTAAATCTGAAAGGGTGAAGTTGCTCGAAAATTATTGCTGGTGACTGTCTGATAGATCTTTAGATGCGTAAAGTAATAGGTTCGCCCAGCTTTGCGGTACTTGGCATAGGAGCTACCGTTTGAATTTCTGAAAGGGTGAAATATGCTCGAAAAATATTGCTGGTGACTGTCTGATAGACCTTTAGATGCGTAAAGAAGTAGGTTCACCCAACTTTGCGGTACTTGGCATAGGAGCTGTAGTGAAATCAGAATGAGGTCATGGGTTTTTATAGATTATCATGAAGCCAGACGGTTGCTGGTCATACGCAATGATGATTTGGATACGTTAGCCATATTATATTGATTCATTAGACATTATGCTGGATACCGGTATTTTATTTAAAATGTTTTAAAACGGAGACATGATATATATATAGGCCACACCAAAAAACTAATGTTGCATAAATGAATCC
The DNA here is from genome assembly GCA_963930645.1 of Salticus scenicus. Lineage (NCBI taxonomy): Eukaryota > Metazoa > Arthropoda > Arachnida > Araneae > Salticidae > Salticus > Salticus scenicus. The sequence continues at coordinate 94,773 of CAWVNO010002828.1, read as the reverse complement.
GTTAAGTTAAAGATACTGCTCCGTCCTTGAAGATGTGTTCAAAGTCACACGAAAAAAAAAAAAAAAATTTTTTTTTTTTTTTTTTTTTTTTCAGGTGCCACGCCCACCCTTGAAGCTTGTCTATATTTACTACGGATAACATGACTACACTCTCATTGTGTCACGACATTTGCCTGCAACGGTCGTCTAGTCACTATGTCTCGTAATGTGTTTTCAGCAAGATGTACATTGATGTACACTAGAGAGTTAAATTTTTCTATAAAAACCTATAATCTATTCTGATTTCATGAAAACCTGCAGTATCTTGTCATTTGTCAGACAAAAGTCTATAAAATCTTGTGTTCAAAGCCAATATTGTATAAATAACGCTATACCCATCCTATTTTAAAGAAAATGGGTTTAGACATGAGGAGCCAGTTTATGCATGACCTTACAGTAGAAGAAATAAATTCCACTCCCACCCACCCTAATAGATATACTATATATATACTATATATATAGACTGCAGCGCCATCTACAATGATTGGCTAAAGAAATATAACTTTAGCAGCCAACTGAGAAATATAGCTTTAGCAGCCAACTGAGAAATATAACTTTAGAAATATAACTTTAGAAACCAACTTCATCAACCAACCAACCAACCAACTGTTTAAAAAAAAAAAAAAAATTTTTTTTTTTTTTTTTTTTTTTTTCGTGTGACCTTGTGACCTTGATAGCTTTATAGCGCCTATATAAGCAGCTGACAAATCTCATTTTCTAACATTACTCCTACATATGTGGCGACAACGATGAAAGGGTTTTGAAAATAGCTGGTCTGAAGACTCTCTGCAAAGTCCAGGTAACTATGTTATTTTTTTTTAAATGTAGTTTAATATTTTTCGTTTTCGCAGATTACCTTATGAAGGCCTTGCCTCTGAAAATATTGTCTGGATGGCTTCGTCTCTGAATCTATATAATTATTAATAAAATATTTTAAATTCTAAGGCCTAAATTTACAACATTAGTATGAAATCTTGTAAATTTATAGGATACTCACGGGTCAATTTTAGTTTTTTCGATAACAAGTTTGAACGAAGGGCTTACCCTTGGAAAATATCAAAGGATTCTCTGCAAAGTCGACGCAAAGATTTTTTTCTTAAATGTAGTTTAACCTACTGATCAGACATCGATATTAAATTTTTAATCGTGTAAGATTGACACCGATTAGCCTTGCTGTTTGGATTCTAAAGAAATCATTGGGCCTATCCAAAATAATTTTCGTAGACCCAAGGCTTAAAGTATTGTTTCCTAAACCAAGAGGATGTCCAAACTCGATACGGACTGAGGGTTTTCAAAATATCAGAATCGATTATGGACACTGAAAATTTATATTTTTAAGAAGATATTTTATAAGGATGAGCTTGTCATGTAGAAGGTTTATTTTTCCCTACAGAAAATCCTTATGTAAATGTATTTTAGGGAAAACGTAGGGATAAACCAAATTTCAGTATATACTAATTTTCTGATTTTTTTCCCTAAATTATCCCTACTAATATCTTTAGAAATTTATTACATATCTTATACTTATATTTAAAATTATCCCTACTAATATCTTTAGAAATTTATTACATATCTTATACTTATATTTATATTTATATTTATATTAATATTATATAAGTATAAGTATATAATATAATATAATATAATATAATATAATATAGTATAAATAGTATATATGTATATAAATATGTATATAATATAATATAATATAATATAATATAATATAATATAATATAATATTTAGTATATAATATTTAGTATATAATATATAATATATAATATAATATTAAAAAAAAAAAAAAAATCTATCCATTTCTATAGGGTAGCTACGATTCATGCTCCTACCTTCTCCTATTTTGCTCCGACTTGCTTTTTGTGGCAACGAGCTTCAAGGTCACACGGAAAAAAAAAAAGAAAAAAAAAATTTTTTTTTTTTTTTTTTTTTTTTTTTTTTTTTTTTTTAGGTGCCACGCCCACCCTTGAAGCTTGTCTATATATACTATGGCTAAACATGACTACACTCTCATTGTGTCTCGACATTTGCCTGCAACGGTTGTCTAGTCACTATGTCTCGTAATGTGTTTTGAGCAAGATGTATATTGATGGACACTAGAGAGTTAAATTTTTCTATAAAAGCCTATGATCTATTCTGATTTCATGAAAACCTGTAATATCATGTCATTTGTCAGACAAAAGTCTATAAAATCTTGTTTTCAAAGCCAATATTGTATAAATAACGTTATCTCATCCTATTTTAAAGGAAATGGGTTTAGACATCAGGAGCTAGTTTATGCATGACCTTACAGTAGAAGAAATAAATTCCACTCCCACCCACCCTAATAGATATACTATATATATACTATATATATAGACTGCAGCGCCATCTACAATGATTGGCTAAAGAAATATAGCTTTAGCAGCCAAGTGAGAAATATAGCTTTAGCTGCCAACTGAGAAATATAGCTTTAGCAGCCAACTGAGAAATATAACTTTAGCAGCCAACTGAGAAATATAACTTTAGAAATATAACTTTAGAAACCAACTTCATCAACCAACCAACCAACCAACTGTGAAAAAAAAAAAAAAAAAAAAAAAAAAAAATTTTTTTTTTTTTTTTTTTTTTTTTTTCTCGTGTGACCTTGTGACCTTGATAGCTTTATAGCGCCTATATAAGCAGCTGACAAATCTCATTTTCTAACATTACTCCTACATATGTGGCGACAACGATGAAAGGGCTTTGAAAATATTAGCTGGTCTGAAGACTCTCTGCAAAGTCCAGGTAACTATGTTATTTTTTTAAAATGTAGTTTAATATTTTTCGTTTTCTCAGATTACCTTATGAAGGCCTTGTCTCTGAAAATATTGTCTGGATGGCTTTGTCTCTGAATCTATATAATCATTAACAAAATATTTTAAATTCTAAGGCCTAAATTTACAACAGTAGTATGAAATCTTGTAAATTTATAGGATATTCACGGGTCAATTTTGGTTTTTTCGACAACAAGTTTGGACAAAGGGCTTACCCTTGGAAATATGAACGGATTCTCTGCAAAGTCGACGCAAAGATTTTTTTCTTAAATGTGGCTTAACCTACTGATCAGACGTCGATATTAAAATTTTAATCGTGTAAGATTGACTCCGATTAGCCTTGCTGGCTGGATCGTGTTTGTGTTCTAAAGAAATCATTGGGCCTATCCAAAATAATTTTTGTAGCCCTTAAAGTATTGTTTCCTAAACCAAGAGGATGTCCAAACTCGATACGGACTGATTAAATTTATTACATATATTATATTTATATTTATATTTAATGTTGCGTACTTCGGGGTTCGTGAGTTGTCTGAGAATGAAAGGCCAAACGTACAAAAATTCAGGAATTTATTCACAGAAAATTCCAGAAAAATGCAGGTCTATAAACCAAGTATCAGCTTCAATTCAAACAGTAAACACAGCTTAAACAACAGCTGTCAATAACAAATCCACAGTACAAACTGTATACCAATAACACTTGAAGCAAGTCTCTCTCAAAGAGGCTCAAGAGCAATGCAAGCACTAGCGAAGCTCGCTGAGATCTGAACTGAACTGAACTGCCCTTGGCGAGGAAGCGCTCCTTATATGCTGTTCCATGGAGCCCAGATTTTTCGAGAAAACTCTAGAAAGTGGTCAACCAATCAACTTACAGCTTCCATATTTGGTATATCCCATATAAGGATTTTCTCGCCAAGGTCGCCAAAAAAATCGCCAAGGTGGGAAAAAGTCGCCAAATTTGGCGCCAAATCCATTACGTGCATTACTGGGGCTTTCTAATGCGTTTTTAAGGGAAAATAAGGCTATTTCAACGCTAAAATGACTAGAAATGCACAAAATTAGCACTTTATCAACTTACTAAGCCTCTTTGAAAGAATTTATACAAAAATAAACACAATTATTTACAATTTCGTAACACTGCCCCCCTCCCAAGGACTGCACGTCCCGGGCAGTGCAACCCTTGGTCAAGAGGCGAAACTAAACAAATTTACACAATCTAAAACACAAAAACTAAGTTGCACATAAAGATAACATAGAAATATAAATTAAGTGGGAAATATTTACAAAATTCACAAATATGTACAAATATTTATATACAAATATTTACAGTGCGCATGCGCAAATTTTACAAGTATTTACATTTTAAATTTTAATTTTACCGTTACTTGTGGTACTTGGCTAGCCTATTATAGTGCACCACCTTCGGTTTTGATGAAGGTGTTTTAGTGATCCGCACCACTACATCATTCAGCCTTTTTAAGACTGTGTATGGTCCGTCCCAGTTGCACTGTAACTTGGGAGAGAGTCCTTTTCGACGAACAGGATTCCACAACCAGACCTTCTCTCCTTCCTGGAACTCATGTTGTGTAGCCTTTAGATCGTACCTTGTCTTCATTTTCTCCGTTGCCATGTTAATCCGCTCCCGAGCAAACTTGTGTACGTCCTCAAATCGTGCCTGGAGATCTTGGATGTACTCCTCGGGCGATGAAGGCGCATCGGGTGGACAACCAAACAGGAGATCACAGGGGAGACGAAGTTCACGTCCAAACAGCATCTGGGCTGGAGTATAGCCGGTGGTTTCATGGACAGCACTTCGATAAGCCAGCAGGAACAATGGCAACTTCAAGTCCCAATCTTGCTGGTTCCTTGATACTAGCAGAGAGAGGTTATTTAGGATGGTACGATTGAACCTCTCGACCATGCCGTCCGACTGGGGATGTAAGGGTGTTGTCCGGGTTGTGTCTATGCCGAGTAGTTGACACAGTCCTTTGAAAACATCAGAGGTAAAGTTCCTACCTTGGTCGGTATGAAGTTGTAGGGGCGTGCCGTACCTTGACACCCATTGCTGCACTAGGACCTCTGCGACTGTGCATGCCTCTTGATTGGGAATGGGATATGCCTCAGGCCACTTGGTGAAATAGTCCATCACGACGAGGATGTATTTATTTCCACTGGAGGTCCGTGGCAAAGGACCCAAGATATCGATTGCAATCCGTTCAAATGGTGCTCCCACGTTATACCGTTGCAGTCTTCCTCGACTTCGTTTCTGCGGGCCTTTACGTGCCGCACAAGCATCACAGGATTTACACCATTTCTCCACATCCTCCTTTGCCTTGCACCAGTAGAAGCGTTCCCGAACTTTCTGCAGAGTCTTCATTACCCCAAAATGGCCTCCGGTAGAGCTACTATGCAGTTGTTCTAAAACAGCTGGAATTTTTGATCTTGGTAATAACATCTGCCATCTGAAGCTTTTCCCATCATCAGATTCCCACTTTCTGTATAATACGCCGTTTCTGATATGAAGAGAGTCCCAAAGTGCCCAATAACTTTTCGTAATGGGACTAAATCTGGAAATGTTCTGCCAGGTAGGTCTGTTGCTGGTCGTCTCCTTCAGCTGTAATATTGGCTTTATGTCAGGATCTTCCAACTGGGCTTGTCTAAGTTCTTCGTCACTCCAGGGATGGGGATCTTGATCTGATGGTGTTGAGACAGTAACTTGGCAGGCAACCGGATTTATCGGCAGGTATTTCTGTTCGGCTCTAGAGCAGTACTTGCAGCTTTCCGAGCAGGGCTTCCGTGACAAGGCATCTGCATTACCATGTAGAGTCCCTTTACGATGACGTATCTCGAAGTCATATTCCTGGAGGCGTTGTATCCACCTGGCAATCTGTCCTTCCGGGTTCTTGAACTGGAGCAACCACGTTAAAGATGCATGGTCAGTCCGGAGCAGGAATCTTCTGCCATAGAGGTAATGATGGAAATGTTCTATGGCTTTTACGATGGCGAGTAGCTCTTTCCTGGTGGTACAGTAATTTCGCTCCGGTTTAGACAGGCATTTACTCCAATAGGCAATGACATGTTCTTGACCATCAATTTCCTGCGACAGAACAGCACCGACACTCTCATGGCTGGCATCTGTATCAAGTATGAACTGTCTGTCGGGCTGTGGATATGTCAAGATAGGCGATGATGTTAAGGCCTCTTTAAGTCGCTTGAACGCTTTTTCACATTCATCCGTCCACAGGAACTTCTGTTTGGCTTCCGTCAGCTTGTGCAGTGGTCTGGCAATATTTGAGAAACCCTTGACAAACTTCCTGTAGTAAGTGCATAACCCCAGGAAACTTCGTAGTTGGTGCACATTTTCAGGGCGACTCCAGTTCTCGACTGCAGAGATCTTCTCAGGATCAGTTCTCACACCTTCGGCAGAGATGATATGGCCGAGGTAGCTCACTTCACGACGGAACAAGTTACACTTGCCTGGATTCAACTTGAGGTTAGCCATCCTGAGTTTCTCCAGCACCTTTCGGATATTTCGAAGATGGTCTTCAAAGGTGCGCCCCACAATGATAATATCATCCAAATACACCAGACAGGCTTCATAGGAAAGTCCTTTCAGCACTGTCTCCATCAGGCGTTCGAAGGTGGCAGGTGCATTACATAATCCGAATGGCATAACTTTAAATTGCCACAGTCCTTGTCCCGTGGTGAATGCAGTCTTCTCACGATCATCAGGATGTAACTCTACTTGCCAGTAACCGCTCTTCAGATCCAAAGTCGAGAACCATTTATTGCCAGCAAGTGTGTCTAATGTGTCGTCAATTCTGGGAAGAGGGTAACTGTCTTTCTTCGTGATGTCATTCAGACGACGATAATCCACACAAAATCTTGTTGAACCATCCATTTTTCGCACCAGTACTATGGGAGAGGCCCAAGGACTCGTTGATGGCTCGATGACATCATTGCGCTGCATTTCACTTAGAAGTTCAGTGACCTCTTCCTGTTTAGCAAAGGGAAGTCTTCTTGGATGTTGTTTGATTGGAGGATGATTTCCTGTATCAATTCTGTGCTGGGTGATGTTCGTTCTCCCGACGTCTTCAGGTGTTCGAGAAAAAAGGTCTTTAAATTCTTGGAGTAGCTTCTCCGCAGCACATCTCTGTTCTTTTCCTAACTCTGCATTCTTGAGTAGTTCCGTTGTTAATTGCTCAGAAGACTTGGATTCGGTTGATTGCGTGGGGCGGTTGATGCATGTGACAGGAGTGCAGGTTGCCAACACCTCATCCTTCTTCACTGTCCGGACCTTATCGCTGATGTTTGCGACTCGCACAGGAATAGTACTCTTTGAGAGATCAACTAGAGATGAAGCTACCAGAACTCCTCTTCGGCTATTGTCTGTATTCGGGTATTCAATCAGTCCATAGCGGAAGTATTGCTTTGTAGGTGGTGTTCCTGAAACTATTGTCTCTGTGTGTGGAGGGATGGAAATTTCAGACTTGGCTGTTATCTGGCAAATTGTCTGAATGTCTTGATTTTCAGTGTTGAACACAGCGATGTCTTCCGAACTCGAATGCAGTTCATTATTCTTGAAGTCCAATTGAAAGTTAAATTTTCTCAGGAAATCAATTCCAATGATTAAAGGATCTCTTATATCAGCCACATATGCCATATGATGGTAACTGGCATTCCCAAAAGTGATGGCCAAGTTCATTTTTCCATATATTTTGATTTCGTCTCCGGTCACAGTCTGGAGTTTAACACAGGGCGGCGTCCAGATGATCTTCTCGTTTAGTTCTTGAGCCAAATTCTTTCTAATGATGGTCACGTTGGCTCCCGTGTCCAGAATCATCCGGCAGGTGGCGTTGTTGACTTGCCCATAGACGTGAAGTCCATTATCGCCGCCACTCATCGATGAAACATGAAATACTGTAAATTGGGGCTCTTTAATTTTAGGCAACCTCCGCCCCGCGAGATGGCCTCCTCTTAGTTTCCCTGTAGTGATGGTGAAGACGAGTGATTTCCTATAGTTGGTCGTACAGGGCAGTTCCTCTTCACGTGACCATCCCCTCCACAGCCCCAGCACTTTATCTTCCGGTCCCTTATTTCCTTGTTATTCTCCAGGCTGCGCAATCTCTTTAAGATCTCTTCGATACTCCTCTTCATTTCATTTTCACCAGCAGGCGTATCGTTTAAGGAGACTGCTCTTATGGTATGGCGGTCTTTCCGGGAGGCTTGTTGGGCTGCCTCTATCCTAAGTGCATAGCCTAAAGCTGATTCTACGTCTCTGATGTTGGAGAGTCTCAGCGCTTTTTGAATTTCTGGATCCCGAACAGCATCGATAAAGTACTGAAGAGCTAAGTCGTTTCGAGTGTCCGCATGACAGTCTGAGAATGCTAGATGTGACAATCTCTGAATGTCCGCTGCCAGCTCTTGCAAACTTTCGTCCGTTTTCTGGTAACGGGATTTTAGCTGGAGACGACTATAGTCCTTAGAACACTTCTCTCCGAAGCGTAGCTCCAGTGCTCTAGTCAGGGCCTCGAAGTCGTTCCTTTCTTCTTTAGAAACATTTCTCAGTATCTCGGCTGCATCTCCCCGCAATGCTGCTGCTAAGTGGACTGACTTGGCGGTAGAGTCCCAGCCGTTAGCTTCAGCTACGATGGAAAACTGCGTCTTATATACATGCCAGGAGGAACTGCCGTCGTAGGTAGATAGCTTAATAAATTCGTGATTCTAGTTTCTTCTCTCTTTCCTTTCAGTTTCCTGGGGCAAGGAGATCAACTTCTCGTCTACTTTTCTCTCAAGATGTTCCTCTACTTTCTTCATGACTTTCTCCTCGAAATTATCTTCTATCTTCATAAATCTCTCTTCAAAATTCCTTTCTACTTTCATAACATTTTCCTCTATCTTCATAGCTTTCTCTTCAAAACTCTCTTCTATTTTCATAACTTTTTCTTCTATTCCATCTATTCTGTTTTCCACGTCTGATAACTTACACTCTATCACTTCTTTCACGTTTACTAAGTCGTCTCTCACTGATGATAGTTCTTTCTTCATCTCTTCTTGATTAGATTTAATTTCTTCACCCAAACTGTCTTTCATTTCCTTCATTTCTTCAGTCAAGCCGTCTTTCAATTCTCTTTGCGATGCTTCCATACTTTCTTTCATCTCTCTTTGTCCTTCCTTCATTCTTTCGATCAATCCGGTTTCCATCTTTTCCTGTCCTGTTTCCATTTTCTCTATCAATCCGGTTTCCATCTTTTCCTGTCCGGCTTTCATTTCATTCATCTCTTGACTCAGGCTAACTTTCATCTCATTCATCTGGGTAGCTAAGCTTTCTAGAATTTTTTTTCATCTCTTGCTCCATAGCTCTCGTTATCACCATTCACAGACAATCCCACTTCTGACACCAGAAATGTTGCGTACTTCGGGGTTCGTGAGTTGTCTGAGAATGAAAGGCCAAACGTACAAAAATTCAGGAATTTATTCACAGAAAATTCCAGAAAAATGCAGGTCTATAAACCAAGTATCAGCTTCAATTCAAACAGTAAACACAGCTTAAACAACAGCTGTCAATAACAAATCCACAGTACAAACTGTATACCAATAACACTTGAAGCAAGTCTCTCTCAAAGAGGCTCAAGAGCAATGCAAGCACTAGCGAAGCTCGCTGAGATCTGAACTGAACTGAACTGCCCTTGGCGAGGAAGCGCTCCTTATATGCTGTTCCATGGAGCCCAGATTTTTCGAGAAAACTCTAGAAAGTGGTCAACCAATCAACTTACAGCTTCCATATTTGGTATATCCCATATAAGGATTTTCTCGCCAAGGTCGCCAAAAAAATCGCCAAGGTGGGAAAAAGTCGCCAAATTTGGCGCCAAATCCATTACGTGCATTACTGGGGCTTTCTAATGCGTTTTTAAGGGAAAATAAGGCTATTTCAACGCTAAAATGACTAGAAATGCACAAAATTAGCACTTTATCAACTTACTAAGCCTCTTTGAAAGAATTTATACAAAAATAAACACAATTATTTACAATTTCGTAACAATATTTAAATTAGTATTATAAGTATAAGTATAATATAATATAAATATAAATATAAATATAAATATAAATATAATATAATATAAATATAAATATAATATAATATAATATAAATATAATATAATATAATATAAATATAATATAATATAATATAAATATTTTATAAAAAAAAAAAAAAAAAAAAAATCTATTCATTTCTATAGACGCTCGAAGATTTTGCATGCGACATTTTGTTTGGCCTTAGTTATCACACAAACGATACTCGAGCTGGATTTGCGGTACTTAAGGGTCGATGTAAATTAGAGACATCATATATATATATTTTTTCAGCTATACTAATAATTGAGTATGAAATAAAATATTTTTTTATCTGTATTTAAACATGCAGACATTTTCCGCGGAGCGGAAAATGTCTGCTTGTTTAAATACAGATAAAAAAATATTTTATTTCTATTTCTTTTAAACTCTAATGTATAAATTTACAATATTAGTATATATTTTTTTAATTTATAGCATATTCACAGTTTAGTTTTGTTTTTTTCGACAACAAGTTTTGATAGAGGGGTATAGGCTTTGAAAATATTAACTGGTAGAAAATATCTGCATGTTTAAATACAGATTTAAAAAATATATTTTATTTCTATTTATTTTAAATTCTAATGTATAAATTTACAATATTAGCATATTTTTTTTTTAATGTATAGCGTAATCACGAGTTAATTTTGGTTTTTTCGACAACAAGTTTTGATAGAGGGTCTTAGGCTTTGAAAATATTAACTGGTCTCTCTGCAAAGTCTAAACAATTAGCTTTGCTGGACAATCTTTGAATTTTTACCGACAAGGTTCTATATAAGCATTAGCTTGCCTGAAAGACAGTTTTTTCTGATAATTGTGTCAATATTAATTTTTGGATCGATGGGTCAAAATGCTCGAATAATATCGCTGGCGACTGTGTCTGAGACCTGTGTTTATCGTAAAAATGAGACTCCAGCTAGATTTGAGGTACTTGAGGGTGGGGTTTAAAAATACATCGGTTCGTAGAAAATAGGCAGACATGTTATTGTAGTCTACGTAGGCTTTTTATTTAAAATGTTTTACCGTACAATGGATGATTTGAATCTCGTCACGATTTTGGATGGATTTCTTTAGACCCGGTAGGCCAGCAAGGCTAAAATTTATATAGAGGCTTTTCCAAACGGATGTCGTTGGCAGACAAAATGAGACGTGGGCACTTTAACGATTCTATATATAGGTCACATGAAAAAAACTAATGTTGAATAAATCCGTCAAGTTAAAGATACTGCTCCGTCCTTGAAGATGTATTAAAGGTCACACGAAAAAAAAAAAAAAAAAAAAAAAAAAAATTTTTTTTTTTTTTTTTTTTTTTTTCAGGTGCCACGCCCACCCTTGAAGCTTGTCTATATATACTATGGCTAAACATGACTACACTCTCATTGTGTCTCGACATTTGCCTGCAACGGTTGTCTAGTCACTATGTCTCGTAATGTGTTTTGAGCAAGATGTATATTGATGGACACTAGAGAGTTAAATTTTTCTATAAAAGCCAATGATCTATTCTGATTTCATGAAAACCTGTAATATCATGTCATTTGTCAGACAAAAGTCTATAAAATCTTGTTTTCAAAGCCAATATTGTATAAATAACGTTATCTCATCCTATTTTAAAGGAAATGGGTTTAGACATCAGGAGCTAGTTTATGCATGACCTTACAGTAGAAGAAATAAATTCCACTCCCACCCACCCTAATAGATATACTATATATATACTATATATATAGACTGCAGCGCCATCTACAATGATTGGATAAAGAAATATAATTTTAGAGGCCAACTGAGAAATATAGCTTTAGCTGCCAACTGAGAAATATAGCTTTAGCAGCCAACTGAGAAATATAACTTCAGCAGCCAACTGAGAAATATAACTTTAGAAATATAACTTCATCAACCAACCAGCCAACTGTAAAAAAAAAAAAAAAAAAAAAATTTTTTTTTTTTTTTTTTTTTTTTTTTTTTTTTTCGGTGGGTGTGGCTTCGCTATAAATTTCTCAGTGCGATCGTGCCTATATAAATGTGGGTTTGTGTTCTAAAAGATTCATTGGCATCATGTCTGTCCAAAATGAGTTTCGTACTCTACTCCGTGAATGCGTTAGTCTCGCCTATCGTCAAAAAACCTCTGAAGTCTTGTTGAAATCTAATTTTGGCTGCTCTATTTTAAAAATGCTCACAGCGTATTTTCAGAATAACTCTATCCATTCGAAGGCTAAACTCGATACGCCGGAAAAGGCATTTAGAATGTTGAAAGGCCAATTGCAATGCATAGCATATTATGACTACGATAAAATGTCTCCTGATATTAAAAATCTGTTCGCTGAAGATATTGTGCTGCCTGGCCAATGCTGTTATCAAGTTTGGATTCTACAATGCTTAATTGTTACAGCATGCATTGTTGCAGATTGCTGGACAAATTGCAATGTGGATATGTTTGATGTGGCTTTTGAAACGCTGATAGATATGTTGGACACTTATGGCTATATTGCCTGCATTGAACGCGACCTAAATCGCAACTATAATCCGTTTGGTAATCCGAGCGAAATTGTCTTGTTCGCCGGTCTAAAAATAACCAATTAGAAAAAAATATCTTTATATTGACTTAAGCATATATATATAGAATTCGCTGCATAATATCCTGTCAACAGTTTTTTTATAAATCTGATTATAATTTTAGCCGCTTCCTACATGCATCCTGTTTTCAAAGACTTATGCAACTCGTATAAATAACTTTATCTCTTCCTGCTTGAAAGGTCAAGGCCTCATCCTGTTTTCTTGGACTTATGTAACTCATATAAATAACTTTATCGCATCCTGTTTTAAAGGATATGCTTCTACTATAAAAGCCGGTGCTCAGCGCTTGTAATTTCAATTGCTCACTAGCTCTCAAGTCATGTGGATGAGATTATTTTTCCCAGGCCATATCGGCTTGAGGTCTGCCCTAGCCTCTGACGGAATGACTTACGTTTCGGCAGTAGATGTGGGTTTGCTGCTGCAGTTTAATGATATTTACGAATTTTCTCAGTATCGTGCCACCAAACATATAGATTCCTTTCCAGTTTTTGAAATAGAAGAAATGTTTAACTACGTGAGCCTGTTTTCCGACGTAGCAGAAATGCAGAGACTCTGGAGATATGGACGGGTCGCGGCTGATTTTCCTATGTCTTCGGAAGATTTATTTGATGTTCATATTAAAACGGAGGGGAATGCCAAATTGCAGGACTGGCTGCAACTATATACAGACCTTTTCCGAAATGATCTATTGGACGGCCCTTCTGACAATTCTAAAAGATTGGCTACCTGTTGGAGGAGACGGAACGAATGCAAGGTCTGCTTGACAGAAGAGAGCCAGGTGGCATTCTTTGACTGTGGGCATGTGGTATGTTGCATGGCTTGTTCGGACAAACTGGAAAATTGTCCTGTTTGTCGAACAGCTATTTTGGAAAAGCGAAGAGTGTATGTGCAATAGTTATATACATGGAAATTTTAAAAAACTTGGGTCAAACGAGGCTTCCTCATGTCTAGATTTGTCATTATGACTTATCTTGACGATGGAAGCCTCGTTTGACCCATTTTTTTTAAATCGATAGGCTACCAATATTGGATTTGTAAAAAAAATAACTTATAAATTTTATGAGATTCGATTAGAGTTATCCGTAAAATATTTTACCGTACAACGGACGAAAAGATTTACGAAGACATGATAACTAGATGACTGTTGTTGGCGAGACAAAATGAGATGTGGGTACGTTACCCATTCTATATATAGGTCACGCGAAAGAACTAATATCGAATAAATAAACTTTGCTCCTTTAAGTTATGGATCTGTCCTTGAAGATATGTTCAAGGTCACACGAAAAAAAAAAAAAAAAAAAAAAAAAAAAAATTTTTTTTTTTTTTTTTTTTCAAGGTTGGTTCAAGGTCATTTAATCCACCCCTATATATACGCTGGCTGCCTTCAGGATTTATATCATTTTCTCATTCTACAATTGTTGTTAGCCTGACATTTGCAATTTTTCATAATGGATTTCTCTGATCCCATTCAAAGCGTCTTTCATTACCTACTCAGAGACTGCGTTCATCTGGCAAATTGGGAAGCTACCGGCGAATATAGGATGGTCGACATCAGAAATGACTGGGACGATCCAGAATGGAAACCGAAAGAACACAAATTTGCCCTTTCTATTTTGAGAATGTTAGAAGACTATTTTCAGACACCGCCTTTACCTACTGGTATGAAGATCGAACAGATCGAAGAGGCCATTCCCAAGCTGAAAGAAAAATTAGTAGCCATACTCAATTCTGATAGCATATCTCTTAAAGTCCGAGGCCTTTTGCGCAACAAAAGCTTAACGTATCGTCGTTGGCGTGGTGCCGAATCTTATCAACCTTGGGTGCTGGAGTGTTTGATCGTTACTGGATGCTTTCTCGGAGAATGTTTTGCCAAATTTCGATACAACAACGGGGTATTTGATCTGGCATCCGTTGCCTTAATAGATATTATGGAAAAGAGTGGCTTGTTAAGTTGTATCAGAGCCGATCTGTTTAATAATAGGGATCCGTTTGGTAAACCTGGTATTAAGGTTAAATCAGTTTTGGACAAAGATTGGAGTATGTGGACATTTCAATTGGACAAAACACAGGAGAAAAGATTGTACAAGAAGTCAGCTAAATGTTAAGTGACGAAAATAACGTAACGTAAAAAATAACGTAACGTAAAAAATAACGTAACGTAAAAAATAACGTAACGTAAAAATAACGTAACGTAAAAAATAACGTAACGTAAAAATAACGTAACGTATAAAAATAACATATTAAAAATAACATATTAAAAATAACGTAACGTAAAAAATAACATATCGAAAAATAACGTAACGTATAAAAATAATATACTTGACACAAAACTAATATACTTGACACAAAACTAATATTGTATAAATAGCTCCGCCATATCTTATACATTGCTCCGTCAAGGTCACATTCAAGGACACATGAAAAAAAAAAAAAAAAAAAAAAAAAAAAAAAAAAAATTTTTTTTTTTTTTTTTTTTTTTTTTTTCAGTGGGCGTGGCTTGGATTCATTCTGTATAAATAGCCGTACTCAACTCTTCTCGCATCAATCTGTCCCACTAAGACGCTCATCTATCTAACATTAGATCCTGCCGGTTTTAGAACGATCTCGTCCTGTTTCCGTGACTCGTTCAAATCTCATGTCTTCTACAGTCTGAAATTAAATTGCTACACATTTGGCTTAATAATTGTTTTTAAAATGAATAAGGTTAGGCAACGACCGTTTCTAAATGAATGCTGTACCAATCTTAACGAATCCTGTCCCGCTATGACAACAACGGTTTCATGACCTATTGGTTCACCCATAGCGTACGTTAGTTTTGGCCAAGAGAAAAAATTTAAATTTTCAAGGGATAAGCCAGTCTATTACAATATGACGAGTGGCAGTTTCATGGTAATAAATATTTTTTTCGTGAAATATCGGAAGAACCCGCTTAACGTTCAGATAAAGGCATCCATTATAGGTAATAAACGGCGATATTTGTTTTCATATTTGAGCATACACAAATGTATAACGATTATACTAGGCTATTTGAATAGATAAAATTGCTATAATACTCTTAAAAAATAAAGCTTAGCTTATCAGCCAACTATATTGTAGACTCGATCATAGGTACGATAACTAAAAATTTATATATTTATGAAAAAAATATTTTATTTATCAGTAGTTAAACATACAGATATTAATTTTTTCAACCCTTCTTTTATAAAGTGTTGGGCTTCTCGTATCAATGCATAACGAAAGACTTAAAGGCTATCATGTTGGGGATCTCAATAGCCATTTGACTATTTATGCATGACGTGTGTAAAAGTTGTCTCGTTTTCAGAGAGGATAGCCTGGATTTCATGCTAGCGGACAGCTCCAAAAATGACAGATGACACGGATTGGACATAGGCATTTGACTTTGTATGAGAATACATGATACGCGTAAAAGTTATCTCGGAAACCGTTTTCAGAGGCAGTTTCAAGAGGTGCGATAGACAGCCTGGATTTCATGCAAATCCTAGCTGACAGTTGTCATTTGGAAATTGAAAAAATTATTTCCCGACGCGAAAAACGGCAAGAGTGCCAATTATAGCCAAAAGAAGTTTTATTATGTAACCTGACGACCTATTATATTATGCAATTTCAACGAAAATATCATCTAAAAAAATAATTTAATTACCTTTCAACGTTTTTTTTCAAAACATAAGTCTCCTTTACCTAAAACAAAATTTTATAAAAAATGACTTTTAATCGAGTTTTGAAAACAGGAGTTACGTAACGACCAATAATATTTAACAAAAATATCATTTATTCATTGCATTTGAACGTTTTTTGTTCAGATCATATTTTTTCGTGTGACCTATATATATAGGATGGTTAACGTGCCCACATCTCATGTTGTCTGTCGCCATCTAAAATATCATATCTCCGTTTGAAACGTAGCCTTTGAAACGTTAGCTTTGCTGGCTGGGCTGTTTGAAGCGTAACCTTTGAAATGTAGCCTTTGAAACGTAGCCGTTTGAAACGTAGCCTTTGAAACTACCTTGGCTCTATAAACGTAAACTTTGCTGTTTGAAATGTAGCATTTGAAATGTAGCCTTTGAAACTGGCTTGGTTCTATAAACGTAAGCTTTGCTGTTTGAAACGTAGCATTTGAAATGTAGCCTTTGAAATGTAGCTTTTGAAATGTAGCTTTTGAAACGTAGCCGTTTGAAACGTTAGCTTTGCTGGCTGGGCCGTTTGAAACGTAGCCTTTGAAACTTTAGCTTTGCTGGCTGGGCCGTTTGAAACGTTAAAAAAATGTCTTTGTTTTCATATTGAAAGATGTTTATTTTTCCATGATCCTTTTGAAACAATGTCGTTGCGGCTGATTATTTTCATATTGAAAAATATATATTTTTCCATGAAAAGCCTGATCGTGTGGCTTACAAAATAAAACTGGCTTGGGTTTAAAACGACAAGTTCAAAACGACAGTAAAATAAAAAATATTCATGATCTGTTGATAAAAGATTAGACAAGAACAATATTTGTTACGAGGAAAGTTTAATGAAATTAAGCCATCTAAATCTAAATAACCTAGAAACTGTTTGTCGCCGATACATTTTATCATGGTTTCTGGCAAAATATTAAATAGATACAACTGTACCATGCGTAGGAATAAAGTTGAGTTTCCGTGTCCGCATTGCAAGGTTATTCTCATTTCGAAAGATTACCACGGCCACTGTTTATCCAAACACGGCATAAACGGCAGTCTGCGTTGCATTTGGTGTCCAGACAAGAAAAATTATGTAAAATTTAGTTCGAAACAAAAAAACGCTCATGCCGACCACATCATGGTATGCTGGAGAAATTTTCTGAATCGATTTACCAATCCCGCTCCAGAAGACGTGCCGCTACCCGAAAGATGCGCCTTTTTCAATTTCACTCCCATGTGCGAGAAAGAGAAGTTCTTCGGCCGTTTGAGAATTCTCGACGACGAAGCCTACGAGGCCGTTTCGCCCATAGATTTGGAACCTCCGACCGTACCTTTCGAAGACCGTACGCTGAACTTGGCTGCCTCTTGCGTGCAGAGATTCCTTCGAGGAGACGAGATTTGGTATCACTTAATGGTTCGGGCTGTGGCTTTCGATAGTTTTCTAGAAGCCATGCGAAACGATTCAAATGTCACGCGGATGCTGCCTTTCTCATGTTGGTGCGACGGAGGCACGTACCCTGAGGATTTCTATAGACATCACAGACACATGATCGTCGTTTCCAAATCTAAGGAATATTTTCGAGACAAGGTGTGGAAAAATATTAAGGTCAAGTCCGAAGACAAACCGTTTAAGGGTTTCAAATGTAAAGCCAAAAAGCCTATAGAATCGGCATTGCACCTCGTCAATACGCTGGGCTATCTCAGCCATCGTCGATCCAGATGCAATTTCACGTTTACCGAAAACGAACCGTGGGACAATAACATGAATCATTTTTACATTATGGAGACGCTTCCGGCCGAATACAGGTTGGTGCTGGCGACGCTCTGGGAAGGCGGGCTCATGGAACTGCTTTCGCAGAAATACGGGCGTATGGATCCAAACAGGCTTCTTCGCGTTGCGATGGAGTTTGTCGATGCCAAGTGGCGTATCAAAGTCAGAAATTTACCAGGCGTGGTGTTGAATCTCGTGCTACCCGTTTCTAAAAGATTTCGATCGTCGGAAGAGCCTACGGATAATTATTTGTATTTGAACGACGGCAAGAAATTGTATTTCAAGCCCGGACGCCAAACTAAAAAAGACTACAAGATGTTTTACCACGTCGTCGCGGATGAATTGTGGGTTCCGAAAAGAATGCAGCAAGAGTGTTTCAAGTGCGCGAAACCCTTCATGTCCCGTTGCTGCGACTTGGAGAAGGAAATAACGACCCTGAAACGTAAGCTGGACGAGATCGAAAATGAAATGAGTAAGCGTCACAAGAAAGATATGGACGAGATGACTAAACGCTACGAACGAGAATTGGACGAGTGTAAAAAGAGGCTGGAAATCATCGTAAAGGTAAATGTACCGCTTCAGGGAGAATAGTTGTGGAAGAACCGTTTGAAAGATGTAGATAGGGACAGGATGATGGCCGAGATCTGAAAGCGAAAATTGCGATTCTGGAACTGGAGAATGTTGAGCTTAAAGGAAAATTTGGGAAATATATAAAAGAGGGCCTCAAAGAATCTTTAGCTAATAAGTAATTAAAAAAATATCTGATAAATTTTAGCACAAAAACGTGAAAAGGCCAGGATGAAATTGAAAAGCTAATCTTGATAAATGAATCTTGATGAACATGTATATATATCAACCAACCAACCAACCTTTAAAAAAAAAAAAAAAAAAAAAAAAAAAAAAAAAAATTTTTTTTTTTTTTTTTTTTTTTTTTTTTTTTTTTTTTTTAGGTGCCACGCCCACCCTTGAAGCATGTCTATATATACTATGGCTAACATGACTACACTCTCATTGTGTCTCGACATTTGCCTGCAACGGTCATCTAGTCACTATGCCTCGTAATGTGTTTTCAGTAAGATGTACATTGATGGACACTAGAGAGTTAGATTTTTCTATAAAAGCCTATGATCTATTCTAATTTCATGAAAACCTGCAGTATCTTGTTATTTATCAGACAAAAGTCTATAAAAATCTTGTTTTCAAAGCCAATATTGTATAAATCACGCCATCCCATCCTATTTTAAAGGAAATGGGTTTAGACATCAGGAGCTAGTTTATGCATGACCTTACAGTAGAAGAAATAAGTTCCACTCCCACCCACCCTAATAGATATACTATATATATACTATATATATAGACTGCAGCGCCATCTACAATGATTGGATAAAGAAATATAATTTTAGAGGCCAACTGAGAAATATAACTTTAGCAGCCAACTGAGAAATATAACTTTAGAAATATAACTTTAGAAACCAACTTCATCAACCAACCAACCAACCAACTGTAAAAAAAAAAAAAAAAAAAAAAAAAAAAAAAAAAAAAAAATTTTTTTTTTTTTTTTTTTTTTTTTTTTTGAGTGGGCGTGGCTTGTCTTCATACTATATAAATAACGGCTGCCGTACTCAAATCATCATTCTGTTTCCAGCAACAGTCTTCTCCTGCCTTGTCCTGTTTACCATTGAAACAACATTTGGTATATAAACGCCTATCTTCTAAATTTTATACCATAACGCTTTGACAATGAGCCATCGCATTGAAATCGCTTTCCATTATCTACTTCGAGACTGTGTTCAGTTGGCAAACGATTTGGATACTGAAGATGAGATGTTGGTCGACGACGCGAATTACATGGATTTAAAATTTAGTCTGAGAGAACATAAATTCGGTCTTTCAATTTTGAGAATGCTTGAAGAATATTTTCAGATTCCGCCCCAGCATACTGGTATTACTGTTAAAAAGGTCGGAGACATTATTGTCGAGCTGAAGAAAAAATTAAATGATATTATCGAGTCAAATTCGATATCTCCTAGAGTCAGTAACTTGTTTCGCGATAAAACGTTAACAAATCATAGCTGGCGAGGTCGCGATTGCTATCAGCCTTGGGTAATGGAGTGTTTGATTGTTACCGGACAATTTCTTGGAGAATGTTTTAACAAATTTCCATACAAATGTGATAAGTATTTCAATTTGGCATATGAAGCGTTGATGGATATTTTGATGGATAATAATCTGTCTCTTGGGAGGGATCCGTTTGGCAAACCTGGGATTAAAGTAAAATCTATCTTGGACTTAGATGATTGGTGTTTCTTTACATTTCAGTTAAACGAAGAACAGGAGCAAAAATTGTACGAGAAGTGCCCTTAGTTAAAAATTACATTCTTTGAAAAAAAAAAAAAAAAATTTTTTTTTTTTTTTTTTTTTTTTTTTTTGAGTGGGCGTGGTTTTGTTCAAGGCTATGTTTATAACCTATTTAAAGGGTCCGATATTCTTAACACTCAAACATTTTTACAAAACTCTACATGATGGCTGACAATACAAGGATTATGGATCCAATGATACACATGTACTATAATGATTTGAAAATCAAAAATTATCCTTTCAAATGCATTTGTTGCAAGTTACATTTTTTACCAACTGAATACGAAAAACATTCAAAAATTCATGGAATCAATGCGAAAACTTCTTGCGTATGGTGTAATGGAGACTACAACTGGGAATTCGGGAAAAAATTTCATAGCAATACCGTGAGACATTTATTGACTTGTTTTCGAAAATTTATAGATAATAATGGAATTAGAGATGGGAGTATAGACTTAAAGACAGATGTGGAGATAGACGAGCCGTATCCCGAAGAACTCATGAACGCCCGTCCGTTGTGCGCTGAGAACGATACTTTGCAGGGACAAATTATCCAGTTGCAGAGAGAGATGGTTGAATTAAAATCAAATTACGGAGAACAAATTGACGATTCGTTGATAAACAGAAACGCGTCTTGGAAAGAGAAATACCAGACTCTGAAAGCAGAGAGCGATAGAAACATATCGGATTTGCAAAGAGAAGTGTTGTCTCTGAAAGAACAGCTTGTGTGCGTCAAAATGAAATATAATGCAACGGTGACTGAGATGCTGGATAAAATAAACGAGCTTCAGGACAAAGTGACAACAGCCGAAAATTAAAAAAAATATTACTTTGAAAAAAAAAAAAAAAAAAAAAAAAAAAAAAATTTTTTTTTTTTTTTTTTTTTTTTTTTTTTTTTGAGTGGGCGTGGTTTTGTTCAAGGCTATGTTTATAACCTATTTAAAGGGTCCGGTATTCTTAACACTCAAACATTTTTACAAAACTCTACATGATGGCTGACAATACAAATTCCATAGATCCAATGATACACTTGTACTATAAGAGAATTGTTGATGGGAGTATAGACTTAAAGACAGATGTGGAGATAGACGAGCCGTATCCCGAAGAACTCATGGACGAGTTGTGCGCTGAGAACTATACTTTGCAGGGACAAATTGCCCAGTTGCAGAGAGAGATGGTTGAATTAAAATCAAATTACGGAGAACAAATTGACAATTCGTTGATAAACAAAAACGCGTCTTGGAAAGAGAAATACCAGACTCTGAAAGCTGAGAGCGATAGAAACATATCGGATTTGCAAAGAGAAGTGTTGTCTCTGAAAGAACAGCTTGCGTGCGTCAAAACGAAATATAAACCAACGGTGACTGAGATGCTGGATAAAATAAACGAGCTTCAGGACAAAGTGACAACAGCCGAAAATTAAAAAAAATATTACTTTAAAAAAAAAAAAAAAAAAAAAAAAAAAAAAAAAATTTTTTTTTTTTTTTTTTTTTTTTTTTTTTTAAGTGGGTGTGTCTTGACTATATATACAATAGCTTTACTGGTTGGCTGTTATAAACTTGTGGACATGATAGCTAGAAGACTGTTGCTGACGGACCATGTAAGTATTATTTTTTTTACGTTCATGAAATCGAATAATTTTTTTAATGTCTTCGGTGTTTAGGTTAAGTTTCTAATGTCTACGTGACCAATAGCCTAGGTTGTAGTTCTAATATCTGCAGGACCCGTTTCTAATGACCAATGTTGTATTTCTAACGTCTACATTCTAAGGGTCTATGTTAAGTTTCTAACAGCCTAAGTAAAATTTCTAATGTCACCTAGTTTGAAGTTATAATGTCTACATGGCTCGTTTCTAATATCTTAAGTTGAATTTCTAATGAATTCTTCTAGTGCCAACATTGGATGTGTACCGATTGTAATTTTCAAGGGATATGGCTTAGCTATAAGATAAATATGTATCTTGGTAAAATATACAGACTCGATAGCCAAATTTAAGGAATCTGAATTTAAAAATTTAATTTTTTCGTTTAAATTTTGCCGTGTAAAATTTAAAATTTTTAAAGACTAAGTGTGGCAGTCATTACAATCTGATCTCTAATTTTCAAGGGATATGGCTTAGTTATAAGATAAATATGAATCTTGGTAAAATATACCGACTCGATAGCTAAATTTAAGGGATCTGAATTTAAAAATTTAATTTTTTCGTTTAAAATTTGCATTTTTTATGTAAAATTTAAAATTTTTAAAGATTAAGCTATATGTGGCAGTCATTACAATCTGATCTCTATAAAAAGATTGTCGAGAGACAGGATATTATGCCTCAGGATGCCCGGTTAAAATTACAATCAGATCTCTATAAAAAGATTTTTCGAGAGACAGGATATTATGTAAGCCTTTCCTCAGGACCGGTTAAAATTATAATCAGATCTGTAAAAAATTGTTCGAGAACTATTGAAAGGACCTCTAACGGCCTAAGCTGAATCTCTAATATCACCGTTTTAAAAGTCTATGTACAATGTCTAATGTCTGCCGTCGTAAGACTTAAACATTATCTAGTCGTGAAGAAATTGTCAGTGGATTTCATGAGGGCCAGAATCTAAAGATTTCTCTACGCCCGTTGGCAAGAATCATGTAGGATAGGAGCTCTAAAAGGGTTGGCAGATTTAGAAAGATTTAAAAAATACTATATGCCTGTTGGCCGATCTTCGATTCACTATAGAGATGCGATGATTGTGAAAGTGTTCAAGAGAGTGTAAATGCTCGAATATTATCGCTGGCGACTGTCTCTTGTACCTGTGTTTATCGCAAAAACAATACATTAGCTGAATTTGTGGTACTTGAGGGTGGGAGCTAAAAATAGATGGGGAAAAATGTAGACATTTTATAGAGGTCTATGCTAGCCGTAGCATTTAACAAGACTACCGATATCGATACATATTATTTTTTACCAAATACATGTATCCATTTAAAATTCTTACAATAACCTTTAATCCATTAAATTGGCCCGTCCTAAAAATATCGATACATATTATTTTTTTTCCAAATACGTGTATCCATTAAAATTCTTACAAATCTGAATTCTAACCTTTATCGTTTCCATTAAAAAAATCTTATGCACTGATCCGTTAAATCTTTCCAATATTGCCAAATCTTTAAAATTCCTAAAATTAGATCGAGATTTCGTGCTTGCATGACTCTGTTGGCGATACCAATAGGATGGCTAAACTCGATACGGCCGATTAGAATGTTGAGAAGGGATTTGAGAGAGGAATGTTTATATACTGCCAAGCCAGGCTTTTCCAAACGGATTAGATGACTGTTGTTGGCAGACAAAATGAGATGTTAGCCATTCTATATATAGGCTACACGAAAAAAACTAATGTTGAATAAATTAAGTTTGCTCCGTCAAGTTATTGATACTGCTCCGTCCTTGAAGATGTGTTGAAAGTCACACAAAAAAAAAAAAAAAAAAAAAAAAAAAAAAAATTTTTTTTTTTTTTTTTTTTTTTTTTTTTTTTTTTGTGTGTGTGTGTGTGTGACCTTCAACACATCTTCAAGGACGGAGCAGTATCTATAACTTGACGGATTATTCAACATTAGTTTTTTTCCATGTAACCTATATATAGAATCGCTAACGTACCCACATCTCATTTTGTCTTGACGTCTGCCGACAACAGTCATCTAAATATCCGTTTGGAAAGCCTGGCTTGGCTCTATATAAACATTAGCATTGCTGACCTACCAGGTCTAAAGAAATCATTGGGTCCATCCAAAATTATTTTCGTGACTAGATTATAGGGTCTGGCAAGCCATCTGCATAATGATATAAATTTTCAGCCCCTATAATCGAGTATGAAATAAAATATTTTTTTTATCTGTATTTAAACATGCAGACATTTCCGCTTCGCGGAAATGTCTGCATGTTTAAATACAGATAAAAAAAATATTTTATTTCTATTTCTTTTTCCATGTAACCTATATATATAGAATCGCTAACGTACCCACATCTCATTTTGTCTCGACCATTGCAGTAATCTAAATATCCGCTTGGAAAAGCCTGGCTTGGCTCTCTAAACATTAGCATTGCTGGCCTACCGGGTCTAAAGAAGTCATTGGGTTAGTCCATCCATGACCAGTATATCTAATCATGTTATCATGAAACTAGTTTATGAAACGACATGGCCATATCATTAGAATAGCTATCCAAAATTAGAATGGCCATCCAAAATTATTTTCGTGACTATTCGATCTCGTCCTGCGAAGTGTTGGATTTGCCAGCTCAGAATACCTATATCAATATTGGCTGGATCCATAAAAATTTAAAAGAGGCCTCGATAAAATTGAAAGAGGCTGGGAGATAAACATAGTAGATGAATTGCAGACCAGGAAAACCGAACACGTAGAGAGTAGCAACCCATATTCTAAAAATTTAAACGTAATTATGAAAATAGTATTAACGAGATGCCATTCGTTTGCCAATGACAAGAGTAGCGGTTTTAATTTATAGGATACTCACGGGTTTATTTTTTCGACAACACGTTTTGATAGAGGGACTTAGGCTTTGAAAATCTTAGCTGGTCTCTCTCCAAGCAACAATTTTATTTTCTTAAATACGACTTAATTTTTTCGTTTTTACAGATTACCTTATGAAGGCTTAGTCTTTGAAAATATTGATTGGTGTTGTGGATCTATTTAAGCATTAGCAAAATAATTTAAATTCTAATGCGTAAATTAATTTATTTATTTGGAGATTGGTAATTCCAGATTGCTTTCAAAGCCAATATTGTATAAATAACGCTATCCCATCCAATTTTAAAGGAAATGGGTTTAGACATCAGGAGCTAGTTTATGCATGACATTACAGTAGAAGAAATAAATTCCACTCCCACCCACCCTAATAGATATACTATATATATACTATATATATAGACTACAGCGCCATCTACAATGAATCTGATTGGATAAAGAAATATAAATTTAGCAACCAACTGAGAAATATAACTTTAGAAATCAATTGAGAAATATAACTTTAGAAACCAACCATCATATCAACCATCATATCAATCAACCAACCAACCAACTGTAAAAAAAAAAAAAAAAAAAAAAAAAAAAAAAAAAAATTTTTTTTTTTTTTTTTTTTTTTTTTTTCAGTTGGTTGGTTGGTTGATTGATATATATTTTGTATAAATAGCGGCTCCGTACTCAAGCTACATTCATTCTGTCTTCTAGCATATTTATTGAAAAAGCTTATTGGAACGTCTCTAGTTTATGTCTGGCAGATTATCAATACGCTATCCTATCCTGTTTCTAATCTATTCAAACTTTTTTACGATGATTAAGTATCACGAGCCAAATTTATTCTGGCCTCTGTGGCTTAATGATTCTGTATACATATTTATTATGTCTTCCAAAGTCTCAAATAAGATTTCTACAATACAAGCTTAAAATATTTACTTATGTCTCCCAGAGCCCCATGTTAAATTTCTAACGTCACCACATTGAATTTGTAATGTCTGCATGGCCCGTTTCAAATATCTACCGTTTATGGCCTCCTCTCATGCGATTTTGTATGAATTGAAACGCGAACGCACATAGCCTTTGAAACGTAAAATATATAGTTTATGCTATGTCTGAAATACCTTGAAACGTTAAAAAATTGTCGTTACCCATGATTGTTTTCATCCATGAAAGGTCTTCTTGCGTGTTTGAGAATGCGACATGAAATATTTCAAGAAAGTGTGAATACTCGAATAATATCGCTGTCGACTGTCTCTTGTACCTGTGTTTATCGCAATAACTATACACTAGCTAAATTTGCGGTACTTGAGGGTTGGAGCTAAAAATAGATCGGACCGATGTAGAAATTTTATAGGACAGGCTTTTATTTAAAATGTTTTACCGACGACTTGAAGATTATTTGGACTCATGTTGAGTAAATGAATCCGTCAAATTCTAGAAATCATTAGGTCACCAGTATATCTAATCATGTTATCATGAAACTGGTTTATGAAACGACAAGGCCATATTATTAGAATGGATTTGAGAGAGGAATGTTTATATACAGCCAAGCCAGGCTTTTCCAAACGGATTAGATAACTGTTGTTGGCAGACAAAATGAGATGTGGACATTCTATATATAGGCTTCACGAAAAAAACTAATGTTGAATAAATTAAGTGTTCAAGGTCAAAAAAAAAAAAAAAAAAAAAATTTTTTTTTTTTTTTTTTTTTTTTTTTCATGTGACCTTCAACGCATCTTCAACGACGGATCTGTAACTTGACGGATTCATTTATACAACATTTGTTTTTCCATGTAACCTATATATAGAATTGCTAACGTACCCACATCTCATTTTGTCTCGACGTCTGCAGACGACAGTCATCTAAATATCCGTTTGGAAAAGCCTGGCTTGGCTCTCTAAACATTAGCATTGCTGGCCTACCGGGTCTAAAGAATTCATTGGGTCCGTCCATCCAAAATCGTGACCTGTATATCTAATCATGTTATCATGAAACTGATTTATGAAACGACATGGCCATATCATTAGAATAGCTATCCAAAATTAGAATGGCCATCCAAAATTATTTGCGTGACCATTCGATCTCGTCCTGCGAAGTGTTGGATTTGCCAGCTCAGTATATTTTCAGTATACCTATACCAATATTAGCTGGATTCGTAAAAATTTAAAAAGAGGCCTCGATAAAATTTGAAACAGACTGGGAGATAAACGTAGCAATTGAATTGACCAGGATATTGTAAAAATTTAAACGTAATTATGAAAATAGTATTAACGAGATAATGATTAAGTTTTGTATAAATAGCGGCTCCGTACTCAAGCTACATTCATTCTGTCTTAGCATGTTTATTGAAAAAAGCTGATTAGATATCTTCTAGTTTATGTCTGACCAGACAATACGTTATTGGGTCCTGTTTCTAATCTATTCCAATTTTCACGATGGCCCTTATCAAATACCACGAAATCCCAAGCCAAATTTATTCGGGCATATCTTTAATCGCTACCGGATGGCTCTAATATTGGTATTGGCCGAATGGCTAACATATCAATGTAAAATGGCTAACGTATCCAAATAATCATTGTGTATGACCAGCAACAGTCTGGCTTCATGATAATATTCTATAAACACCCATGACCTGATTTCATGAAAATGTGCAACATCTTGTCCATACAATAGTCTATAAAATCTTGCTTTCAAAGCCAATATTGTATCAATAACGCTATCCAATCCTATTTTAAAGGAAATGGGTTTAGACAGCAGGAGCTGGTTTATGCATGACCTTACAGTAGAAGAAATAAATTCCACTCCCACCCACCCAATAGATATACTATATATATACTATATATATATAGACTACAGCGCCATCTACAATGAATTTGATTGGCTAAAGAAATATAGCTTTAGCAACCAACTGAGAAATATAACTTTAGAAACTAACTGAGAAATATAACTTTAGAAACAAACTTAATCAACCAACCAACCAACCTTTAAAAAAAAAAAAAAAAAAAAAAAAAAAAAAAAATTTTTTTTTTTTTTTTTTTTTTTTTTTAATGTGACCTTGAACACATCTTCAAGGACGGAGTAGTATCTGTAACTTGGCGGATTCATTTATTCAACATTAGTTTTTCCGTGTAACCTATATATAGAATCGCTAACGTACCCGCATCTCATTTTGTCTCGACGTCTGCCGACAACAGTCATCTAAATATCCGTTTGGAAAGCCTGGTTTGGCTCTATATAAACATTAGCATTGCTGGCCTACCAGGTCTAAAGAAATCATTGAGTCCATCCAAAATTATTTTCGTGACTAGATTATAGGGTCTGGCAAACCATCTGCATAATCATATAAATTTTCAGCACCTATAATCGAGTATGAAATAAAATATTTTTTTTATCTGTATTTAAACATGCAGACATTTCCGCGAAGCGGAAATGTCTGCATGTTTAAATACAGATAAAAAAAATATTTTATTTCATATCTTTTAAATTCTAATGTCTAAATTTACAATATTAGGATATATTTTTTTTTTTTTTTTTTTTTTTTTTTTTTTTTAATTTATAGAATACTCACAGGTTGCATTTTGTTTTTTCGACAACGAGATTTGATAGAGGGGCTTAGGCTTTGAAAATATTAACTGGACTCTCTCCAAGCAACAATTTTATTTTCTTAAATGTAACTTAATTTTTTCGTTTTTACAGATTACCTTATGAAGGCTCAGTCTTTGAAAATAATGACTGGATCTATATAAGCATTAGCAAAATCATTTAAATACTAATGTCTAAATTTACAATATTAGAATAAAATCTTGTAAACTGACAGGATACTCATGGGTTGGATTTGGTTTTCTCGACAACTTGAAGATTATTTGGAAAAGAACTAATGTTGAATAAATTAAATTAGCTTCGTCAAGTCCGTCCTTGAAGTTGCGTCAAGGTCACACTAAAAAAAAAAAAAAAAAAATTTTTTTTTTTTTTTTTTAATGTATCCTTGAGCATATCTTCAAGGACGGACTTCATTTATTCGATATTAGTTTTTTTTTCGTTTGATCTATATATAGAATGGCTAACGTACCCACATTGTCTCGCCAACAACAGTCTAGTAAAATCTTTTAAATTCTAATGTCTAAATTTACAATATTAGCATAAAGTCTTGTAAATTAAATCTGCTGCGTCTTGCTGTAAAAATATACATTCTTTATGTCGATTCAAGTCATAGCTGCGATCTTCTTCTGTGGCTAATCTTTCAGCATTTGATTTTTCCAACGTCGGCACTAATTTTCAAATACGCAGATCCGTTGTAATATTTAAGTCATTAGTTTTATCGTTTTCTGGAATCCATTCTTTGCGTTGTCTTCAAGATTTTGTATAGGATATATATTAACGAAACCATTAATGCCATATGAATTCTTTGTAAGCAAGAAACCTTAAATATTTTTTATTGTAGATTTCAGCTTCACTTGCCTCGTTTCTACAATATGGGCAACGCTTCGAAAATTTAAACCAAACCATGATGCATTGCATGTGAAAAGTATGGTTGCATGACAATCTGAGACCTTTTCGTTTAAACAGTCTTATGGTTCTCAGACATATGGAACACTCAAGCTTAGATGCGTCGGACTTGGGTACAGACATCATAGAAACGCTTAAAAGCATAAATGATTCGATAGCGCTGAGCTCTGGACTTTATATACTGATAAACGTTTTCCAGGAAAACATATATATAGCCAGTCAAGGTTCAAGGCCACAAAAAAAAAAAAAAAAAAAAAAATATATATATTTTTTTTTTTTTTTTTTTTTTTTTCGTGTGACCTTGAAACTTGACTAGCTATATATAATTATCTATTTGTCTCCACACTCTTATTGTCTCTCAACACTTGTCAGCAACAGTTGTCTAGTCATTATGTCTCGTAATGTGTTTGAGCAATATGATAAAATTGAAACGGGATGACCTGTATCTGCATTACATTATATATTTAACCTAAATATGGCTGCAATATCTTCGATCCGCTATAGAAATGCCTATGGCTTGGGTTGGCTATACATAATCATTAGCTTTGCTGGCTATTATAAAATTTTTCAAGTTCAGACACACTTTTTTGACAACACGTTTTACAGACTACCATCTGAGGGCTTAATATAAGAAACGATATATATACTAAATATTTTACTTAAAAACAAAATATAGCCTCTCTATAGATGCTCGAAGGTTTTTGTATGTATTTAGACCATGCAAATTTTGCTTATATTATATTTCTACATACTTTTTTGCTCTCTACATTCTGCCGCGCTTGCTCGTGGCTTTTTGTTACACATATGCCCTTTGTTTGTTCAATGCTCGAGGCTTTTTGTTTTGCTCAACTTTGCCCAACTATTTGTTTGTTCAATGCTCGAGGCTTTTTGTTTTGCTCAAATTTGCCCAACTATTTGTTTGTTTAAAGCTCGAGGTTTTTGTTACATATATCCCCCCTTATTTGTTCAACGCTCTATACATTAAGATATGCTTTAAAAATTATGCAGTCAGTGCTCGATTCATTAATTCATGCTTTAACCATTATGCAGTCGCTGCTCGAAGCCTCTTTTGGTCATATACATTTTACGGGAATACAACACCCTAGTTTTGACCACGAAAATTTAAAACCTGTTCCAGTACTAAAACGGTATCGTATACGATAACATAAATATTTATGTCTTTTTCAAAAATCATTTTTTCTAATTTGAAAGACAAAACGCCTCATATTTTCTAATCGAGTACCATGTAACTTCAGAGACCAACTCTGGCATTAGAAAAAATGAGGTATTATGTCGCAAAAATTAGAAAAAGTGACCTTAGGGATCAGAGTATCAAATCTATAAAATAGCGACTCTTGTTGGTAAAATATTAATAACAAAATACATTTCGTATAAAACTGTCTATTTAAAAAATGGAAATATCCAAACGATGCAGATATCGACTCATTGTTTCAAATTAACGTCAAATTTATGTAAACTAATATTTTATTTGTAAACTGATTTAACACATCTCAATCCTATATTTGAAGAAACAGTATACCGTTACATTTTTAATGATCCATTTCTTAAGCTTCACATTGTCAATTTCTAACTTTAAAAAAACAATTTCAAAATTTTTTTTTCTAAGTTTTACAGATTTTCAAATCAGGGTTTAGACTTTGATATTTTCAATTGGACTTTATTTTGTTACGCGTTTCAGAAAATGTACTGTAAGATATCAGATAGAAAATTTTGACAAATTTGAAAGTACAGACGGAGACATGATAACTTGAAAACTGTTGTTGGCAGATGTCGAGAGAGAATGATGTGTGGGCATGTTAGCCATCCTATATATATCAAAGCCACGCCCACCTTAAAAAAAAAAAAAAAAAAAAAAAAAAAAAAAAAAAAAAATTTTTTTTTTTTTTTTTTTTTTTTTCGTGTGACCTTGACGCAACTTCAAGGACGAACTTGACGAAGCAAACTTCATTTATTCAACATTAGTTCTTTTCCAAATAATCTTCAAGTTGTCGAAAAGACCAAATCCAACCCGTGAGTATCCTATAAATTTACAAGATTTTATTCTAATGTTGTAAATTTAGGCATTAGAATTTAAATGATTTTGCTAATGCTTATATAAATTCACGACACCAGTCACGGTTAATATATTTGACATTACATATTTGTACAAGGCTTGAAAAAAATAAAATTGGTAGAATTAAAAAAAAAGACATTCACTGTCAGTGCTTAGAAAATGCTCCTTTTAATATGCTAACAATTTTCGTTTAAGCGTTGCAATTTTAAATTTTAAGTCTGCAATTTTGTATTTTATGTTGCCTGTCTCTCTTTCAATGTTGGCAATATCTAATTTTAAGTTGACACTTTCTAATTTTAAGTCTTCAATATCTGTTTTCAAGATGATATTTTCTTCCCTCAAGCTGATAATTTCCTTTTCTGAGGTGTTTTTATTCCCTTTCAAATCATTTATTTCGCCATGTATATTAGAAAGAAATTCATAAAAACATCTATGTTCACTTTGGACACGTACCAGCTTTTCTTTTAATTCTACGTTTTCTTTTTCGACAGATTCCACCTTTAATTTCAACTTTTGCATTGCGCTTTCGTTACGTGTTTGAAAAATGCTAAAACTAGAATTTTTTACATTTTCGTTGTCAGCCATCTTTAATATGACAAGGTGTGGCAATGTCGGCTGACCGAAACAAGTTGCGACACTACGTCGCTTACACGGGTTTATATATAGCCAAGTCAGTGCTTAGAAAATGCTCCGCCCACGCGACCATAAAAAAAAAAAAAAAAAAAAAAAAAAATATATATATATATATATTTTTTTTTTTTTTTTTTTTTTTTTTTTTAGTGTGACCTTGACGCAACTTCAAGGACGGACTTCACGAAACTAATTTAATTTATTCAACATTAGTTCTTTTCCAAATAATCTTCAAGTTGTCGAGAAAACCAAATCCAACCCATGAGTATCCTGTCAATTTACAAGATTTTATTCTAATATTGTAAATTTAGACATTAGTATTTAAATGATTTTGCTAATGCTTATATAGATCCAGTCATTATTTTCAAAGACTGAGCCTTCATAAGGTAATCTGTAAAAACGAAAAAATTAAGTTACATTTAAGAAAATAAAATTGTTGCTTGGAGAGAGTCCATTTAATATTTTCAAAGCTTAAGCCCCTCTATCGTTTTCGAAAAAACAAAATGTAACCTGTGAGTATTCTATAAATTTTTAAAAAAAAATATCCTAATATTGTAAATTTAGACATTAGAATTTAAAAGAAATAGAAATAAAATATTTTTTTTATCTGTATTTAAACATGCAGACATTTCCGCTTCGCGGAAATGTCTGCATGTTTAAATACAGATAAAAAAAATATTTTATTTCATACTCAATTATAGGTGCTGAAAATTTATATGATTATGCAGATGGCTTGTAAAACTGTTATAAAATATACTATGTACCTCAATTCGTCTCCCAACATTCTAATCGCTATTTCGGCGTATCGAGTTTAGACATCCTATTGGTATAGGTATTCTGAAAATCTGCTGTAACAAATTCAGTTTTCAAACGTACACATCGATTTGTCATGGCACCTGTTTTGGGATGCACTCAATTTTATTAAGGCCTCTTGGATGGCCAAGCGATTCACGTTTTAAGATCGACACGACGAATGTGCCACGTTTCATTTAAAATGAATTTTGGGAAACCTTGAGGTTCCAGACCCTGGTCACGAAAATAACTTTGGATGGATTTCTTTAAACCTGGTAGGCCAGCAATGCTAATGTTTATATAGAGCCAAGCCAGGCTTTCCAAACGGATATTTAGATGACTGTTGTCGGCAGACGTCGAGACAAAATGAGATGTGGGTACGTTAGCGATTCTATATATAGGTTACACGGAAAAACTAATGTTGTATAAATGAATCCGTCAAGTTACAAAATACCACTCTGTCCTTGAAGATGTGTTGAAGGTCACATTAAAAAAAAAAAAAAAAAAAAAAAAAAAAAATTTTTTTTTTTTTTTTTTTTTTTTTTCACAGTTGGTTGGTTGGTTGATTAAGTTTGTTTCTAAAGTTATATTTCTCAGTTGGTTTCTAAAGTTATATTTCTCATATGGCTACTAAATTTATATTTCTTTATCCAATCAAATTCATTGTAGATGGCGCTGTAGTCTATATATATAGTATATATATAGTATATCTATTAGGGTGGGTGGGAGTGGAATTTATTTCTTCTACTGTAAGGTCATGCATAAACCAGCTCCTGCTGTCTAAACCCATTTCCTTTAAAATAGGATTGGATAGCGTTATTTATACAATATTGGCTTTGAAAGCAAGATTTTATAGACTATTGTATGGACAAGATGTTGCACGTTTTCATGAAATCAGGTCATGGGTGTTTATAGAATATTATCATGAAGCCAGACTGTTGCTGGTCATACACAATGATTATTTGGATACGTTAGCCATTTTACATTGATATGTTAGCCATTCGGCCAATACCAATATTAGAGCCATCCGGTAGCGATTAAAGGTATGCCCGAAATCTTCAAGTCTTCCGTTGTACGGTAAAACATTTTACGGATAACTAGATGACTGTCCCTCTCAAAAGAGACGTTGAACATTCTAATAATATGGCCTTGTCGTTTCATAAACCAGTTTCATGATAGCATGATTGGTCACGATTTTCTATGGGCCTAATGATTTCTAGAATTTGACGGATTCATTTACTCAACATGAGTCCAAATAATCTTCAAGTCGTCAGTAAAACATTTTAAATAAAAGCTTTGTTTCTTCTACTGTAAGGTCATGCATAAACCAGCTCCTGCTGTCTAAACCCATTTCCTTTAAAATAGGATTGGATAGCGTTATTTATACAATATTGGCTTTGAAAGCAAGATTTTATAGACTATTGTATGGACAAGATGTTGCACGTTTTCATGAAATCAGGTCATGGGTGTTTATAGAATATTATCATGAAGCCAGACTGTTGCTGGTCATACACAATGATTATTTGGATACGTTAGCCATTTTACATTGATATGTTAGCCATTCGGCCAATACCAATATTAGAGCCATCCGGTAGCGATTAAAGGTATGCCCGAAATCTTCAAGTCTTCCGTTGTACGGTAAAACATTTTACGGATAACTAGATGACTGTCCCTCTCAAAAGAGACGTTGAACATTCTAATAATATGGCCTTGTCGTTTCATAAACCAGTTTCATGATAGCATGATTGGTCACGATTTTCTATGGGCCTAATGATTTCTAGAATTTGACGGATTCATTTACTCAACATGAGTCCAAATAATCTTCAAGTCGTCAGTAAAACATTTTAAATAAAAGCCGATCCTATAAAATTTCTACATTTTTTACGTCGGTCCGATCTATTTTTAGCTCCCACCCTCAAGTACCGTAAATTTAGCTAGTCTATCGTTCTTGCGATAAACACAGGTACAAGAGACAGTCGCCAGCGATAATATTCGAGCATTTATACTCTCTTGAACTTTTTCATGTCTCAAACAAGCCTTCAGACTTTTTCATGGACATCAGTATGAAAACAATCATGGGTAAAGACAATTTTTTAACGTTTCAAGGTATTTCAGGCGAAAGAAATGAATCGTCTACATAGAATAAACTACATTATCTTACGTTTCAAAGGCTATGTGCGTTCGTGTTTCAATTCGTACAAAATCGCATGAGAATTATGCTTGAGAGGTAGAACCGAGGAGGCCATGAACGGTAGATATTTGAAACGGACCATGCAGACATTACAAATTCAATGTGAGGACCAAATAGCGTATTGTTATAAACTTGTCAGACATAAACTAGAAACTATCTAATAAGCTTTTTCAATAAACGTGCTAGGAGAAGACAGAATGAATGTAGCTTGAGTACGGAGCCGCTATTTATACAAAATATATATTAACTAATCAACCAACCAACCGTAAAAAAAAAAAAAAAAAAAAAAAAAAAAAAAAAAATTTTTTTTTTTTTTTTTTTTTTCAGAGAGTATTTTTTTTTTAGAGAGTATTTTTTTTTCACAGTTGGTTTTTAAAGTTAGTTTTTCTATCCAATCAAATTCATTGTAGATGGCGCTGTAGTCTATATACATATAGTATATATATAGTATATCTATTTGGGTGGGTGGGAGTGGAATTTATTTCTTCTACTGTAAGGTCATGCATAAACCAGCTCCTGATGTCTAAACCCATTTCCTTTATGCCGTATCGAGTTTAGCCATCATCTGGCCGCTACTCTCTAAGCTTTTCATTTGTCATTGGCAAATTCATTATCTCGTTAATACTATTTTCATAATTACGTTTAAATTTTTA
Organism: Salticus scenicus; assembly: GCA_963930645.1. Taxonomy (NCBI): domain Eukaryota; kingdom Metazoa; phylum Arthropoda; class Arachnida; order Araneae; family Salticidae; genus Salticus; species Salticus scenicus. The sequence goes on along the minus strand of CAWVNO010002828.1, from coordinate 59,077 downwards.
CAATATGGGTATCTCCTGGTCAATTCAATTGCTACGTTTATCTCCCAGTCTGTTTCAAATTTTATCGAGGCCTCTTTTTAAATTTTTACGGTTCCAGCTAATATTGGTATAGGTATACTGAGCTGGCAAATCCAACACTTCGCAGGACGAGATCGAATGGTCACGCAAATAATTTTGGATGGCCATTCTAATTTTGGATAGCTATTCTAATGATATGGCCATGTCGTTTCATAAATCAGTTTCATGATAACATTATTAGATATACCGCAGTCTGGTCACGATTTTGGATGGACGGACCCAATGATTTCTTTAGACCCGATAGGCCAGCAATGCTAATGTTTAGAGAGCCAAGCCAGGCTTTTCCAAACGGATATTTAGATGACTGTCGTCTGCAGACGTCGAGACAAAATGAGATGTGGGTACGTTAGCAATTCTATATATAGGTTGCATGGAAAAACAAATGTCGTATAAATGAATCCGTCAAGTTACAGATACTGCTCCGTCCTTGAAGATGCGTTGAAGGTCACATGAAAAAAAAAAAAAAAAAAAAAAAAAAAAAAAAAAAAAAAAATTTTTTTTTTTTTTTTTTTTTTTTTTTTTAGTTTGACCTTGAACACATCTTCAAGGACGGAGCAGTATCGATAACTTGACGGAGCAAACTTAATTTATTCAACATTAGTTTTTTTCGTGTAGCCTATATATAGAATGTCCACATCTCATTTTGTCTGCCAACAACAATCATCTAATCCGTTTGGAAAAGCCTGGCTTGGCTGTATATAAACATTCCTCTCTCAAATCCATTCTAATAATATGGCCTTGTCGTTTCATAAACCAGTTTCATGATAACATGATTAGATATACTGGTGACCTAATGATTTCTAGAATTTGACGGATTCATTTACTCAACATGAGTCCAAATAATCTTCAAGTCGTCGGTAAAACATTTTAAATAAAAGCCTGTCCTATAAAATTTCTACATCGGTCCGATCTATTTTTAGCTCCAACCCTCAAGTACCGCAAATTTAGCTAGTGTATAGTTATTGCGATAAACACAGGTACAAGAGACAGTCGACAGCGATATTATTCGAGCATTCACACTCTCTTGAAATATTTCATGTCGCATTCTCAAACACGCAAGAAGACCTTTCATGGATGAAAACAATCATGGGTAACGACAATTTTTTAACGTTTCAAGGTATTTCAGACATAGCATAAACTATATATTTTACGTTTCAAAGGCTATGTGCGTTCGCGTTTCAATTCATACAAAATCGCATGAGAGGAGGCCATAAACGGTAGATATTTGAAACGGGCCATGCAGACATTACAAATTCAATGTGGTGACGTTAGAAATTTAACATGGGGTTCTGGGAGACATAAGTAAAATATTTTAAGCTTGTATTGTAGAAATCTTATTTGAGACTTTGGAAGACATAATAAATATGTATACAGAATCATTAAGCCACAGAGGCCAGAATAAATTTGGCTCGTGATACTTAATCATCGTAAAAAAGTTTGAATAGATTAGAAACAGGATAGGATAGCGTATTGATAATCTGCCAGACATAAACTAGAGACGTTCCAATAAGCTTTTTCAATAAATATGCTAGAAGACAGAATGAATGTAGCTTGAGTACGGAGCCGCTATTTATACAAAATATATATCAATCAACCAACCAACCAACTGAAAAAAAAAAAAAAATATATATATATATATATATTTTTTTTTTTTTTTTTTTTTTACAGTTGGTTGGTTGGTTGATTGATATGATGGTTGATATGATGGTTGGTTTCTAAAGTTATATTTCTCAATTGGTTTCTAAAGTTATATTTCTCAGTTGGTTGCTAAATTTATATTTCTTTATCCAATCAGATTCATTGTAGATGGCGCTGTAGTCTGTATATATAGTATATATATAGTATATCTATTAGGGTGGGTGGGAGTGGAATTTATTTCTTCTACTGTAAGGTCATGCATAAACTAGCTCCTGATGTCTAAACCCATTTCCTTTAAAATTGGATGGGATAGCGTTATTTATACAATATTGGCTTTGAAAGCAATCTGGAATTACCAATCTCCAAATAAATAAATTAATTTACGCATTAGAATTTAAATTATTTTGCTAATGCTTATATAGATCCACGACACCAATCAATATTTTCAAAGACTAAGCCTTCATAAGGTAATCTGTAAAAACAAAAAAAATTAAGTCGTATTTAAGAAAATAAAATTGTTGCTTGGAGAGAGACCAGCTAATATTTTCAAAGCCTAAGTCCCTCTATCAAAACGTGTTGTCGAAAAAATAAACCCGTGAGTATCCTATAAATTAAAACCGCTACTCTTGTCATTGGCAAACGAATGGCATCTCGTTAATACTATTTTCATAATTACGTTTAAATTTTTAGAATATGGGTTGCTACTCTCTACGTGTTCGGTTTTCCTGGTCTGCAATTCATCTACTATGTTTATCTCCCAGCCTCTTTCAATTTTATCGAGGCCTCTTTTAAATTTTTATGGATCCAGCCAATATTGATATAGGTATTCTGAGCTGGCAAATCCAACACTTCGCAGGACGAGATCGAATGGTCACGAAAATAATTTTGGATGGCCATTCTAATTTTGGATAGCTATTCTAATGATATGGCCATGTCGTTTCGTAAACTAGTTTCATGATAACATGATTAGATATACTGGTCATGGATGGACGAACCCAATGACTTCTTTAGACCCGGTAGGCCAGCAATGCTAATATTTAGAGAGCCAAGCCAGGCTTTTCCAAGCGGATATTTAGATTACTGCAATGGTCGAGACAAAATGAGATGTGGGTACGTTAGCGATTCTATATATATAGGTTACATGGAAAAAGAAATAGAAATAAAATATTTTTTTTATCTGTATTTAAACATGCAGACATTTCCGCGAAGCGGAAATGTCTGCATGTTTAAATACAGATAAAAAAAATATTTTATTTCATACTCGATTATAGGGGCTGAAAATTTATATCATTATGCAGATGGCTTGCCAGTCCCTATAATCTAGTCACGAAAATAATTTTGGATGGACCCAATGATTTCTTTAGACCTGGTAGGTCAGCAATGCTAATGTTTATATAGAGCCAAGCCAGGCTTTCCAAACGGATATTTAGATGACTGTTGTCGGCAGACGTCAAGACAAAATGAGATGTGGGTACGTTAGCGATTCTATATATAGGTTACATGGAAAAAAACTAATGTTGAATAATCCGTCAAGTTATAGATACTGCTCCGTCCTTGAAGATGTGTTGAAGGTCACAAAAAAAAAAAAATTTTTTTTTTTTTTTTTTTTTTTTTTTTTTTGTGACCTTCAACACATCTTCAAGGACGGAGCAGTATCAATAACTTGACGGAGCAAACTTAATTTATTCAACATTAGTTTTTTTCGTGTAGCCTATATATAGAATGGCTAACATCTCATTTTGTCTGCCAACAACAGTCATCTAATCCGTTTGGAAAAGCCTGGCTTGGCAGTATATAAACATTCCTCTCTCAAATCCTTTCTCAACATTCTAATCGGCCGTATCGAGTTTAGCCATCCTATTGGTATCGCCAACAGAGTCATGCAAGCACGAAATCTCAATCTAATTTTAGGAATTTTAAAGATTTGGCAATATTGGAAAGATTTAACGGATCAGTGCATAAGATTTTTTTAATGGAAACGATAAAGGTTAGAATTCAGATTTGTAAGAATTTTAATGGATACACGTATTTGGAAAAAAAATAATATGTATCGATATTTTTAGGACGGGCCAATTTAATGGATTAAAGGTTATTGTAAGAATTTTAAATGGATACATGTATTTGGTAAAAAATAATATGTATCGATATCGGTAGTCTTGTTAAATGCTACGGCTAGCATAGACCTCTATAAAATGTCTACATTTTTCCCCATCTATTTTTAGCTCCCACCCTCAAGTACCACAAATTCAGCTAGTGTATTGTTTTTGCGATAAACACAGGTACAAGAGACAGTCGCCAGCGATAATATTCGAGCATTTACACTCTCTTGAACACTTTCACAATCATCGCATCTCTATAGTGAATCGAAGATCGGCCAACAGGCATATAGTATTTTTTAAATCTTTCTAAATCTGCCAACCCTTTTAGAGCTCCTATCCTACATGATTCTTGCCAACGGGCGTAGAGAAATCTTTAGATTCTGGCCCTCATGAAATCCACTGACAATTTCTTCACGACTAGATAATGTTTAAGTCTTACGACGGCAGACATTAGACATTGTACATAGACTTTTAAAACGGTGATATTAGAGATTCAGCTTAGGCCGTTAGAGGTCCTTTCAATAGTTCTCGAACAATTTTTTACAGATCTGATTATAATTTTAACCGGTCCTGAGGAAAGGCTTACATAATATCCTGTCTCTCGAAAAATCTTTTTATAGAGATCTGATTGTAATTTTAACCGGGCATCCTGAGGCATAATATCCTGTCTCTCGACAATCTTTTTATAGAGATCAGATTGTAATGACTGCCACATATAGCTTAATCTTTAAAAATTTTAAATTTTACATAAAAAATGCAAATTTTAAACGAAAAAATTAAATTTTTAAATTCAGATCCCTTAAATTTAGCTATCGAGTCGGTATATTTTACCAAGATTCATATTTATCTTATAACTAAGCCATATCCCTTGAAAATTAGAGATCAGATTGTAATGACTGCCACACTTAGTCTTTAAAAATTTTAAATTTTACACGGCAAAATTTAAACGAAAAAATTAAATTTTTAAATTCAGATTCCTTAAATTTAGCTATCGAGTCTGTATATTTTACCAAGATACATATTTATCTTATAGCTAAGCCATATCCCTTGAAAATTACAATCGGTACACATCCAATGTTGGCACTAGAAGAATTCATTAGAAATTCAACTTAAGATATTAGAAACGAGCCATGTAGACATTATAACTTCAAACTAGGTGACATTAGAAATTTTACTTAGGCTGTTAGAAACTTAACATAGACCCTTAGAATGTAGACGTTAGAAATACAACATTGGTCATTAGAAACGGGTCCTGCAGATATTAGAACTACAACCTAGGCTATTGGTCACGTAGACATTAGAAACTTAACCTAAACACCGAAGACATTAAAAAAATTATTCGATTTCATGAACGTAAAAAAAATAAAACTTACATGGTCCGTCAGCAACAGTCTTCTAGCTATCATGTCCGCATAAACTTGGAAAGGTTTATAACAGCCAACCAGTAAAACTATTGTATATATAGGTAGAAGACACACCCACTAAAAAAAAAAAAAAAAAAAAAAAAAATTTTTTTTTTTTTTTTTTTTTTTTTTTTTTTTCAAAGTAATATTTTTTTTTAATTTTCGGCTGTTGTCACTTTGTCCTGAAGCTCGTTTATTTTATCCAGCATCTCAGTCACCGTTGCATTATATTTCATTTTGACGCACACAAGCTGTTCTTTCAGAGACAACACTTCTCTTTGCAAATCCGATATGTTTCTATCGCTCTCCGCTTTCAGAGTCTGGTATTTCTCTTTCCAAGACGCGTTTTTGTTTATCAACGAATCGTCAATTTGTTCTCCGTAATTTGATTTTAATTCAACCATCTCTCTCTGCAACTGGATAATTTGTCCCTGCAAAGTATCGTTCTCAGCGCACAACGGACGGGCGTTCATGAGTTCTTCGGGATACGGCTCGTCTATCTCCACATCTGTCATTAAGTCTATACTCCCATCTCTAATTCCATTATTATCTATAAATTTTCGAAAACAAGTCAATAAATGTCTCACGGTATTGCTATGAAATTTTTTCCCGAATTCCCAGTTGTAGTCTCCATTACACCATACGCAAGAAGTTTTCGCATTGATTCCATGAATTTTTGAATGTTTTTCGTATTCAGTTGGTAAAAAATGTAACTTACAACAAATGCATTTGAAAGGATAATTTTTGATTTTCAAATCATTATAGTACATGTGAATCATTGGATCTATGGAATTTGTATTGTCAGCCATCATGTAGAGTTTTGTAAAAATGTTTGAGTGTTAAGAATATCGGACCCTTTAAATAGGTTATAAACATAGCCTTGAACAAAACCACGCCCACTCAAAAAAAAAAAAAAAAAAAAAAAAAAAATTTTTTTTTTTTTTTTTTTTTTTTTTTTTTTTCAAAGAATGTAATTTTTAACTAAGGGCACTTCTCGTACAATTTTTGCTCCTGTTCTTCGTTTAACTGAAATGTAAAGAAACACCAATCATCTAAGTCCAAGATAGATTTTACTTTAATCCCAGGTTTGCCAAACGGATCCCTCCCAAGAGACAGATCCACTGCGATATAAGTTAGCAAATTATTATCCATCAAAATATCCATCAACGCTTCATATGCCAAATTGAAATACTTATCACATTTGTATGGAAATTTGTTAAAACATTCTCCAAGAAATTGTCCGGTAACAATCAAACACTCCATTACCCAAGGCTGATAGCAATCGCGACCTCGCCAGCTATGATTTGTTAACGTTTTATCGCGAAACAAGTTACTGACTCTAGGAGATATCGAATTTGACTCGATAATATCATTTAATTTTTTCTTCAGCTCGACAATAATGTCTCCGACCCTTTTAACAGTAATACCAGTATGCTGGGGCGGAATCTGAAAATGTTCTTCAAGCATTCTCAAAATTGAAAGACCGAATTTATGTTCTCTCAGACTAAATTTTAAATCCATGTAATTCGCGTCGTCGACCAACATCTCATCTTCAGTATCCAAATCGTTTGCCAACTGAACACAGTCTCGAAGTAGATAATGGAAAGCGATTTCAATGCGATGGCTCATTGTCAAAGCGTTATGGTATAAAATTTAGAAGATAGGCGTATATATAGCAAATGTTGTTTCAATGGTAAACAGGACAAGGCAGGAGAAGACTGTTGCTGGAAACAGAATGATGATTTGAGTACGGCAGCCGTTATTTATATAGTATGAAGACAAGCCACGCCCACTCAAAAAAAAAAAAAAAAAAAAAAAAAAAAATTTTTTTTTTTTTTTTTTTTTTCGTGTGACCTTCAACACATCTTCAAGGACGGAGCAGCGTCTATAACTTCACGGATTCATTTCTCCAACATTGGTTTTTTCGTGTGACCTATATGTAGAATTGCTAACGTACCCACATCTCATTTTGACTCGACGTTAGCCAACAACAGTCATCTAGTTATTCGTAAAATGTTTTCATCCGTTGTACGGTAAAATATTTTACGGATAACTAGATGACTGGCAGACAAAATTAGATGTGGGTACTTTAGCCATAGTTTTTTTTTCAAATAATCTTCAAGTTGTCGGTAATACATTTTAAATAAAAGCCCAGCTCTATAATATTTCTACATTTTTCCTATCTATTTGTAGCTCATACTCTCAAGTACCGCAAATCCAGCTGTACATATCGTTTTTGCGATAAACACAGGTACAAGAGACAGTCGCCAGCGATAATATTCGAGCATTTACACCCTCTTGTCACATTCTCAAACAAGCCTCATTTAAGAAAATAAAATTGTTGTATGCAGAGAGTCCAGATAATATTTTCAAAGCCCCTCTATCAAAACTTGTTGTCGAGGAAACAAAACGTGAGTATTCTATAAATTAAAAAAAAATAATATGCTAATATTATAAATTTAGACATTAGAATTTAAAAGAAATAGAAATAAAATGTATCGCGGAAATGTCTGCATGTTTAAATACAGATATAAAAAATATTTTATTTCATTTTTACAATATGGGCTGCTATTCTCAATGCGTTCCTGCTAAGCATGGCCTCTGCAATTCAATTCAATGGCACCGTTTGTCGTGACAACCCTCAGCCTGTTTGAATCTTATCGAAGCCTCTTAAATTTTTATGGATCCAGCCAATGTAGGTATCTCTAAATAGAGCTGGCAACTTCGCTGGAATGGTCCCAATAATTTCTATAAACCCGGTAGGCCAGCAAGGCTAAAGTTTATATAGAGCCAAGCCAGGCTTTTCCAAACGGATATTTAGATGACCGTTGTCGGCAGGAGTCGAGACAAAATGAGATGTGGGTATGTTAGACATTCTATATATAGGCGACACAAAAAAAATATAGGCTTTGAAAAAAAAAAAAAAAAAAAAAAAAAAATTTTTTTTTTTTTTTTTTTTTTTTTTTTTTTTTTTTCACAGTTGGTTGGTTGGTTGATGAAGTTGGTTTCTAAAAATATATTTCTAAGTTGACCGCTAAAGTTATATTTCTCAGCTGGCTGCTAAAGCTATATTTCTCAGTTGGTTGCTAAAGCTATATTTCTCGGTTGGCGGCTAAAGCTATATTTCTCAGTTGGCCGCTAAAGTTATATTTCTTTAGCCAATCATTGTAGATGGCGCTGCAGTCTATATATATAGTATATATATAGTATATCTATTAGGGTGGGTGGGAGTGGAATTTATTTCTTCTAGTGTAAGGTCATGCATAAACTAGCTCCTGATGTCTAAACCCATTTCCTTTAAAATAGGATGGGATAGCGTAATTTATACAATATTGGCTTTGAAAACAAGATTTTTATAGACTTTTGTCTGATAAATAACAAGATACTGCAGGTTTTCATGAAATTAGAATAGATCATAGGCTTTTATAGAAAAATCTAACTCTCTAGTGTCCATCAATGTACATCTTACTGAAAACACATTACGAGGCATAGTGACTAGATGACCGTTGCAGGCAAATGTCGAGACACAATGAGAGTGTAGTCATGTTAGCCATAGTATATATAGACAAGCTTCAAGGGTGGGCGTGGCACCTAAAAAAAAAAAAAAAAAAAAAAAAAAAAAAAAAAAAAATTTTTTTTTTTTTTTTTTTTTTTTTTAAAGGTTGGTTGGTTGGTTGATATATATACATGTTCATCAAGATTCATTTATCAAGATTAGCTTTTCAATTTCATCCTGGCCTTTTCACGTTTTTGTGCTAAAATTTATCAGATATTTTTTTAATTACTTATTAGCTAAAGATTCTTTGAGGCCCTCTTTTATATATTTCCCAAATTTTCCTTTAAGCTCAACATTCTCCAGTTCCAGAATCGCAATTTTCGCTTTCAGATCTCGGCCATCATCCTGTCCCTATCTACATCTTTCAAACGGTTCTTCCACAACTATTCTCCCTGAAGCGGTACATTTACCTTTACGATGATTTCCAGCCTCTTTTTACACTCGTCCAATTCTCGTTCGTAGCGTTTAGTCATCTCGTCCATATCTTTCTTGTGACGCTTACTCATTTCATTTTCGATCTCGTCCAGCTTACGTTTCAGGGTCGTTATTTCCTTCTCCAAGTCGCAGCAACGGGACATGAAGGGTTTCGCGCACTTGAAACACTCTTGCTGCATTCTTTTCGGAACCCACAATTCATCCGCGACGACGTGGTAAAACATCTTGTAGTCTTTTTTAGTTTGGCGTCCGGGCTTGAAATACAATTTCTTGCCGTCGTTCAAATACAAATAATTATCCGTAGGCTCTTCCGACGATCGAAATCTTTTAGAAACGGGTAGCACGAGATTCAACACCACGCCTGGTAAATTTCTGACCTTGATACGCCACTTGGCATCGACAAACTCCATCGCAACGCGAAGAAGCCTGTTTGGATCCATACGCCCGTATTTCTGCGAAAGCAGTTCCATGAGCCCGCCTTCCCAGAGCGTCGCCAGCACCAACCTGTATTCGGCCGGAAGCGTCTCCATAATGTAAAAATGATTCATGTTATTGTCCCACGGTTCGTTTTCGGTAAACGTGAAATTGCATCTGGATCGACGATGGCTGAGATAGCCCAGCGTATTGACGAGGTGCAATGCCGATTCTATAGGCTTTTTGGCTTTACATTTGAAACCCTTAAACGGTTTGTCTTCGGACTTGACCTTAATATTTTTCCACACCTTGTCTCGAAAATATTCCTTAGATTTGGAAACGACGATCATGTGTCTGTGATGTCTATAGAAATCCTCAGGGTACGTGCCTCCGTCGCACCAACATGAGAAAGGCAGCATCCGCGTGACATTTGAATCGTTTCGCATGGCTTCTAGAAAACTATCGAAAGCCACAGCCCGAACCATTAAGTGATACCAAATCTCGTCTCCTCGAAGGAATCTCTGCACGCAAGAGGCAGCCAAGTTCAGCGTACGGTCTTCGAAAGGTACGGTCGGAGGTTCCAAATCTATGGGCGAAACGGCCTCGTAGGCTTCGTCGTCGAGAATTCTCAAACGGCCGAAGAACTTCTCTTTCTCGCACATGGGAGTGAAATTGAAAAAGGCGCATCTTTCGGGTAGCGGCACGTCTTCTGGAGCGGGATTGGTAAATCGATTCAGAAAATTTCTCCAGCATACCATGATGTGGTCGGCATGAGCGTTTTTTTGTTTCGAACTAAATTTTACATAATTTTTCTTGTCTGGACACCAAATGCAACGCAGACTGCCGTTTATGCCGTGTTTGGATAAACAGTGGCCGTGGTAATCTTTCGAAATGAGAATAACCTTGCAATGCGGACACGGAAACTCAACTTTATCCCTACGCATGGTACAGTTGTATCTATTTAATATTTTGCCAGAAACCATGATAAAATGTATCGGCGACAAACAGTTTCTAGGTTATTTAGATTTAGATGGCTTAATTTCATTAAACTTTCCTCGTAACAAATATTGTTCTTGTCTAATCTTTTATCAACAGATCATGAATATTTTTTATTTTACTGTCGTTTTGAACTTGTCGTTTTAAACCCCAGCCAGTTTGATTTTGTAAGCCACACGATCAGGCTTTTCATGGAAAAATATATATTTTTCAATATGAAAATAATCAGCCGCAACGACATTGTTTCAAAAGGATCATGGAAAAATAAACATCTTTCAATATGAAAACAAAGACATTTTTTTAACGTTTCAAACGGCCCAGCCAGCAAAGCTAAAGTTTCAAAGGCTACGTTTCAAACGGCCCAGCCAGCAAAGCTAACGTTTCAAACGGCTACGTTTCAAAAGCTACATTTCAAAAGCTACATTTCAAAGGCTACATTTCAAATGCTACGTTTCAAACAGCAAAGCTTACGTTTATAGAACCAAGCCAGTTTCAAAGGCTACATTTCAAATGCTACATTTCAAACAGCAAAGTTTACGTTTATAGAGCCAAGGTAGTTTCAAAGGCTACGTTTCAAACGGCTACGTTTCAAAGGCTACATTTCAAAGGTTACGCTTCAAACAGCCCAGCCAGCAAAGCTAACGTTTCAAAGGCTACGTTTCAAACGGAGATATGATATTTTAGATGGCGACAGACAACATGAGATGTGGGCACGTTAACCATCCTATATATATAGGTCACACGAAAAAATATGATCTGAACAAAAAACGTTCAAATGCAATGAATAAATGATATTTTTGTTAAATATTATTGGTCGTTACGTAACTCCTGTTTTCAAAACTCGATTAAAAGTCATTTTTTATAAAATTTTGTTTTAGGTAAAGGAGACTTATGTTTTGAAAAAAAACGTTGAAAGGTAATTAAATTATTTTTTTAGATGATATTTTCGTTGAAATTGCATAATATAATAGGTCGTCAGGTTACATAATAAAACTTGTTTTGGCTATAATTGGCACTCTTGCCGTTTTTCGCGTCGGGAAATAATTTTTTCAATTTCCAAATGACAACTGTCAGCTAGGATTTGCATGAAATCCAGGCTGTCTATCGCACCTCTTGAAACTGCCTCTGAAAACGGTTTCCGAGATAACTTTTACGCGTATCATGTATTCTCATACAAAGTCAAATGCCTATGTCCAATCCGTGTCATCTGTCATTTTTGGAGCTGTCCGCTAGCATGAAATCCAGGCTATCCTCTCTGAAAACGAGACAACTTTTACACGCGTCATGCATAAATAGTCAAATGGCTATTGAGATCCCAACATGACACCCTTTAAGTCTTTCGTTATGCAGTGCTACGAGAAGCCCAACACTTTATAAAAGAAGGGTTGAAAAAATTAATGTCTGTATGTTTAACTACTGATAAATAAAATATTCTTTCATAAATATATAAATTTTTAGTTATCGTACCTATGATCGAGTCTACAATATAGTTGGCTGATAAGCTAAGCTTTATTTTTTAAGAATATTATAGCAATTTTATCTATTCAAATAGCCAAGTATTATAGTTATACATTTAGTGTATGCTCAAATATAAAAACAAATATCGCCGTTTATTACCTATAATGGATGCCTTTATCAAATTTTCTGAAGGTTAAACTTATGGATGTATTACCATGAAACTGCCACTCGTCATATTGTAATAGACTGGCTTATCCCTTGAAGCTTTGAATTTTCTCTCTTGGCCAAAACTAACGTACGCTATGGGCGAACCAATAGGTTATGAAACCGTTGTTGTCATAGCGGGACAGGATTCGTTAAGATTGGTACAGCATTCATTTAGAAACGGTCGTTGCCTAACCTTATTCATTTTAAAAACAATTATTAAGCCAAATGTGTAGCAATTTAATTTCAGCCTGTAGAAGACATGAGATTGGAACGAGTCACGGAAACAGGACGAGATCGTTCTAAAACCGGCAGGATCTAATGTTAGATAGATGAGCGTCTTAGTGGGACAGATTGATGCGAGAAGAGTTGCGTACGGCTATTTATACAGAATGAATCCAAGCCACGCCTACTGAAAAAAAAAAAAAAAAAAAAAAAAAAAAAAAAAAAAACAATTTTTTTTTTTTTTTTTTTTTTTTTTTTCATGTGTCCTTGAATGTGACCTTGACGGAGCAATGTATAAGATATGGCGGAGCTATTTATACAATATTAGTTTTGTGTCAAGTATATTATTTTTATACGTTACGTTATTTTTCGATATGTTATTTTTAATATGTTATTTTTAATATGTTATTTTTTTTACGTTACGTTATTTTTTACGTTACGTTATTTTTACGTTACGTTATTTTTTACGTTACGTTATTTTTTACGTTACGTTATTTTTACGTTACGTTATTTTCGTCACTTAACATTTAGCTGACTTCTTGTACAATATTCTCTCCTGTGTTTTGTCCAATTGAAATGTCCACATACTCCAATCTTTGTCCAAAACTGATTTAACCTTAATACCAGGTTTACCAAACGGATCCCTATTATTAAACAGATCGGCTCTGATATAACTTAACAAGCCACTCTTTTCCATAATATCTATTAAGGCAACGGATGCCAGATCAAATACCCCGTTGTTGTATCGAAATTTGGCAAAACATTCTCCGAGAAAGCATCCAGTAACGATCAAACACTCCAGCACCCAAGGTTGATAAGATTCGGCACCACGCCAACGACGATACGTTAAGCTTTTGTTGCGCAAAAGGCCTCGGACTTTAAGAGATATGCTATCAGAATCGAGTATGGCTACTAATTTTTCTTTCAGCTTGGGAATGGCCTCTTCGATCTGTTCGATCTTCATACCAGTAGGTAAAGGCGGTGTCTGAAAATAGTCTTCTAACATTCTCAAAATAGAAAGGGCAAATTTGTGTTCTTTCGGTTTCCATTCTGGATCGTCCCAGTCATTTCTGATGTCGACCATCCTATATTCGCCGGTAGCTTCCCAGTTTGCCAGATGAACGCAGTCTCTGAGTAGGTAATGAAAGACGCTTTGAATGGGATCAGAGAAATCCATTATGAAAAATTGCAAATGTCAGTCTAACAACAATTGTAGAATGAGAAAATGATATAAATCCTGAAGGCAGCCAGCGTATATATAGGGGTGGATTAAATGACCTTGAACCAACCTTGAAAAAAAAAAAAAAAAAAAAAAAAATTTTTTTTTTTTTTTTTTTTTTTTTTCATGTGACCTTGAACATATCTTCAAGGACGGATCCATAACTTAAATGAGCAAAGTTTATTTATTCGATATTAGTTTTTTCGTGTGACCTATATATAGAATGGCTAACGTACCCACATCTCATTTTGTCTCGCCGACAACAGTCATCTAGTTATCATGTCTTCGTAAATCTTTTCGTCCGTTGTACGGTAAAACATTTTACGGATAATCTAATAAAATCTCATAAAATTTATAAGTTATTTTTTTACAAATCCAATATTGGTAGCCTATCGATTTAAAAAAAATGGGTCAAACGAGGCTTTCATCGTCAAGATAAGTCATAATGACAAATCTAGACATGAGGAAGCCTCGTTTGACCCAAGTTTTTTAAAATTTCCATGTATATAACTATTGCACATACACTCTTCGCTTTTCCAAAATAGCTGTTCGACAAACAGGACAATTTTCCAGTTTGTCCGAACAAGCCATGCAACATACCACATGCCCACAGTCAAAGAATGCCACCTGGCTCTCTTCTGTCAAGCAGACCTTGCATTCGTTCCGTCTCCTCCAACAGGTAGCCAATCTTTTAGAATTGTCAGAAGGGCCGTCCAATAGATCATTTCGGAAAAGGTCTGTATATAGTTGCAGCCAGTCCTGCAATTTGGCATTCCCCTCCGTTTTAATATGAACATCAAATAAATCTTCCGAAGACATAGGAAAATCAGCCGCGACCCGTCCATATCTCCAGAGTCTCTGCATTTCTGCTACGTCGGAAAACAGGCTCACGTAGTTAAACATTTCTTCTATTTCAAAAACTGGAAAGGAATCTATATGTTTGGTGGCACGATACTGAGAAAATTCGTAAATATCATTAAACTGCAGCAGCAAACCCACATCTACTGCCGAAACGTAAGTCATTCCGTCAGAGGCTAGGGCAGACCTCAAGCCGATATGGCCTGGGAAAAATAATCTCATCCACATGACTTGAGAGCTAGTGAGCAATTGAAATTACAAGCGCTGAGCACCGGCTTTTATAGTAGAAGCATATCCTTTAAAACAGGATGCGATAAAGTTATTTATATGAGTTACATAAGTCCAAGAAAACAGGATGAGGCCTTGACCTTTCAAGCAGGAAGAGATAAAGTTATTTATACGAGTTGCATAAGTCTTTGAAAACAGGATGCATGTAGGAAGCGGCTAAAATTATAATCAGATTTATAAAAAAACTGTTGACAGGATATTATGCAGCGAATTCTATATATATATGCTTAAGTCAATATAAAGATATTTTTTTCTAATTGGTTATTTTTAGACCGGCGAACAAGACAATTTCGCTCGGATTACCAAACGGATTATAGTTGCGATTTAGGTCGCGTTCAATGCAGGCAATATAGCCATAAGTGTCCAACATATCTATCAGCGTTTCAAAAGCCACATCAAACATATCCACATTGCAATTTGTCCAGCAATCTGCAACAATGCATGCTGTAACAATTAAGCATTGTAGAATCCAAACTTGATAACAGCATTGGCCAGGCAGCACAATATCTTCAGCGAACAGATTTTTAATATCAGGAGACATTTTATCGTAGTCATAATATGCTATGCATTGCAATTGGCCTTTCAACATTCTAAATGCCTTTTCCGGCGTATCGAGTTTAGCCTTCGAATGGATAGAGTTATTCTGAAAATACGCTGTGAGCATTTTTAAAATAGAGCAGCCAAAATTAGATTTCAACAAGACTTCAGAGGTTTTTTGACGATAGGCGAGACTAACGCATTCACGGAGTAGAGTACGAAACTCATTTTGGACAGACATGATGCCAATGAATCTTTTAGAACACAAACCCACATTTATATAGGCACGATCGCACTGAGAAATTTATAGCGAAGCCACACCCACCGAAAAAAAAAAAAAAAAAAAAAAAAAAAAAAAAAAAATTTTTTTTTTTTTTTTTTTACAGTTGGCTGGTTGGTTGATGAAGTTATATTTCTAAAGTTATATTTCTCAGTTGGCTGCTAAAGTTATATTTCTCAGTTGGCTGCTAAAGCTATACTTCTCAGTTGGCAGCTAAAGCTATATTTCTCAGTTGGCCTCTAAAATTATATTTCTTTATCCAATCATTGTAGATGGCGCTGCAGTCTATATATATAGTATATATATAGTATATCTATTAGGGTGGGTGGGAGTGGAATTTATTTCTTCTACTGTAAGGTCATGCATAAACTAGCTCCTGATGTCTAAACCCATTTCCTTTAAAATAGGATGAGATAACGTTATTTATACAATATTGGCTTTGAAAACAAGATTTTATAGACTTTTGTCTGACAAATGACATGATATTACAGGTTTTCATGAAATCAGAATAGATCATTGGCTTTTATAGAAAAATTTAACTCTCTAGTGTCCATCAATATACATCTTGCTCAAAACACATTACGAGACATAGTGACTAGACAACCGTTGCAGGCAAATGTCGAGACACAATGAGAGTGTAGTCATGTTTAGCCATAGTATATATAGACAAGCTTCAAGGGTGGGCGTGGCACCTGAAAAAAAAAAAAAAAAAAAAAAAAAAAAAAAAAAAAATTTTTTTTTTTTTTGTGTGTGTGTGACCTTGAATACATCTTCAAGGACGGAGCAGTATCTTTAACTTGACGGATTTATTTAACATTAGTTTTTTTTCATGTGACCTATATATAGAATCGTTAAAGTGCCCACATCTCATTTTGTCTGCCAACGACATCCGTTTGGAAAAGCCTGGCTTGGCTCTATATAAATTTTAGCCTTGCTGGCCTACCGGGTCTAAAGAAATCCATCCAAAATCGTGACGAGATTCAAATCATCCATTGTACGGTAAAACATTTTAAATAAAAGCCCTACGTAGACTCCAACAACATGTCTGCCTATTTTCTACGAATCGATGTATTTTTAAACCCCACCCTCAAGTACCTCAAATCTAGCTGGAGTCTCATTTTTACGATAAACGCAGGTCTCAGACACAGTCGCCAGCGATATTATTCGAGCATTTTGACCCATCGATCCAAAAATTAATATTGACACAATTATCAGAAAAAACTGTCTTTCAGGCAAGCTAATGCTTATATAGAACCTTGTCGGTAAAAATTCAAAGGTTGTCCAGCAAAGCTAATTGTTTAGACTTTGCAGAGAGACCAGTTAATATTTTCAAAGCCTAAGACCCTCTATCAAAACTTGTTGTCGAAAAAACCAAAATTAACTCGTGAGTACGCTATACATTAAAAAAAAATATGCTAATATTGTAAATTTATACATTAGAATTTAAAATAAATAGAAATAAAATATATTTTTTAAATCTGTATTTAAACATGCAGATATTTTCTACCAGTTAATATTTTCAAAGCCTATGCCCCTCTATCAAAACTTGTTGTCGAAAAAAACAAAACTAAACTGTGAATATGCTATAAATTAAAAAAAAAATATATACTAATATTGTAAATTTATACATTAGACTTTAAAAGAAATATAAATAAAATATTTTTTTATCTGTATTTAAACAAGCAGACATTTTCCGCTCCGCGGGAAATGTCTGCATGTTTAAATACAGATAAAAAAATATTTTATTTCATACTCAATCATTAGTATAGCTGAAAATATATATGTCTCTAATTTACACCGACCCCCAATCTATAAAGCTAACAAGGTAGCATTAAAAAAAAAAAAAAAAAAAAAAAAAAAAAAATTTTTTTTTTTTTTTTTTTTTTTTTTTTTTTTTTTTTTTTCGTGTGACCTTGAAGCTCGTTGCCACAAAAAGCAAGTCGGAGCAAAATAGGAGAAGGTAGGAGCATGAATCGTAGCTACCCTATAGAAATGGATAGATTTTTTTTTTTTTTTTTTTTTTTTTTTTTTTTAATATTATATTTTATATTATATATTATATACTAAATATTATATACTAAATATTATATTATATTATATTATATTATATTATATTATATTATATTATATTATATTATATTATATTATATTATATTATATTATATTATATACATATATACATATATACTATTTATACTATATTATATTATATTATATTATATTATATACTTATACTTATATAATATTAATATAAATATAAGTATAAATATAAGTATAAGATATGTAATAAATTTCTAAAGATATTAGTAGGGATAATTTAGGGAAAAAAATCAGAAAATTAGTATATACTGAAATTTGGTTTATCCCTACGTTTTCCCTAAAATACATTTACATAAGGATTTTCTGTAGGGAAAAATAAACCTTCTACATGACAAGCTCATCCTTATAAAATATCTTCTTAAAAATATAAATTTTCAGTGTCCATAATCGATTCTGATATTTTGAAAACCCTCAGTCCGTATCGAGTTTGGACATCCTCTTGGTTTAGGAAACAATACTTTAAGCCTTGGGTCTACGAAAATTATTTTGGATAGGCCCAATGATTTCTTTAGAATCCAAACAGCAAGGCTAATCGGTGTCAATCTTACACGATTAAAAATTTAATATCGATGTCTGATCAGTAGGTTAAACTACATTTAAGAAAAAAATCTTTGCGTCGACTTTGCAGAGAATCCTTTGATATTTTCCAAGGGTAAGCCCTTCGTTCAAACTTGTTATCGAAAAAACTAAAATTGACCCGTGAGTATCCTATAAATTTACAAGATTTCATACTAATGTTGTAAATTTAGGCCTTAGAATTTAAAATATTTTATTAATAATTATATAGATTCAGAGACGAAGCCATCCAGACAATATTTTCAGAGGCAAGGCCTTCATAAGGTAATCTGCGAAAACGAAAAATATTAAACTACATTTAAAAAAAAATAACATAGTTACCTGGACTTTGCAGAGAGTCTTCAGACCAGCTATTTTCAAAACCCTTTCATCGTTGTCGCCACATATGTAGGAGTAATGTTAGAAAATGAGATTTGTCAGCTGCTTATATAGGCGCTATAAAGCTATCAAGGTCACAAGGTCACACGAAAAAAAAAAAAAAAAAAAAAAAAAAAAATTTTTTTTTTTTTTTTTTTTTTTTAACAGTTGGTTGGTTGGTTGGTTGGTTGGTTGATGAAGTTGATTTCTAAAGTTATATTTCTAAAGTTATATTTCTCAGTTGGCTACTAAAGTTATATTTCTCAGTTGACCGCTAAAGCTATATTTCTCAGTTGGCTGCTAAAGCTATATTTCTTTAGCCAATCATTGTAGATGGCGCTGCAGTCTATATATATAGTATATATATAGTATATCTATTAGGGTGGGTGGGAGTGGAATTTATTTCTTCTACTGTAAGGTCATGCATAAACTAGCTCCTGATGTCTAAACCCATTTCCTTTAAAATAGAATGGGGATAGCGTCATTTATACAATATTGGCTTTGAAAACAAGATTTTATAGACTTTTGTCTGACAAATGACATGATATTGCAGGTTTTCATGAAATCAGAATAGATCATAGGCTTTTATAGAAAAATTTAACTCTCTAGTGTCCATCAATGTACATCTTGCTCAAAACACATTACGAGACATAGTGACTAGACGACCGTTGCAGGCAAATGTCGAGACACAATGAGAGTGTAGTCATGTTAGCCGTAGTAAATATAGACAAGCTTCAAGGGTGGGCGTGGCACCTGAAAAAAAAAAAAAAAAAAAAAAAAAAATTTTTTTTTTTTTTTTTCGTGTGACTTTGAACACATCTTCAAGGACGGAGCAGTATCTTTAACTTAACGGATTCATTTATGCAACATTAGTTTTTTGGTGTGGCCTATATATATATCATGTCTCCGTTTTAAAACATTTTAAATAAAATACCGGTATCCAGCATAATGTCTAATGAATCAATATAATATGGCTAACGTATCCAAATCATCATTGTGTATGACCAGCAACCGTCTGGCTTCATGATAATCTATAAAAACCCATGACCTCATTCTGATTTCACTACAGCTCCTATGCCAAGTACCGCAAAGTTGGGTGAACCTACTTCTTTACGCATCTAAAGGTCTATCAGACAGTCACCAGCAATACTTTTCGAGCATATTTCACCCTTTCAGAAATTCAAACGATAGCTCCTATGCCAAGTACCGCAAAGCTGGGTGAACCTATTACTTTACGCATCTAAAGGTCTATCAGACAGTCACCAGCAATAATTTTCGAGCAACTTCACCCTTTCAGATTGGAATAATAAATTTTTAGAATTTAAATATTTTATATGTTTATGGAATCGTTAAGATTGGTACAGCATTCATTTAGAAACTGTCGTCGCCTAACCTTATCCATTTAAAAAAATTATTAAGCCAATTGTGTAGCCATTTAATTTGAGACGGACATGATAAACGGAATCGATTTAATTTTGCATCTGCTGAATGCCCATCTGTAATTTGAGCCTTCTCTCGTCAAAATTCTCAATCTTAGTTTTTCAAGAGTGCAATATCTACATTCAATTTGGATTGCAAGTCAAACATTTGTTGTTTTAAATTTAGCATTTCAGCCTTTGCGTCGTTGTCCAAATTACGTACATACTCAGCCAAGACCGAAAAAGAATAGTCGCATGAAATTTAAGCTTTCGATTGCACCTCTTGGAATGGTCCCTGTCCGAGACATCTCATGTCAAAATCAGACGAGTCCAATAATAGACGCTGACGAGATATTAGAAATTAAAGCATGCAGTCATGTAAATTTTTACAATTAAGATTTAAAGATTACAGTTACGATCTATTCAAATTACAGGTCTTATACCAAAGTACTGCAAATCTCAGCAACGCTGACGAGACATTAGAAATTTAAGCATGTAAATTTTTACAATTAAGATTTAAAGATTACAGTTACGATCTATTCAAACTACAGCTCCTATGCCAAGTACCGCAAAGCTGGGTGAACCTACTTCTTTACGGCATATAAAGGTCTATCAGACAGTCGCCAGATTTATTCTTCGAGCAACTCCACCCCGCCAGAATTGTTCACGTTCGGTTCGAATAATAAATATTTAGAATTTAAATATATTATTTAAATATTTTATTTTAATAATAAAATATTTATTATTTAAATATTTTATTTTAATAATAAAATATTTATTATTTAAATATTTTATTTGTTTATCGAATCGTTAAAATATATATATTATTTGTTTATCGAATAGTTAAAAATATATTATTTGTTTATCGAATCGTTAAAAAAATATATTCAATATTGGTACAGCATTCATTTAAAAAATGCCCTTATTCAATATTGTAAATTTCTATCTCAGATTTAAAGACATTAACCAATCAACCAATCATGCTAAAGTATCTTAATGTTAGGAGCGTTTTAGTAGAAGGTTGATGCTAGAAGAGATTCAGACAGAATGAAGGAATGAAGGTTTGAGTACAGCTATTTATAAAGAATGAATTCGAGTCAATCAACCAATCAACCAACCTTGAAAAAAAAAAAAAAAAAAAAAATATTTTTTTTTTTTTTTTCTTTCAAGGTTGGTTGATTAGTTGATTAACTCTTTTAACACATATATCATGCTAAAGTATATACACTATCATTGTCCAGCAATACTTATTTGTTTCAGCGTCTATAAATATCTTTACTGCATCCTGTTTCCGTGTTCAGTATCCTGTTTCCGTGTCCGTTGCAAATGAGTTATGCAATATGCAGCGATAAATTATTCTATAAAAAGCCTTATCTCATCCTGTTTTCGTAGAAAATGAGTTATGCAATATCCTGCCTTCAGATTGACTATATAAATATTTCATTTAAATATATTATTTGTTTATCGAATCGTTAAAAAATATATTCAATATTGGTACGGCATTCATTTAAAAAATGTCCTTATTCAATATTGTAAATTTCTATCTCAGAGTCAAAGACATTAGCTATCTCAGATTCAAAGGCATTAGTATCGTTTCAATATTGAAATATTAATATTATCTATCTCAGAGACCCCATTCAAAGTCTCAATTTGTACCCATCCAATATTGGCTTACTACCGTCGCAAAAAAATGGGCCGAACGAAGCGTCAATGACAGAAATCTGCCATGAGACGCTTCGTTCGGCCCATTTTTTTGCCCCCTCCAATTTAAATCTCTAAGGCATCAGTTTATACCAGCGAGATCGATTCCCCACGAAGACTTTGATTTTGGACGGAGGGGTGTCTGTCCAAGAAATAGTCTCAAATCTATCTTCGTGTAGGCGAGGGTCATCATCGTGGTCTCCATCATAGAACAGCTTGGTTCTTTCTATGAAATCCTTTAAGAATTCATCTATGAAGACATCAGAATTCCTCACGATCCGAATTCTGACTGCTTTATGGATGCATGCAGTTGGCACTATAGGATCTAAGATGTCAATCTTAGCAGATTTCATCATGGCCTCAAAACCCATGGTCGACAGCGCATCTCCGAAATGAATCTCTTCTATTGGATACACCCAGGTATTAGCTAAAGAGACAGGTATCCTGAACCTTTTGTAAACGAGGTCCCTCACCTTTAGCTTGGTAGTTTTTTTTACGTATGCGCTACCCTTACCCATCAGCTTGGCCACATCAGAGGCCCTGACGAACAAAAGTCCATCCGCAGAGACTACGAATAAGATTTTAGCATCCAGCTGTGGATGTTCAATTGTGAATAGCATGACTTAATGCAACAGAAGTCAAAATGATGCAGGCTCTTAGAGGCAGCTCGTATATATACCCGATTCGCGACCTAATTTTAGCAAGCTTTCTTAGAAAACGTGACCTTCTGATAAAATTCTTCTAGCTGTTGACAGGATATTATGTAATCCTTAGGACGCGATAAACTTATTTTTAGAATTAATTTGTCGTTTGAGCGGGATCTTGCATAATCTACAGGACGTGCGTAAGAGGATGTGCGTCAGAGGATGTCGATAAGAAATTTAGATAGAAATAGAGATTGCTGCTAGTATAAATACAGGCTGCTGGACGAGACATTTCATTCTGACTGCTTGATATTCTAAAAGCTCCAAAATGATATTTCAAATTTTAGCTGAAGAGTTAAACGTGAAATTTACTTGTTTTTTGACTTTTGACGGTGAAATTTTTATCAAAGGCTCAGACGTAGCTCGTACCATGGGCTATCAAAATCCTTCTGGCGTTTTAAACTTATGCCATCTTACAGTGACTGACATCGCTCCCGAGGGCTTGAGCCTGCCTCCGTCTCTAGCCAAGACACGTATTTTTGGATTGGAAGATGCCAACACGCTGTTGGATATGCATCCAGGCGAATTTCAATCCTTATTTCAGGGGCCTATCGAGATTCTGTCGCCGATAGAATGTACTTTCAACATCAGAAGGCCCATACGTATCAAGATAGCATCCATTAGCTCTTCAAATGCTACCATGGAGAGTTTTATATCTGATTTGAAAATATCTATGGACTCTTACCTGCAATCTGTACCGATGGATAGCTATGTCTTCGGAGAGAGGTACGGAGACTTGGAGCTAGGGTATTTCCCCAAAAAAATTAAAGTTTTGGTGGGAAACAAACCCTACTTTTATAAATCCTCGTCTTAAGATCAAGACGAGGTGCAAAAAAATGGGTCGAGCGAAGCCTCTCATGACATAAGTCATTGAGGCTTCGCTCGGCCCATTTTTTTGCGATAGATAGAGTGCCAACATTGGATGCGTACCGATTTGAACTTGTAATTTTCAAGGGATATGGCTTAGCTATAAGATAATTTTATATCTTGATAAAATATACAGACTCTATAGACAAATTTAAGGTATCTGAGTTTAAAAATTTAATTGTTTCGTTTAAAATTTACTGTGTAAAATTTAAAATTTTTAAAGACTAAGTGTGGCGGTCATTATAATCTAATTTCTAAATTTTCAAGGGATATGGCTTAGCTATAAGATAAATATGAAACTTGGTAAAATATACAGACTCGATAGCTAAATTTAAGGGATCTGAGTTTAAAATTTTAATTTTTTCGTTTAAAATTTACATTTTTTTCGTGTAAAATTTAAAATTTTTAAAGACTAAGTGTGGCAGTCATTATAATCTGATCTCTAAATTTTCAAGGGATATGGCTTAGCTATAAGATAAATATGAAACTTGGTAAAATATACAGACTCGATAGCTAAATTTAAGGGATCTGAATTTAAAAATTTAATTTTTTCGTTTAAAATTTACATTTTTTGTGTAAAATTTAAAATTTTTAAAGGCTAAGTGTAGCCAAGCCAACATTGAATGCGTACCGATTGTAATTTTCAAGGGATATGGCTTAGCTATAAAATAAATATGAATCTTGTTAAAATATACAGACTCAATAGCTAAATTTAAGGGATCTGAGTTTAAAAATTTAATTTTTTTCATTTAAAATTTACATTTTTTATGTAAAATTTAAAATTTTTAAAGGTTAAGTGTAGCCAAGCCAGTTATTATGATCTGATCTCTATAAAAAGATTTTCGAGAAACTATTGACAGGATGCTTGATAAGCGGCTTCGATTAAAATTACAATCAGATCTCTATAAAAAGATTTTTCGAGAAGTGTTGACAGGATATTCTGTAAGCCTTTCCTCAGGATGCAGGAAGCCCGGTTATAATCAGATCGATAAAAATTGCTCAAGAGACAGGATATTATGCAAGCCTTTCCTCTTGATAAGCGGTTCCTAGAAAATTACAATCAGATCTGTTGATAAGACCGGGTATATATACGAGTGTCCAGCGAGAGCTCTTCAATTGCTAGTCGATCTCTCTACTAGCTGCTTAGATACATTAGCTCTCTGTCAGTCATGTTTTTCCATGTAAAAAATTATGCTTATGGCGTTGCCTTTAAATGTCTGATGGCCACCGATGGCACCCTGTTTGTCCGGGCTGAGGACCTGGCTATTTATTCGAGGCACCCTCTAGATCTAAAATTTGCCGAAAAATATGCAGGCCTCACCGTCCGAGATGTGATGGACCCTAAAATCGATTTACCTAAATGGCTCGCTAAGACGAGAATCTTCTCGATTAGCGAAGCCAAACATCATTTGAAAGGGTTCATGGGCGAACAGGAATTTGATGAAATGTTCGATGGTTCGGCCATGGTGAAATACCAGGCTAACATGAAGCTCAGCTTCGTGAAAGCCATTGGTGTTCGATTTGTCGAAAGGTCCCGTACCAAGTTCGAAGACTTCCTTGCCGCATACCAACTACAGGTGAGGAAATTTTTTGAGCTTGAGTATGAGGACTATGACTTATACAAATCTCAAATGACCGGACCGTTGAAGATGACCATCAGGAGGCTATCTAATGAGCAACAAATAGAGAGCTTATGTTGATCTTTCAAATGAGAGTAAAAAAATGGGTCGAACGAGGTGTCTCATGGCAGAATTTCTGTCTTTGACACCTCGTTCGACCCATTTTTTTGCGATAGATATAGTGCCAATATTGGACGGGTTTAATTTGAGACTTTGATATTAAATTTATAAAAAAATCTATTTAAGCTAGTATCGAAGAGATTATCAGGATAGCATGAAGACTATTTAAACATATAAACTATAATAAGCCAATATTGTAGAAATTAAATTTAAGACTCTGGAAAACGAGATAAAATGGTATCAATTTAAATGTATAGATAAAAATAACTAAGCCAACAGAGACATGACTGGACAATGACGGTTTGGATACGTAAGCGAGTTTATCTCTCTATATATATATAGATGGGATGAAGCCACGCCCACAAGAAATCCAACGACCTTGAAAAAAAAAAAAAAAAAAAAAAAATTTTTTTTTTTTTTTTTTTTTTTTTTTCGTGTGACCTTGAACACATCTTCAAGGACGGAGCAGAATCTATAACTTAACGGAACTAACCTCATTTATTGAACATTAGTTTTTTTCGTGCGTCCTATATATAGGATGGTTAGCGTACCCACATCTCATTTTGTCTCGACGTCTGCCAACAACAGTCATCTGTAAAATATTTTGAATTTGTAATTTTCAAGGGATATGGCTTCTCTATAAGATAATTATGTATCTTGATAAAATATCTATAGATAAATTTAAAAGATCTGAGTCTAAAATTTTCGTTTAAAATTTTAACTTTTTGTGTAAAATTTAAAAATTTTAATGGCTAAGCTAGAGATAGAGTACCAATATCGTAACGATTTGAAGGGATATGGCTTCTCTATAAGATAAATATGAATCTTGGTAAAATATACAGACTCTATAGATAAATTTAAGAGATCTGAGTTTATAAATTTAATTTTTTCGTTTAAAATTTTAATTTTTTGTGTAAAATTTTAAATTTTTAAGGGTTAAGCTAGATATGTAAATATTTCACAGTTGGTTTCTAAAGTTATATTTTTTTATCCAATCATTGTAGATGGCGCTGCAGTCTATATATATAGTATATATATAGTATATCTATTAGGGTGGGTGGGAGTGGAATTTATTTCTTCTACTGTAAGGTCATGCATAAACCAGCTCCGTGATACCCAAACCCGTTTTCTTTAAAATGGGATGGGATAACGTTATTTATACAATATTGGTTTAGAAAACAAGATTTTTATAGACTTTTGTCTGACAAATGACAAGATGTTGCAGGCTTTCATGAAATCAGAATAGATCATGGGTTTTTATAAAATATAATAACATAAAATATTTTTTTTATCTGTATTTAAACAAGCAGACATTTCCGCTTCGCGGAAATGTCTGCATGTTTAAATACAGATAAAAAAATATTTTATTTCAAACTCAATGATGTCTCTTATGTAAAATGTCTTTAATAAACCGTACTTTTTCCGACAGCGGTACCATGATTTGTTTCAAGCCAAAAATGCGTATCTTATCCTCTAGCAGTACGTTCCTCGATTGTATCCTGAACGAATCGCTTACGTAGCCTATACCTATATTAGAGCCATCCATTTTTTTCGGTAGCGATTAAAGGTACGCCAAAATAAATTCGACTCGCGATACTTAATCATCGTAAAAAGTTTGAATAGATTAGAAACAGGCTAAGATAGCGTATTGTTAATCTGCCAGACATAAATTAGAAACGTTCCATGGCTAAGCTAGAGATAGCATATCGTTCTAAAGCCGGCAGGATCTAACAATGGATAGATTTACTGGGACAGAAGAAGACTGATTGGAGAAGAGTCGGCTATTTATATAGAATGAATTCAACCAACCAACCAACTGTGAAAAAAAAAAAAAAAATTTTTTTTTTTTTTTTTTTTTTTTTTTCACAGTTGGTTGGTTGGTTGATAATCTTCTCTATATATAGGATCGCTGACGTGCCACCTCCTCATTCTATCTAGATCTTTGCCAGCAACGGTCATATCTCTCATCTGTTAAAATTTTCAATTTTTCAACTAGGTATAGTGACTAGATGACCGTTGCTGGCAAATGTCGAGACACAATGAGGAGGTAGCAAGTCAGCGATCCTATATATAGAGGATATAATCAACCAACCAACTATGAAAAAAAAAAAAAAAAAAAATTTTTTTTTTTTTTTTTTTTTTTTTTTTTTTTCAAAGAATTTTTTTTTTTTTTTTCAAAGAATTTTTTTTTTTTTTTTTTTTTTTTTCACAGTTGGTTGGTTGGTTGATAATCTTCTCTATATATAGGATCGCTGACGTGCCACCTCCTCATTCTATCTAGATCTTTGCCAGCAACGGTCATATCTCTCATCTGTTAAAATTTTCAATTTTTCAACTAGGCATAGTGACTAGACGACCGTTGCTGGCAAATGTCGAGACACAATGAGGAGGTAGCAAGTCAGCGATCCTATATATAGAGGATATAATCAACCAACCAACTATGAAAAAAAAAAAAAAAAAAAAAATTTTTTTTTTTTTTTTTTTTTTTTTTTTTTTCAAAGAATTTTTTTTTTTTTTTTTTTTTTTTCACAGTTGGTTGATTATCTCCTCTATATATAGGATCGCTGACTTGCCACCTCCTCATTCTATCTCGATCTTTGCCAGCAACGGTCATATCTCTCATCTGTTAAAATTTTTAGAAAATTAGTTTGTCGCTTGAAGCCTTCAAGATGATCCGATAAAATTCTTCTAGAACAAATCTGTTGGCAGGATATTATGTAAACCGTTTCCTCAAAAACAGGACGTGATAAGTTATTTATAGATGCGTCAAGCCTCTCTAATCTATAAAACGTCATCCTGTCGAGCCTTATATAGTATTACTGATGTCGTTTCTCAGAACCGCTTATCACATCTCACGCATCCGCTTGCCAGAGTATAAATACGAGCCTCTCGCCTCAGCTTATTCATTCTGAGCCTCTGTTTTTCAAAATGGAAATGTTTTCTTTCGACTCTCTGACCGACGAGCGATTTGACTATGACTATGCCGTAAAGCCTGGATGGAATGTCTTGAATACGTCTCGTCTTTCTCTCGAGTTATTATGCAATTATAATCGAGACATGTCCATGCCAACTCCAAAACCAGTTTCCAGACCATCTCCAGTTTTCAAATCTAAACGCGTTCCAGTTCCAGTTCCAGTTCCAGCTTCTAAATCTGTTCCAGTTCCAGTTCCAGTTCCAGCTTCTAAATCTGTTCCAGTTCCAGTTCCAGTTCCAGCTTCTAAATCTGTTCCAGTTCCAGTTCCAGTTCCAGTTCCAGCTTCTAAATCTGTTCCAGTTCCAGTTCCAGTTCCAGCTTCTAAATCTGTTCCAGTTCCAGTTCCAGCTTCTAAATCTGTTCAAGTTCCAGTTCCAGTTCCAGCTTCAAGACCAGTTCCAGCTTCTAAATCTAAACCAGTTCCAGTTCAAATTTCAATACCCATGTCAGAGATGATTTATTTTAAAGTACCAAGGCTATTAAGCCCGCTACCAAAATCTCCAGAGTCCAACGTAACAACTTATCGTGCCTGGAAGCCTCCACCGAAGATAGATTTCGTGGTACGGCCTAAATTAAAAACTGCTGGCTTTGAAGATCCAAGAATTCGAAGACGGCATGGCATAGTCGTTGTCAAATCGAACGTCAATTTGAGAGATGGAAAATGCTACAGCCTTATAAATACAGAGGCTAGAAAATACTACAGTTGGGTTTAAACCCAAACGATTTATAAAAAAATCGGGCCGAACGAAGTGTCTCATGGCAGATTCCTGTCTTTGACACTTCGTTCGACCCGTTTTTTTTTGTAACAATTATATTGCCAATATTGGATGCGTACCGATTTGTACTTTAAGATTTTGAACGGATACTTAAGATTTTGAATGGATACTTTTATAACTGAAGTCCCTGAGATATAAATTTATATATAAACTATTATCAACCAACTTAAAAAAATTTCAAGATTGGCAAAAAAATATTATTTAGAAATCAAAAACTATAAAATCGAAATGATAAATTTTGAAAAATTTTCCAGATTGGTGAAAAATGGCAAAGTCTCAAAAAAATAGTATCTTGAAAAAAATTATAGAAATATAAAATCAACCAAAGACACTTTAGCATGATATATATATAGGTTAGCTAATGTCAATCAACCAATCAACCAACCTTGAAAAAAAAAAAAAAAAAAAAAAAAAAAAAAAAATTTTTTTTTTTTTTTTTTTTTTTTTTCAAGGTTGGTTGATTGGTTGATTGACTCTAACTAAACCTATATATATATATATCATGCTAAAGTATCTACACTATCATTGTCCAGCAATGCTTATTTGTTTCAGCGTCTATAAAAATCTTTACCGCATCCTGTTTCCGTGTTCGGCATCCTGTTTCTGTGTCCTGTTATGCAATATCCTGTTTTCGCGTTCAGCGACAATAATTCTATAAATAGCCTTATCTTATCCTGTTTTCGTAGAAAATGAGTTATGCAACATCCTGCCTTCAGATCGACTATATAAGCTCTGCCATTCGATCGAATAGTCATTCTCTCTTCGGAGCTTGAACTGGTAACATGTATAAGCATCAATGCTCTGTGAAGAAACTTAAAGCGGCTAACGCTCTTCATAACCTTTTCGGAATGACTGAGCCTTTTCCGAATATTCTTTCGACTTCTGTCAAGAAGCTGAAGAAATATCCTCATTTCCAAACAATGATCGGAGAAGGCAAAATCCATATGTTCTGCCTACATCTGACACCTGATCATAATATTTCGTTTAAAAAACGTACTCTGACGGACAAGATCCTGAATACGATTCCAGCACTAGGCAGAGAGGCCCAGACAATCTATCCGTTGAGACCTCAAGACATAAAATGGATCACTGTTATGAACAGATTCAAAAGACCCCCCAGCGAAGCCAACAGAACCAACGCTGATATGAGAATTGGTTTCAAGTGCCCCCATAACCAATTTCTGGTGAAAGGTCATTTCACGTTTGGACAGAGAATCGTTGGGCAAGGATGCGCCCATATTATCCAGACGTTGGACGCACCATTGCTGTTCTATGTGAGACCCCCCAACGAGACACGAGTGAGAGCTGACAGCAGATATTTCTCAGGGGACAAGCTTCACTTCTACGAGAGGTTCATATTGATTGCTCGCTCAAGCTACAAGATACCTGCTGGCACTACCTATATTTTATTTACGACGCAAAAGAATTTCTTCAGTCTACATGTTGTGAAGGAGAGCTTGAAGCTGGGTTTCAAGGTAAAAAATCCGTTTGTAGAAAGAATCACGAAAATAGATGGGATGTATGAGGTATCTGTGCCAACACCTATGATACCTCATATGGATGATGATGACGAGCCACCCTCTGAATATATTCAAACAGCTCCAATCTCAGAGCCAGAATCATCCCAAGAGCCAGAACCATCCCAAGAGCCAGAACCAGTAACCGATTTGCCAGAAATCTATTTGCCGACGAACCCTCCTGTTGTGTTGGACAAAACAATAACCGTGGTCACTACAAATTATGCAGAACAATATAACTCTCAAATCTGGAAAGTATTGACAGATCCCCTTAAAAACAACTTCGTACGTACCTACGGGCCTGAACTACCTGGAATGTATATGAGAACTGCATCGGTAAAACGTAAGGCCGAAAAGAATCCCAAGCGTTTAAAGAAACGTAAGCTCACCTTCAAGGACGCTGCAACAAATACAGAGCCTGAAACTAGAGAACCAGAGCCTGCACCTATTGCAAATCCAGAGCCTGCACCTATTGAACATTCAATACCTTTTGTTGAAAATCCAGGATTTCATAGTGAATGGCCTATTCAAAGCCCAGCGGTACCTGAAGATCTTAATAATATAGTATGCTCTCCCATGCCAGATCAGCTACTACTAGACTCTATGATGAAAGATCTCCTGACACCTGGCACTCTAGAATATATAATAGATGAGTCCAAACAGCCAAATTACATATCACTCTAAAAATATTAAAAATTTAAAAAATTTGGGTCAAACGAGGCTTCCTCATGTCAGATTTGTCATTATGACTTATCTTGACGATGGAAGCCTCGTTTGACCCATTTTTTTTAAATCTATCTCCTACCAATATTGGATTTGTAAAAAAAATAACTTATAAATTTTATGAGTAGACAAATGAAAATTGTCTAAGCCGTTCAACAGAATCGCTTAAAGCGGCTTCAGCTATGCCATCCTATCGATTGGACCTTCAAACGGGACAGCCAACATTATCCATAAAAATTTAACCTCGATAAAATTGAAACGGGACAAATGTAGCTTTTAAATTGAGATGCTGAGCCAGAAAAACTGAACGCGTAGAGATTAGCAGCTCATATTGTAAAAAATTAAACGTAATTATGAAAATAGTATTAACGAGATCCAATGATAGAGATCCAAAAAAACTTTAGTAACCAATCGTTTGGTCATGACAATTGAAAAGCGAATCTTGATGAACGAGGAAAAGATATATATATCAACCAACCAACCAACCAACCTTGAAAAAAAAAAAAAAAAAAAAAAAAAATTTTTTTTTTTTTTTTTTTTTTTTTTTCAAGGTTGGTTGGTTGGTTGGTTTGACTGGCTATATATAATTATCTATTTGCCTCCACACTCTCATTGTCTCTCAACATTTGTCAGCAACGGTTGTCTAGTTATTATTGCTCGTAATGACAAATATGATAAATTTGAACCTGTATCTGAAACAGGATTCCATCCAATCGTGTCCAAATGCTAGATCTTCCCATTTTAAATGAAACCTGTTAATTTTTATCGTGGCACAGTCGTCGTGTCGATCTTAAACTTGGTCCATCCAAAAAGCCTTCATGAGTCAAGCTGAGTGCATCCCGAAACAAACTAATCAAAACCTGAAACAATTGTTGCGTAGAGAGAATCCGTAAAATTTAGCAAGAGGTCTCTATAAAATTTAAATTGCTGAGAGTTGTCACGACAAATGTAGCAATGGACGCTGGAAAATTTAAATGTAATTATGAAAATAGTATTAACCATTCGTTGAATAGCATGACAAATGAAAATTGAAACGTAATTAGGAAATTAGTATCAAGATTAGCTTTTCAATTTAATCCTGACCTTTTTCGAGTTTTGTCCAGATGCTATAAAATTGAAACAGGTGTATCTGAAACATTATTCAATCCAAATGCTAGGGCCTTCTCATTTTAAATGAAACCTGTTAATATTGATCGTCTTAAACGTGGATCACTTGGCCATCCAAGAAACCCTCATGAAAATTGAAACCGGCTGAGTGCTATCCTGAAACAGGTGTCACGACAAATTGATATGTACGCTTGAAATCTGAAAGATATATAACCCGTCAAGGTCACACGAGTCAAGCTTCAAGGTCACACAAAAAAAAAAAAAAAAAAAAAAAAAAAAAATTTTCAAAGATTTTTTTTTTTTTTTTTTTTTTCATGTGACCTTGAACATAGACTATATATACCCTTGACAAATGAATTTATAAACTATTATCTTTTTTCCTTACTCAGTCTAATATAATTATGGTGGCTCGTGACACGATGCAAAAGTATAGGAATCTTATTAAGAGAGATGTATTTGAGTTTAAATGTCCCCATTGCCAAGTCCTGATCTTACCTAAAAAATATGAAAAGCATTGTCATGAACAGCGCAACATAGACCCTTTGCTGAAATGCGTTTGGTGTCCTGACAACAAGAGACGGCACACATTCCAGCGGCGAAAGAAATACCTGGCGGCCGATCATCTTATAAACTGTTATTTGCAATTTAAAATTCGGATTGCCAAACCCTTACCCGAAGAAGATGATGTGTCCGTTCCAGATGGATATCCTTTCAACTTCAACCCTATGTGTGAGAATAATGACTTTTTTGGACATGATCAAATTTTTCCAGACGGTAGCCGGGCCTACGAGCCTGTCTGGGAGATTGAGTTACCGGAACCGCCTGTTTCTTTTCAAGACCATTCTCTGAATTTGGCAGCTGCATGCGTCCTGAAATATTTACAAAGCGACCTGGTATTCATTCATGTGATGGTTCGAGCTACGGCCTACGAGAGTTTTCTCTATCGTATGGACGAAGACAACGGTAATACGCGGACTCTGCCCTTTTCTTGTTGGTGCGACGGAGGGACCGAATCTGATCCTAAATTCAGGCATCATAGACATATGATAGTCGTATCTCCATCTCTTAAGTATTTTCAGAAAAACGTATGGAATAAGATACAGCCCGAAGATCGACCTTATTCTGGTTTCAAATGCATCTTGAGTAAAAATATAAAAACCGTCTGGCATTTAGTTAATACTCTTGGCTATCTCAGCAAGCGTAGGTCCAAGTGTAATTTTTCTTTCGAGAATTGTCTGGAAGCAGGCAATTTGAACCATTTTTATATCCAAGCGACGCTTCCTAAAGACTACAGGCTGGTCTTGGCTACGCTATGGGACAGGGGTATCATAAGAGTTCTCAATCAGAGATATCATGTCTGGGAACCGAAGAGATTGCTAGAAGGCCCTATGTCGTTCGTCGATGGGAAATGGCGCATCAAAATCAAACATTTGCCACAACTAATATTGAATATGGTGCTGCCCGTGTCCGAAACTCTCAAGTCTACGAGCAAACCCACCGAACGCTTCTTACATCTGATCGACGGCAAAAAGATGTATTTCAAGCCAGGCAATCGAACTGAACGCGATTACAAGTTATTTTTTGGCATTGTGAAAGACGACTGGTGGGAGCCCTGCAAGTTGCAGCAGGCCTGTTTTATGTGCGCGAAACCTTATATGCAGATATGCGACGAGCTGAAAAAGGAAATTAGCGAGATGAAAACTCTTTACGAACAAGAGACGCAAGATTTGAGAAAGAAGCTAGAAGCCTTGCACGAAGACAATAGACGTTTGCACGAAGACAATAAACGTTTGCACGAAATAATTTATAATTTACAAAACGACGAAATTGTGAGACTGAAAAAAGAAAACGACGCCTTGAAAGCGAAAAATGCCAAACTGAAGTTAGAAAATAGCAGCTTTAAAATAAACATTAAACGTTTCAAGACAGAAAATCTCAATCTGAAGGCAGAGAATGTCAGCTTAGCATCAAACGCTAAACGTCTGAAGACAGAAAATATTCAATTAAAAGATGCAACGTCTAACTTGACAGGACTTGAGCTTAGACAATGATTATCGAATCCATATAGTTGTTGATAAAAAATTAATCCAATGATAATGTGAGAGTATGTTTAGTATGCAGCCATGCCCAAGGTCAAGGTCACATTTAAAAAAAAAAAAAAAAAAAATTTTTTTTTTTTTTTTTTTTTTATGTGACCTTGTGACCTTGATAGATTGTTAGCGCCTATATAAGCAGCTGACAAATCTCATTTTCTAACATTATTCATTTAACTATAATATAAGGGCATGGATAGCTATTTAGATCTCGTGTCAAAGGTTTTGGCAAAACCGCAATTGTCTGAGGGTATCGACAATATTTTGCACAAAGACTGTTTAAATCTTATATCTAAAGATTGGGTGGCTCGTTTGAAAAATAACGTGACTTTTCAAGATTATGTCACCGACGCCAAACGGTTATGGAATCCATCTTATATGACGCTGAATTATGAATATGAAGAATCCAAGCGCCCAAATTTTAAAGTTGCTGTCGTTGCATACTGTAAATTTATGAAAAGTTATGGGGATAGAGGCCTTGTAAATCCCAAATTGAATTTATATATTATGGCTTCAGAGCCATTACGTTTAATTGCTCGTGCGATGACATCTGATCTCTCAGTTCAAATTTCTGACGATTTTAAATTTTCTTTTCAAGAATGTAGTGGTGTTTTGAATTGTCATGAATGCGGTAAACGTGCAAACGAATTCAAAGCAAAAGGTCATAAAATAAATCCAAGATTTCAACCATGCATACTGGACACCAGCGTATTTACTGGAACTGAAGTCGCGAATCGCTTTTATAGTATGATCGAACCCACGTTCACTGACACGTTTGTAGCCATCTTACAAATAAAAATTAATACGAGATACAGCTATTATACTCAAAATAATCAAAAAATTTTACGTATTAGTGGAAGTATTTTATATTTCATTGGATTTCAGGAAAGAAAATTAATGGCTTCTAAAACAGCTAATATAGGATTCATAACAGAAATCGATAATCAACCTTCAACGAAGGTTAAGGAGGCTAAACCTTCAACGAAGACTAAGGAGGTAGAATCGTCAACAAAAACCGATGATGAGTTTGGCGATTATTTGGAAGGGATGTTAAACGATTCAAAGATGCCTTATGAACCTTTTGATTTGGAAAATACTGAAATTAGTCACGATACCATTGATTTGAATGATGTGGACAATAAGAGAAGTTCTAATGATTTAGACTCGGATTCTAAGAAAAGAAAAATAGATGAGGGTGAAAGTCATATATCACAGTGGCTTTTAAGTGACGATTAATAAATTACGTAAACCACATTTTAGTTTAGTACGACAGTCCCATGAAAAAAAAAAAAAAAAAAAAAAAAAAAAAAATTTTTTTTTTTTTTTTTTTTTTTTTTTTTTATGTGACCTTGAGCGTGGCTCGTCTATTGCTAACGTACCTTTCTTTTTTTTTTCAAAGTTGGCCATTTCAAACTGACTGTGAAATTTTTCAAAGTCCACGCGTTTTGTCTTTCTATTTTCAAAATTACATTTAAAGTTTTATGGCCCAGCTCCTGTTTCAGATAACCCTCAGCCCGTTTCAATTTTATCTCCATTTTAAATTTTTACATGCTAAGCGATATGTCTTCGTTTTCAAGGTTCTTGCTAAGCGATATGTCTTCGTTTTAACATGGCACCTGACTCAATTTTATCATGGCCTCTTGCATAGCTGATCCACGTTTGAGCGACAAGCTAAATTGAATTCAATGCAAGGGAGTCACGTTAACAGATACCGTAGCGCTGAGAAACGTTCAAAATCTATTGTGAGTCATCTTAAAAGATACCATAGAGGGTCACGTTAAACGATACCATAGCGTGGCGTAAAATATTATCAGCCAATGGAGGGTTAAAAGATACAATAGAATGGAAGAAATACAAAAGTTAAAAATAAATTGGTAAAACCTTTAGGGTTTCGTTGGAAAGGTTTAGTAATATTTAATTTTAAATTTTAAGCTCAATATTATCTTGACTCAAAATGTAAGTTCGTTATCTGGCTTCAATGAAATGGAAGAAAGACAAAAGTTATAATAAATTGGGGAAAAGATTTAGGGTTTCGTTGGAAAGGTTTAGTAAATTTTAATGTTAAATTTAATGTTGACATTTTATCGAGGTCAATACCATAGCGTGGTGTAAAATATTATCAGCCAATGGAGGGTTAAAATATACAATAGAATGGAAGAAATACAAAAGTTAAAAGTAAATTGGTAAAACCTTTAGGGTTTCGTTGGAAAGGTTTAGTAATATTTAATTTTAAATTTTAAGCTCAATATTATCTTGAGTCAAAATGTAAGATCGTTATCTAGCTTCAATTTTCAATGAAATGGAATAAAGACAAAAGTTATAATAAATTGGGGAAAAGATTTAGGGTTTCGTTGGAAAGGTTTAGTAAATTTTAATGATAATTTTAATTTTGATATTTTATCTTGGGTCAAATGCAGATGACATGCCTATTCACGGGGGTTTCACTTTTGGAAATTCAATTTTCTAATTGCCAGGAAAACTTTTCAAAAGAGATTTTTCAATTCTGCCTGACCAACTGTAGCAAATTGCCAAGTTCAGTCGGGTCCGTAAAATGTTGCTACCAACATTGGTATTGTAAAAAAATAACTTATAAAATTTTATCAGATTTGATAAGCTTCTCTTGACGATGGCCCAGTTTTTTAAATGCTACCAATATTGTAAAAAAATAAGTTATAAAATTTATCAGATATAGTATTTATCAGGCAGTCTTTCGATTTTGACCGTTCAAAGGTATCGTGTAACATGAATCTGGCTTCAGCTATGCAAGAGGCTATGATAAAATTGAGTCAAGCTGAATCTGAAACAGGTTTTATTTGTCATGTCAAAATGAAGACATATCGCTTAGCAGGAACCTTGAAACCGGACGGCAGGCGTAAAAATTTAAACTGGCTAATATAAACATTGTTGCGTAGAGAGAAAATTTGAACAAGAGGTCTCTATGAAATTCATATTGCTGAGAGTTGTCACGACAAATGTAGCAATGGACGCTGTCAAATGTAATTATGCAAATAGTATTAACCATTCGTTGAGTAGCATGACCAATGAAATATAACAAATGAAACGTAATTAGGAAAATAGTATTAACCAAATGGACTACAGATTAAGGAAGGGACAAATAAATACTTATATACAGACAATCAAGTTTCAAGGTCACATGAAACAAGCTTCAAGGTCACACGAAAAAAAAAAAAAAAAAAAAAAAAAAAAAAAAAAAAAATTTTTTTTTTTTTTTTTTTTTTTTCGTGTGACCTTCAAGCTTGTTTCGTGTGACCTTGAAGCTTGTCTATATTTAATATGGCTAACAAAACCATAACCTCATTGTGTCTCGACATTTGACAGCAACGGTCGTCTAGTCACTATGCCTCGTAATGTATTTTAAGCAAGATGTACGTTTTCATGAAATCAGAATGATATCATGGGTTTTATAGAATATAATAAAATAAATTAAATTAAATATTAGAAATAAAATATATTTTTTATCTGTATTTATACATGCAGACATTTCCGCTTCGCGGAAATGTCTGCATGTTTAAATACAGATAAAAAATATATTTTATTTCATACTCAATTATAGGGTCTCGTAAAGAGTTTCATCTCGCTGATTTCGAGTTTCGGCTTGTCGTATGTCGCAACAGTCTTGCTACAACCTGCACGTTTCCCACGATGCCAAATATCTTATAATTTAGTTCAGTTTGTTTGCCAAGCTCGAAATACGTCGTTCTACCGTTGATCAGATGCACTCAGTGGGCTCTTCACAAGACTTGAAATTTTTGGACACGGGCAGCACCCAATTCAATATTATTTCTGTTAAATGTTTAATTTGGATGCGCCACTAATAAACTCCATTGGGACCTTGATAAGCCAGCTTAAATATCTCTGATCTAAGAGTTTGGTTCGTCAAAGAGCCAATACTAGCTTATAATCGCTCGGCAGCGTCTCTTGGATATAAAAATGATTCCCACCCGCATCTTTGAAAGAACATTCGGACCGGTCCTAACGACCATGAGATAGAGTACCAATATTGTACCTATTCTAATTTGAAGGGATATGGCTTAGCTATAAGATAATTTTGTATCTTGATAAAATATACAGGCTCTATAGATAAATTTAAGAGATCTGATTTTAAAATTTTAATTTTTTCGCTTAAAATTTACATTTTTTCTGTAAAATTTAAAAATTTTAATGACTAAGCTAGAGATAGAGTACCAATATTGTACCTATTCTAATTTTTAAGGGATATGGCTTCTCTATAAGATAAATATGTATCTTGGCAAAATATACAGACTCGATAGCTAAATTTAAGAGATCTGAGTTTAAAATTTTAATTCTATATCTTTTCTCTTGAGACATTTGAAACTTACCGGGTTTGGTTTTACGCTTCTACCAAATTTGATTATGCAATTGCACAACAAAGCCAGGCATTCATTTTATGTTTATCAGACCTCTGATAGTCTTTAGCTAAAATTAAAACTTGCCTTTGCAAAGTGGACAACAGCCATGCAAATACGATATAACTGGAGACCAAAAATTAATCAGCCGTCATGTAGCAATCTAAAAAAATTATGCTGGATTGAAATTATTCAAGCTGCTTATATAAAGTTAATCTAAGCAAGATGACCTTGAAAATATAGCGAGTCAAGTTTCAAGGTCACATAAAAAAAAAAAAAAAAAAAAAAAAAAATTTTTTTTTTTTTTTTTTTTTTTTTTTACAGTTGGTTGGTTGGTTGATAATCTTGTCTATATATAATATGGCTAACGTGACTACACTCTCATTGTGTCTCGACGTTTGCCAGCAACGGTCGTCTAGTCACTATGTCTCGTAATGTGTTTTCAACAAGATGTACATTGATGGACACTAGAGCGTTAGATTTTTCTATAAAAGCCTATGATCTATTCTGATTTCATGAAAACCTGCAGTATCTTGTCATTTGTCAGACAAAAGTCTTGTTTTCAAAGCCAATAATGTATAAGTATCGCTATCCCATCCTGTTTTAAAGGAAATGGGTTTAGACATCAGGAGCTAGTTTATGCATGACCGTACAGTAGAAGAAATAAATTCCACTCCCACCCACCCTAATAGATATACTATATATATACTATATATGTAGACTACTGCGCCATCTACAATGATTGGTTAAAGAAATATAGCTTTAGAAGCCAACTGAGAAATATAGCTTTAGAAATATAACTTTAGAAATATAACTGTAGCAGTCAACTGAGAAATATAACTTTAGAAATATAACTTTAGAAACCAACCAACCAACCTTGAAAAAAAAAAAAAAAAAAAAATATATATATATATATTTTTTTTTTTTTTTTTTTTTTTTTTACAGTTCGTTGGTTGGTTGGTTGATATATATTTGTTTCCTCGTTCATCACTTTTCATTTATTAATATTAGCTTTTCAATTTCATCCTGGCCTTTTCATGTTTTTACCCAAATGCTAAGTTTCAAAGGTCTCGATAAACTTGAAACAGATGTGTCTTCTCATTTTAAATGAAACATGTCTATCTTAAATGTGGATCGCTTGGCCATCCAAGAGGCCTTCATGAAAATTAAAACCGGCTGTGTGTATCTATGATAAAACGTAGCAATTAGATGTTTGAAATCTGACTTTAAAATTTGTCTAAGCTATAGTAGTCTGTTCAAAAGTATCGTTTAAACGTGGATCGACTATACAAGATGCCATGATAAAACTGAGTCCTGTATCTGAAACAGGTCAAAACGAAGACCTGGCAATTGAAAACGGGGCATCGCTTAGCAGGCAAAATTTAAACGAGCTGGGCTATAAACGTAACCATTGAATTGTAAATGCTGGGCCAGCTTAGCAGTAGCAGCCCATACTGTAAAAATAATATTTACGAGATCTAATGACAAAAGGAATAGCGTAGAAAGACAAATGAAAAGCTTAAAAGTAGCGGCCCTGTGTCCAAATACTAGTCTATGGCATCATTTTAAAAGAAACCTGTTAATATTGAGCCATCCAAGAGGCCTTGATAGAATCGGCTTACTGAACAAATCTATAGGTGAAATCTGAAAGACGTAGAGAGTAGCAGCCCATATTGTAAAAATTTAAAATTATAAAATTCAAAAGTGGATATTTAGAAAGGGTTAAGTTTCAAAGTCACATGACCAACAAACTAACTAACCAACAAACTTGAAATGAACCAACCAACCAACCTTTAAAATAAATAAAAAAAAAAAAAAAAATTTTTTTTTTTTTTTTTTTTTTTTTTTTTTTAGGTGCCACGCCCACCCTTGAAGCTTGTCTATATATAATATGGCTAACGTGACTACACCCTCATTGTGTCTCGACATTTGCCAGCAATGGTCGTCTCGTCACTATGTCTCGTAATGTGTTTTCAGCAAGATGTACATTGATGAACACTAGAGAGTTAGATTTTTTCTATAAAAGTCTATGATCTATTCTGATTTCATGAAAACCTGCAGTATTTTGTTATTTATCAGACAAAAGTCTTGTTTTCAAAGCCAATAATGTATAAATATCGCTATCCCATCCTGTTTTAAAGGAAATGGGTTTAGACATCAGGAGCTAGTTTATGCATGACCTTACAGTAGGAGAAATAAATTCCACTCCCACCCACCCTAATAGATATACTATATATATACTATATATATATAGACTGCAGCGCCATCTACAATGATTGGCTAAAGAAATATAGCTTTAGCAGCCAACTTAGAAATATAACTGTAGCAGCCAACTGAGAAATATAACTTTAGAAATATAACTTTAGAAATATAACTGTAGCAGTCAACTGAGAAATATAACTTTAGAAACCAACCAACCAACCTTGAAAAAAAAAAAAAAAAAAAAAATTTTTTTTTTTTTTTTTTTTTTTTTTTTTTTTTTTTTTTACAGTTGGTTGGTTGGTTGGTTGATATATATTTGTTTCCTCGTTCGTCACTTTTCATTTATTAAGATTAGCTTTTCAATTTCATCCTGGCCTTTTTATGTTTTTATCCAAATGCTAAGTTTCAAGTCTCGATAAAATTGAAACAGGTGTGTCTTCTCATTTTAAATGAAACATGTCTATCTTAAATGTGGATCGCTTGGCCATCCAAGAGGCCTTCATGAAAATTAAATCTGGCTGGGTGTATCTATGACAAAACGTAGCAATTAGATGTTTGAACTGAGTCCATTATAACCTTTTACAGTATCCCTTTAAAATTTGTCTAAGCTATAGTAGTATTTCAAAAGTATCGTTTAAACGTGGATCGGCTATACAAGAGGCCATGATAAAATTGAGTCACGCTGAGCGTTGCCTGTATCTGAAACAGGTCAAAACGAAGACATGGCAATTGAAAACGAGGCATTGCTTAGCAGGCAAAATTTAAACGAGCTGGACCAAAAACGTAACCATTGAACTCTGGGCCATGCTTAGCAGTAGCAGCCCATATTGTAAAAATAATATTTACGAGATACAATGGCAAAGCGTAGAAAGACAAATGAAAAGCTTAAAAAGTCCGTGCCAGTCTATAGCATCATTTTAAATGTTAATATTGAGCCATCCAAGAGGCCTTGATAGAACCGGCTGAGTGCTATCTGAAACAGGATAAATCTATAGGTACGCTTGAAATCTGAAAGACGTAGAGAGTAGCAGCCCATATTGTAAAAATTTAAAATTATAAAATTCAAAAGTGGATATGTAGGAAGGGTTAAGTTTCAAAGTCACGTGACCACACCCACTCCTGAAATGAACCAACCAACCAACCTTGAAAAAAAAAAAAAAAAAAAAAAAAAAAAATTTTTTTTTTTTTTTTTTTTTTTTTTTTTTTTTTTTTAAGGTTGGTTGGTTGGTTCATTTCAAGAGTGGGTGTGGTCACGTGACTAGTAAACATCATCGGATCAAAAAGTGATATAACCGTGATTAATTTCGGTGCTAAAAAGAAGAACCCAAATTGTCTCTCCCTAAACCAAGTAGTATTTTTTAGCTTGAAATCTTAGCTGACCTGAGTTTGGTTATTGGTAAAAAATATCAGCTGAGCCCAAATGAAATTCTTTTAAACCATATCTGGTAGACGATAATAGTATTAAGAATATGAGTTATATAGTATAGGATAGTTTATTTACACTTCTGAGCCGCATTCTTGAGCCGTATTATGTTATAAGAAATTGGACGTTTATTTTTACAAGTCTGTACTAATTTTTTATAAAATTGGCTAGTCTGAAACCACGCTTCTGAAAGATGAGGCTATTGTAAGGGTTTAGTGTATCGACTCACAAAAATGAACGACTCAATTTTAATGTGTCTTTTATCATTGAACGAATCAATCTATAAATTTAGCCTGGCTTACTGTTCAGCTTACGTTTTCGATCTTTAAGCTTATCGTTTTCAGTTTTCAAATCTGCATTTTCCTTTTTCAAATTAGCGTTTTCCTTTTTCAAATTAGCGTTTTCAGCTTTCAAATCTGCATTTTCCTTTTTCAAATTTTCGTTTTCAGCTTTCAAATTAGCGTTTTCAGCTTTCAAATTAGCATTTTCAGTTTTCAAATTAGCATTTTCAGTTTTCAAGTTGTCAATTTCTTTAGTTTGTAAATTGTATATTATTCCCCACAAGCGTTTGATTTCATCTTCAAGGGTGTCCAGCCTGACTCTCAGTCGTACGTTTTCATTTTCAACGGTTTCCAGTCTATCTTTCAATCGTACGTTTTCAGTTTCAACGGTTTCCAGTCTATCTTTCAATCGTACGTTTTCATCCAGCCTAGCTTTCAATTCTACGTTTTCTTTTTCGCTGGTTTCCAGCTCGCGTCTGTACGCTTCTTTTACCATATCGCTGGATGTCAGATTGCCTGCCAACCTATTCGTTTCTATTTCGTAGTCTGCCTTCATCTCTTCGATTTCGAGTTTCAGATCCCTACATTGCCGCATGTAAGGTTTCGCGCACATGAAAATGGCCTGCTGAGATTTAGAAGGCTCCCACCATTCGTCTTGCACGATGCCAAAAAACAGCTTATAGTCTATTTCAGTTTGTGTACCGGGCTGGAAATACATCTTTCTACCGTTGATCAGATGCAAAAAATACTCAGTAGGCTCTTCACAAGACTTGAAATCTTTGGACACGGGCAACATCAAATTAAATATGTTTTCTGGTAAATGTTTGATTTTGATGCACCATTTGCCGTTAATGAACTCCATGGGTACCTTGATGAGCGTTTTCGGATCCCAGTTGAAATATCTCTGGTCTAAGAGTTTGGTGATGCCTCCGTCAAAGAGCGTAGCCAATACTAGCTTGTAATCTCTCGGCAGCGTCTCTTGGATATAAAAATGGTTCATTTTCCCACCCAAAGCGTAATCGTCGAAAGAAAAACTGCATTTGGACCGGCGCCTGCTGAGATATCCCAAGGCATTGACCAAATGCCATACGGATTCTATGTCTTTTCTCTTGAGACATTTGAAGCCTACATAAGGTCGCTCTTCGGGTCTGATTTTACGCCACACCTTATTCAGAAAATGTTTTCTGGAAGGAGCCACCACGATCATGTGCCTATGCTGCCTGAACTTTGGATCTCTTTCGGTTCCGCCGTCGCACCAACATGAAAAAGGTAAGGTTGTAGTATTACCAGC
Source organism: Salticus scenicus (assembly GCA_963930645.1). Classification (NCBI taxonomy): domain Eukaryota; kingdom Metazoa; phylum Arthropoda; class Arachnida; order Araneae; family Salticidae; genus Salticus; species Salticus scenicus. The sequence continues at coordinate 15,152 of CAWVNO010002828.1, read as the reverse complement.
GTCTGCGTCTATGCATTCGAGAAAGCTGTTAAAGGCTATAGCCCTAACCATTCCATGAAACCATACTCCTTCGCCTCTGAGATACTTCAAAACGCATGCAGCTGCCAAATTCAGCGTTTCGTCTTCAAAATAAACGGGCGGTCTCTCTAACTCGATCGGCCAGATAGGATCGTAGGCCCGGCTACCGTCTGGAAATATTTGTTCGTGCTCGAAAAAATCATGTTTATCGCACATAGGTTTGAAACTGAATTCTATGTACGATCCGTCTGAAAACGGGGTCTCGGGGACGGGTTGGGATACGCGAACCTTGAATTGCTTATAGCAATCCATGAGATGATCTGCATGACGACTTTTTTCTCTTCTACCAAATTTGACTTCGCCCTTGCACCAAACGCAACAAAGAGTAGCATTCAGATTATGCTTATCAGTACAATGTTTCTGATAGTCTTTAGCTAAGATTAACACTTTGCCCTTGCAGTGCGGACAATAGAATGGAACGGCATCTCGATAGAGGGTGTCTCTATAACGTTTTAGATTTTTTTCTGCCATGCGGATACAATATAGCTGGAAATTAAACGGCAGCAATCTAAAAAAATAATGCTGGATTTAAAATTTTCAAGCTGCTTATATAGGTTGGCTAGAGTCAATCAACCAATCAACCAACCTTGAAAAAAAAAAAAAAAAAAAAAAAAAAAAAAAAAAATTTTTTTTTTTTTTTTTTTTTTTTTTTTTTTTGAGTGGGCGTGGCTTAACTATTACAGTATATATATATATCGGATATATTTCAGATATCAGTCAGAAGCTTGGTTTTAGTAAAATTTATAAAGGATCAGTACAAATATAAATGAGTTCTCTTAAAAGGTTTGACCGTCGTCTTGAGCAACGCTATACTGTAAATATACTATCCTATACTATGTAACTCATATTCTTAATAATATTATCGTCTACCAGATATGGTTTAAAAGAATTTCATTTGGGCTCCGCTAATATTTGTTACCAATAACCAAACTCAGGTCAGCTAAGATTTCAAGCCAAAAAATACTACTTGATTTAGGGAGAGACAATTTGGGTTCTTCTATTTAGCACCGAAATCAATCTCTGTTATATCACTTTTTGATCCGATGATATTTACTAGTCACGTGACCACACCCACTCTTGAAATAAACCAACCAACCAACCTTGAAAAAAAAAAAAAAAAAAAAAAATTTTTTTTTTTTTTTTTTTTTTTTTTCAAGATTGGTTGGTTGGTTAGTTAGTTTGTTGGTCATGTGACTTTGAAATTTAACACTTCATACATATATCCACTTTTGAATTTTATAATTTTAAATTTTTACAATATGGGCTGCTACTCTCTACGTCTTTCAGATTTCAAGCGTACCTATAGATTTGTTCAGTCAGCAGATTCTATCAAGGCCTCTTGGATGGCTCAATGGTTTCTTTTAAAATGATGCCATAGACTGGCATTTGGCACGGACTTTTCATTTGTCTTTCTACGCTATTCGTTTTGTCATTAGATCTCGTAAATATTATTTTTACAGTATGGGCTGCTACTGCTAAGCTGGCCCAGCATTTACAATTCAATGGTTACGTTTATAGCCCAGCTCGTTTAAATTTTGCCTGCTAAGCGATGCCCCGTTTTCAATTGCCAGGTCTTCGTTTTGACCTGTTTCAGATACAGGACTCAGTTTTATCATGACCTCTTGCATAGCTGATCCACGTTTAAACGATACTTTTGAACAGACTACTATAGCTTAGACAAATTTTAAAGGGAAACTGTAAAAGGTTATGGACTCAGTTCAAACATCTAATTGCTACGTTTTGTCATAGATACACCCAGCCGGTTTTAATTTTCATGAAGGCCTCTTGGACGGCCAAGCGATCCACATTTAAGATAGACATGTTTCATTTAAAATGAGAAGACACACCTGTTTCAAGTTTATCGAGACTTTTGAAACTTAGCATTTGGGTAAAAACATGAAAAGGCCAGGATGAAATTGAAAAGTTAATCTTAATAAATGAAAAGTGATGAACGAGGAAACAAATCTATATCAACCAACCAACCAACCTTGAAAAAAAAAAAAAAAAAAAAATTTTTTTTTTTAAACAGTTGGTTGGTTGGTTGGTTGATATGATGGTTGGTTTCTAAAGTTATATTTCTCATTTGGCTGCTACAGTTATATTTCTCAGTTGGCTGCTAAAGCTATATTTCTCAGTTGGCTTCTAAAGTTATATTTCTTTAGCCAATCAAATTTATTGTAGATGGCGCTGTAGTCTATATATATAGTATATATATAGTATATCTATTAGGGTGGGTGGGAGTGGAATTTATTTCTTCTACTGTAAGGTCATGCATAAACTAGCTCCTGATGTCTAAACCCATTTCCTTTAAAACAGGATGGAATAGCGTCATTTATACAATATTGGCTTTGAAAACAAGATTTTTATAGACTTTTGTCTGACAAATGACAAGATACTGCAGGTTTTCATGAAATCAGAATAGATCATAGGCTTTTATAGAAAAATCTAACTCTCTAGTGTCCATCAATGTACATCTTGCTCAAAACACATTACGAGGCAGAGTGACTAGACGACTGTTGCTGGCAAATGTCGAGACACAATGAGGGTGTAGTCATGTTGGCCATAGTAAATATAGCCAGTCAAGTTTCAAGGTCACACGAAAAAAAAAAAAAAAAAAAAAAAAAAAATTTTTTTTTTTTTTTTTTTTTTTTCAAAGATTTTTTTTCGTGTGACTTTGAAACTTGATTGGCTATATATAATTTTTTATTTATACCTTCCTTAATCTGTAGTCCATATTGCTAAACGAATGGTTAATACTATTTTCATAATTACGTTTAAATTTTCCAGCGTACATTGCTACAGTCTTCTTGACAACTCTCAGCATTTGATCGAGACCTCTTGCTAAATTTTTACTGATTCTCTCTACGCAACAGTATTAAGATTAGTCTGTTTCAACTTTATCGAGGTCTCCGGTTTTAATTTTGACCTGCCCCGTTTTCAATTGCCTTGTCAAAGCGATATGTCTTCGTTTTGACATGGCAGCTGTTTTAGATACAGGCAACGTGACTCAAATTTATCATGGCCTCTTGCATAGCTGATCCACGTTTAAACGATTCTTTTGAACAGTCAAATTTGAAAGACTACTATAGCTTAGACAAATTTTAAAGGGTTATGGATTAAAATCTGGTGTAACAAATTGCCATTTAAGGTCAGAGCTACGTTTTGTCATGGTTTCAATTTTCATGAAGGCCTCTGCCAAGCGATCCACATTTAAGATAGACATGATCAAAATTAACAGGTTTCATTTAAAATGAGAAGATTTGGATTGAATAATGTTTCACCATTCTATCGAGACCATAGCTGAAACGCAAGACTTTTGAAACTTAACATTTGGACAAAACGCGAAAAAGGCCAGGTGAAAAGCTAATCTTGATAAATTAGAAAATAATATATATATTAACTAACCAACATACTTGAAAGAAACCAACCAACCAACCTTGAAAAAAAAAAAAAAAAAAAATATATATATATATATATTATTATTATTATTATTATTTTTTTTTTTTTTTTTTTTTTTTTTAATGTGACCTTGAAACTTGATTGGCTATATATAATTATTTATTTGTCCCTTCCTTAATCTGTAGTCCATTTAGTTAATACTAATTTCCTAATTACGTTTCAATTTTCATTTGTCATGCTACTCAACGAATGGTTAATACTATTTTCATAATTACATTTAAATTTTCCAGCGTTCATTGCTACATTTGTCGTGACAACTCTCAGCAATTTAAATTTTATAGAGACCTCTTGCTAAATTTTACGGATTCTCTCTACGCAACAATGTTTATATTAGTTTGTTTCAATTTTATCGAGACCTCCAGTTTCAATTTTAAATTTTTACGCCTGCTAAGCGATATGTCTTCGTTTTCAAGGGTCCTGCTAAGCGATATCTCTTTGATAGGACATGACAATTAAAACCTGTTTCAGATACAGTTGACTCAATTTTATCATAACCTCTTGCATAGCTGAAGCCAGATTCATGTTTAAGCGATCCTGTCAAAATTGAAAGACGCCTATAGCCTAGACAAATTGAATTCAATACAAACGCTAAAAGGTTATGGACTTATTGAAATATTTTTATAAATTACCAAGTTCAGTATAAGGTCAGATTTCAAGTTTGTCCTGTTTCGGGACTCATGAAGGCTTTTTGGATGGACCAAGTTTAAGATCGACACGACGACTGTGCCACGATCAAAATTAACAGGTTTCATTTAAAATGGGAAGATCTAGCATTTGGACACGATTGTATGGAATCCTGTTTCAGATACAGGTTCAAATTTATCATATTTGTCATTACGAGCAATAATAACTAGACAACCGTTGCTGACAAATGTTGAGAGACAATGAGAGTGTGGAGGCAAATAGATAATTATATATAGCCAGTCAAACCAACCAACCAACCAACCAACCTTAAAAAAAAAAAAAAAAAAAAAAAAAAAAAAAAAAATTTTTTTTTTTTTTTTTTTTTTTCAAGGTTGGTTGGTTGGTTGATATATATATCTTTTCCTCGTTCATCAAGATTCGCTTTTCAATTGTCATGACCAAACGATTGGTTACTAAAGTTTTTTTGGATCTCTATCATTGGATCTCGTTAATACTATTTTCATAATTACGTTTAAATTTTTACAATATGAGCTGCTAATCTCTACGCGTTCAGTTTTTCTGGCTCAGCATCTCAATTTAAAAGCTACATTTGTCCTGTTTCAATTTTATCGAGGTTAAATTTTTATGGATAATGTTGGCTGTCCCGTTTGCAGGTCCAATCGATAGGATGGCATAGCTGAAGCCGCTTTAAGCAATTCTTTTGAACGGCTTAGACAATTTTCATTTGTCTACTCATAAAATTTATAAGTTATTTTTTTTACAAATCCAATATTGGTAGGAGATAGATTTAAAAAAATGGGTCAAACGAGGCTTCCATCGTCAAGATAAGTCATAATGACAAATCTGACATGAGGAAGCCTCGTTTGACCCAAATTTTTTAAATTTTTAATATTTTTAGAGTGATATGTAATTTGGCTGTTCGGACTCATCTATTATATATTCTAGAGTGCCAGGTGTCATGAGATCTTTCATCATAGAGTCTAGTAGTAGCTGATCTGGCATGGGAGAGCATACTATATTATTAAGATCTTCAGGCACCGCTGGGCTTTGAATAGGCCATTCACTATGAAACCCTGGATTTTCAACAAAAGGTATTGAATGTTCAATAGGTGCAGGCTCTGGATTTGCAATAGGTGCAGGCTCTGGTTCTCTAGTTTCAGGCTCTGTATTTGTTGCAGCGTCCTTGAAGGTGAGCTTACGTTTCTTTAAACGCTTGGGATTCTTTTCGGCCTTACGTTTTACCGATGCAGTTCTCATATCCATTCCAGGTAGATCAGGCCCGTAGGTGCGTACGAAGTTGTTTTTAAGGGGATCTGTCAATACTTTCCAGATTTGAGAGTTATATTGTTCTGCATAATTTGTAGTGACCACGGTTATTGTTTTGTCCAACACAACAGGAGGGTTCGTCGGCAAATAGATTTCTGGCAAATCGGTTACTGGTTCTGGCTTTTGGGATGGTTCTGGCTCTTGGGATGATTCTGGCTCTGAGATTGGAGCTGTTTGAATATATTCAGAGGGTGGCTCGTCATCATCATCCATATGAGGTATCATAGGTGTTGGCACAGATACCTCATACATCCCATCTATTTTCGTGATTCTTTCTACCAACGGATTTTTTACCTTGAAACCCAGCTTCAAGCTCTCCTTCACAACATGTAGACTGAAGAAATTCTTTTGCGTCGTAAATAAAATATAGGTAGTGCCAGCAGGTATCTTGTAGCTTGAGCGAGCAATCAATATGAACCTCTCGTAGAAGTGAAGCTTGTCCCCTGAGAAATATCTGCTGTCAGCTCTCACTCGTGTCTCGTTGGGGGGTCTCACATAGAACAGCAATGGTGCGTCCAACGTCTGGATAATATGGGCGCATCCTTGCCCAACGGTTCTCTGTCCAAACGTGAAATGACCTTTCACCAGAAATTGGTTATGGGGGCACTTGAAACCAATTCTCATATCAGCGTTGGTTCTGTTGGCTTCGCTGGGGGGTCTTTTGAATCTGTTCATAACAGTGATCCATTTTATGTCTTGAGGTCTCAGCGGATAGATTGTCTTGGCCTCTCTGCCTAGTGCTGGAATCGTATTCAGGATCTTGTCCGTCAGAGTACGTTTTTTAAACGAAATTTTATCATCAGGTGTCAGATGTAGGCAGAACATATGGATTTTGCCTTCTCCTATCATCGTTTGGAAATGAGGATATTTCTTCAGCTTCTTGACAGAAGTCGAAAGAATTTTTGGAAAAGGCTCAGTCATTCCGAAAAGGTTATGAAGAGCGTTAGCCGCTTTAAGTTTCTTCACAGAGCATTGATGCTTATACATGTTAGCAGTTCAAGCTCCGAAGAGAGAATGACTATTCGATCGAATGGCAGAGCTTATATAGTGAAGGCAGGATGTTGCATAACTCCTTTTCTACGAAAACAGGATAAGATAAGGCTATTTATAGAATTATTGTCGCTGAACGCGAAAACAGGATATTGCATAACAGGACACAGAAACAGGATGCCGAACACGGAAACAGGATGCGGTAAAGATTTTATAGACGCTGAAACAAATAAGCATTGCTGGACAATGATAGTGTAGATACTTTAGCATGATATATATATATAGGTTTAGTTAGAGTCAATCAACCAATCAACCAACCTTAAAAAAAAAAAAAAAAAAAAAAAAAAAAAAAAAAAAATTTTTTTTTTTTTTTTTTTTTTTTCCAAGGTTGGTTGATTGGTTGATTGACATTAGCTAACCTATATATATATCATGCTAAAGTGTCTTTGGTTGATTTTATATTTCTATAATTTTTTTCAAGATACTATTTTTTTGAGATACTATTTTTCAAAATTTATCATTTCGATTTTATAGTTTTTGATTTCTAAATAATATTTTTTTGCCAATCTTGAAATTTTTTTAAGTTGGTTGATAATAGTTTATATATAAATTTATATCTCAGGGACTTCAGTTATAAAAGTATCCATTCAAAATCTTAAGTATCCGTTCAAAATCTTAAAGTACAAATCGGTACGCATCCAATATTGGCAATATAATTGTTACAAAAAAAACGGGTCGAACAAAGTGTCAAAGACAGGAATCTGCCATGAGACACTTCGTTCGGCCCGATTTTTTTATAAATCGTTTGGGTTTAAACCCAACTGTAGTATTTTCTAGCCTCTGTATTTATAAGGCTGTAGCATTTTCCATCTCTCAAATTGACGTTCGATTTGACAACGACTATGCCATGCCGTTTTCTAATTCTTGGATCTTCAAAGCCAGCAGTTTTTAATTTAGGTCGTACCACGAAATCTATCTTCGGTGGAGGCTTCCAGGCACGATAAGTTGTTACGTTGGACTCTGGAGATTTTGGTAGCGGGCTTAATAGCCTTGGTACTTTAAAATAAATCATCTCTGACATGGGTATTGAAATTTGAACTGGAACTGGTTTAGATTTAGAAGCTGGAACTGGTCTTGAAGCTGGAACTGGAACTGGAACTTGAACAGATTTAGAAGCTGGAACTGGAACTGGAACAGATTTAGAAGCTGGAACTGGAACTGGAACTGGAACAGATTTAGAAGCTGGAACTGGAACTGGAACTGGAACTGGAACAGATTTAGAAGCTGGAACTGGAACTGGAACAGATTTAGAAGCTGGAACTGGAACTGGAACTGGAACTGGAACAGATTTAGAAGCTGGAACTGGAACTGGAACTGGAACGCGTTTAGATTTGAAAACTGGAGATGGTCTGGAAACTGGTTTTGGAGTTGGCATGGACATGTCTCGATTATAATTGCATAATAACTCGAGAGAAAGACGAGACGTATTCAAGACATTCCATCCAGGCTTTACGGCATAGTCATAGTCAAATCGCTCGTCGGTCAGAGAGTCGAAAGAAAACATTTCCATTTTGAAAAACAGAGGCTCAGAATGAATAAGCTGAGGCGAGAGGCTCGTATTTATACTCTGGCAAGCGGATGCGTGAGATCTGATAAGCGGTTCTGAGAAACGACATCAGTAATACTATATAAGGCTCGACAGGATGACGTTTTATAGATTAGAGAGGCTTGACGCATCTATAAATAACTTATCACGTCCTGTTTTTGAGGAAACGGTTTACATAATATCCTGCCAACAGATTTGTTCTAGAAGAATTTTATCGGATCATCTTGAAGGCTTCAAGCGACAAACTAATTTTCTAAAAATTTTAACAGATGAGAGATATGACCGTTGCTGGCAAAGATCGAGATAGAATGAGGAGGTGGCAAGTCAGCGATCCTATATATAGAGGAGATAATCAACCAACTGTGAAAAAAAAAAAAAAAAAAAAAAAAAAATTTTTTTTTTTTTTTTTTTTTTTTCCATAGTTGGTTGGTTGATTATATCCTCTATATATAGGATCGCTGACTTGCTACCTCCTCATTGTGTCTCGACATTTGCCAGCAACGGTCGTCTAGTCACTATGCCTAGTTGAAAAATTGAAAATTTTAACAGATGAGAGATATGACCGTTGCTGGCAAAGATCTAGATAGAATGAGGAGGTGGCACGTCAGCGATCCTATATATAGAGAAGATTATCAACCAACCAACCAACTGTGAAAAAAAAAAAAAAAAAAAAAAAAAAAAATCTTTGTAAAAAAAAAAAAAAAAAATTTTTTTTTTTTTTTTTTTTTTTTTTTTTTTCACAGTTGGTTGGTTGGTTGAATTCATTCTATATAAATAGCCGACTCTTCTCCAATCAGTCTTCTTCTGTCCCAGTAAATCTATCCATTGTTAGATCCTGCCGGCTTTAGAACGATATGCTATCTCTAGCTTAGCCATGGAACGTTTCTAATTTATGTCTGGCAGATTAACAATACGCTATCTTAGCCTGTTTCTAATCTATTCAAACTTTTTACGATGATTAAGTATCGCGAGTCAAATTTATTTTGGCGTACCTTTAATCGCTACCGAAAAAAATGGATGGCTCTAATATAGGTATAGGCTACGTAAGCGATTCGTTCAGGATACAATCGAGGAACGTACTGCTAGAGGATAAGATACGCATTTTTGGCTTGAAACAAATCATGGTACCGCTGTCGGAAAAAGTACGGTTTATTAAAGACATTTTACATAAGAGACATCATTGAGTTTGAAATAAAATATTTTTTTATCTGTATTTAAACATGCAGACATTTCCGCGAAGCGGAAATGTCTGCTTGTTTAAATACAGATAAAAAAATATTTTATGTTATTATATTTTATAAAAACCCATGATCTATTCTGATTTCATGAAAGCCTGCAACATCTTGTCATTTGTCAGACAAAAGTCTATAAAAATCTTGTTTTCTAAACCAATATTGTATAAATAACGTTATCCCATCCCATTTTAAAGAAAACGGGTTTGGGTATCACGGAGCTGGTTTATGCATGACCTTACAGTAGAAGAAATAAATTCCACTCCCACCCACCCTAATAGATATACTATATATATACTATATATATAGACTGCAGCGCCATCTACAATGATTGGATAAAAAAATATAACTTTAGAAACCAACTGTGAAATATTTACATATCTAGCTTAACCCTTAAAAATTTAAAATTTTACACAAAAAATTAAAATTTTAAACGAAAAAATTAAATTTATAAACTCAGATCTCTTAAATTTATCTATAGAGTCTGTATATTTTACCAAGATTCATATTTATCTTATAGAGAAGCCATATCCCTTCAAATCGTTACGATATTGGTACTCTATCTCTAGCTTAGCCATTAAAATTTTTAAATTTTACACAAAAAGTTAAAATTTTAAACGAAAATTTTAGACTCAGATCTCTTAAATTTATCTATAGATATTTTATCAAGATACATAATTATCTTATAGAGAAGCCATATCCCTTGAAAATTACAAATTCAAAATATTTTACAGATGACTGTTGTTGGCAGACGTCGAGACAAAATGAGATGTGGGTACGCTAGCCATTCTATATATAGGACGCACGAAAAAAACTAATGTTCAATAAATGAGGTTAGTTCCGTTAAGTTATAGATTCTGCTCCGTCCTTGAAGATGTGTTCAAGGTCACACGAAAAAAAAAAAAAAAAAAAAAAAAAAATTTTTTTTTTTTTTTTTTTTTTTTTTCAAGGTCGTTGGATTTCTTGTGGGCGTGGCTTCATCCCATCTATATATATAGAGAGATAAACTCGCTTACGTATCCAAACCGTCATTGTCCAGTCATGTCTCTGTTGGCTTAGTTATTTTTATCTATACATTTAAAGTGATACCATTTTGTCTCGTTTTCCAGAGTCTTAAATTTAATTTCTACAATATTGGCTTATTATAGTTTATACGTTTAAATAGTCTTCATGCTATCCTGATAATCTCTTCGATACTAGCTTAAATAGATTTTTTTATAAATTTAATATCAAAGTCTCAAATTAAACCCGTCCAATATTGGCACTATATCTATCGCAAAAAAATGGGTCGAACGAGGTGTCAAAGACAGAAATTCTGCCATGAGACACCTCGTTCGACCCATTTTTTTACTCTCATTTTAAAGATCAACATAAGCTCTCAATGGATTGATCATTAGATAACCTACTGATGGTCATCTTCAACGGTCCGGTCATTTGAGATTTGTATAATTCATAATCCTCATACTCAAGCTCAAAAAATTTCCTCACCTGTAGTTGGTATGCGGCAAGGAAGTCTTCGAACTTGGTACGGGACCTTTCGACAAATCGAACACCTATGGCTTTCACGAAGCTGAGCTTCATGTTAGCCTGGTATTTCACCATGGCCGAACCATCGAACATCTTATCAAATTCCTGTTCGCCCATGAACCCTTTCAAATGCTGTTTGGCTTCGCTAATCGAGAAGATTCTCGTCTTAGCGAGCCATTTAGGTAAATCGATTTTAGGGTCCATTACGTCTCGGACGGTGAGGCCTGCATATTTTTCGGAAAATTTTAGATCTAGAGGGTGCCTCGAATAAATAGCCAGGTCCTCAGCCCGGACAAACAGGGTGCCATCAGTGGCCATTAGGCATTTAAAGGCAACGCCATAAGCATAATTTTTTACATGAAAAAACATGACTGACAGAGAGCTAATGTATCTAAGCAGCTAGTAGAGAGATCGACTAGCAATTGAAGAGCTCTCGCTGGACACTCGTATATATACCCGGTCTTATCAACAGGATCTGATAGTAAATTTCTACGAACCGCTTATCAAGAGGAAAGGCTTGCATAATATCCTGTCTCTTGAGCAATTTTTATCGATCTGATTATAACCGGGCTTCCTGCATCCTGAGGAAAGGCTTACATAATATCCTGTCAACACTTCTCGAAAAATCTTTTTATAGAGATCTGATTGTAATTTTAACCGGTTGCCGCTTATCAAGCATCCTGTCAATAGTTTCTCGAAAATCTTTTTATAGAGATCAGATCATAATAACTGGCTTGGCTACACTTAATCTTTAAAAATTTTAAATTTTACATAAAAAATGTAAATTTTAAATGAAAAAATTAAATTTTTAAACTCAGATCCCTTAAATTTAGCTATTGAGTCTGTATATTTTAACAAGATTCATATTTATCTTATAGCTAAGCCATATCCCTTGAAAATTACAATCGGTACGCATTCAATGTTGGCTTGGCTACACTTAGCCTTTAAAAATTTTAAATTTTACACAAAAAAATGTAAATTTTAAACGAAAAAATTAAATTTTTAAATTCAGATCCCTTAAATTTAGCTATCGAGTCGGTATATTTTACCAAGTTTCATATTTAGCTTATAGCTAAGCCATATCCCTTGAAAATTAGAGATCAGATTATGATGACTGATACACTTAACCTTTAAAAATTTTAAATTTTACATAAAAAATGTAAATTTTAAACGAAAAAAATTAAAATTTTAAACTCAGATCCCTTAAATTTAGCTATCGAGTCTGTATATTTTACCAAGTTTCATATTTATCTTATAGCTAAGCCATATCCCTTGAAAAATTAGAGATCAGATTATAATGACCGCCACACTTAGTCTTTAAAAATTTTAAATTTTACACAGTAAATTTTAAATGAAACAATTAAATTTTTAAATTCAGATACCTTAAATTTGTCTATAGATATTTTATCAAAATTATCTTATAGCTAAGCCATATCCCTTGAAAATTACAAGTTCAAATCGGTACGCATCCAATGTTGGCACTCTATCTATCGCAAAAAAATGGGCCGAGCGAAGCCTCAATGACTTATGTCATGAGAGGCTTCGCTCGACCCATTTTTTTGCACTTCGTCCTGATCTTAAGACGAGGATTTATAAAAGTAGGGTTTGTTTCCTACCAAAACTTTAATTTTTTTGGGAAAATACCCCAATTCTAGGTCTCCGTACCTCTCTCCGAAGACATAGCTATCCATCGGTACAGATTGCAGGTAAGAGTCCATGGATATTTTCAAATCAGCTATAAAACTCTCCATGGTAGCATTGGAAGAGCTAATGCATGCTATCTTGATACGTATGGGCCTTCTGATGTTGAATGTACACTCTATCGGCGACAAAATCTCGATAGGCCCCTGAAATAAGGATTGAAATTCGCCTGGATGCATATCCAACAGCGTGTTGGCATCTTCCAATCCAAAAATACGTGTCTTGGCTAGAGACGGAGGCAGGCTCAAGCCCTCGGGAGCGATGTCAGTCACTGTAAGATGGCATAAGTTTAAAACGCCAGAAGGATTTTGATAGCCCATGGTACGAGCTACGTCTGAACCTTTGATAAAAATTTCACCGTCAAAAGTCAAAAAACAAGTAAATTTCACGTTTAACTCTTCAGCTAAAATTTGAAATATCATTTTGGAGCTTTTAGAATATCAAGCAGTCAGAATGAAATGTCTCGTCCAGCAGCCTGTATTTATACTAGCAGCAATCTCTATTTCTATCTAAATTTCTTATCGACATCCTCTGACGCACATCCTCTTACGCACGTCCTGTAGATTATGCAAGATCCCGCTCAAACGACAAATTAATTCTAAAAATAAGTTTATCGCGTCCTAAGGATTACATAATATCCTGTCAACAGCTAGAAGAATTTTATCAGAAGGTCACGTTTTCTAAGAAAGCTTGCTAAAATTAGGTCGCGAATCGGGTATATATACGAGCTGCCTCTAAGAGCCTGCATCATTTTGACTTCTGTTGCATTAAGTCATGCTATTCACAATTGAACATCCACAGCTGGATGCTAAAATCTTATTCGTAGTCTCTGCGGATGGACTTTTGTTCGTCAGGGCCTCTGATGTGGCCAAGCTGATGGGTAAGGGTAGCGCATACGTAAAAAAAACTACCAAGCTAAAGGTGAGGGACCTCGTTTACAAAAGGTTCAGGATACCTGTCTCTTTAGCTAATACCTGGGTGTATCCAATAGAAGAGATTCATTTCGGAGATGCGCTGTCGACCATGGGTTTTGAGGCCATGATGAAATCTGCTAAGATTGACATCTTAGATCCTATAGTGCCAACTGCATGCATCCATAAAGCAGTCAGAATTCGGATCGTGAGGAATTCTGATGTCTTCATAGATGAATTCTTAAAGGATTTCATAGAAAGAACCAAGCTGTTCTATGATGGAGACCACGATGATGACCCTCGCCTACACGAAGATAGATTTGAGACTATTTCTTGGACAGACACCCCTCCGTCCAAAATCAAAGTCTTCGTGGGGAATCGATCTCGCTGGTATAAACTGATGCCTTAGAGATTTAAATTGGAGGGGGCAAAAAAATGGGCCGAACGAAGCGTCTCATGGCAGATTTCTGTCATTGAAGCTTCGTTCGGCCCATTTTTTTGCGACGGTAGTAAGCCAATATTGGATGGGTACAAATTGAGACTTTGAATGGGGTCTCTGAGATAGATAATATTAATATTTCAATATTGAAACGATACTAATGCCTTTGAATCTGAGATAGCTAATGTCTTTGACTCTGAGATAGAAATTTACAATATTGAATAAGGACATTTTTTAAATGAATGCCGTACCAATATTGAATATATTTTTTAACGATTCGATAAACAAATAATATATTTAAATGAAATATTTATATAGTCAATCTGAAGGCAGGATATTGCATAACTCATTTTCTACGAAAACAGGATGAGATAAGGCTTTTTATAGAATAATTTATCGCTGGATATTGCATAACTCATTTGCAACGGACACGGAAACAGGATACTGAACACGGAAACAGGATGCAGTAAAGATATTTATAGACGCTGAAACAAATAAGTATTACTGGACAATGATAGTGTATATACTTTAGCATGATATATGTGTTAAAAGAGTTAATCAACTAATCAACCAACCTTGAAAAAAAAAAAAAAAAAAAAAAAAAATTTTTTTTTTTTTTTTTTTTTTTTTTTTTTTCAAGGTTGGTTGATTGGTTGATTGACTCGAATTCATTCTTTATAAATAGCTGTACTCAAACCTTCATTCCTTCATTCTGTCTGAATCTCTTCTAGCATCAACCTTCTACTAAAACGCTCCTAACATTAAGATACTTTAGCATGATTGGTTGATTGGTTAATGTCTTTAAATCTGAGATAGAAATTTACAATATTGAATAAGGGCATTTTTTAAATGAATGCTGTACCAATATTGAATATATTTTTTTAACGATTCGATAAACAAATAATATATTTTTAACTATTCGATAAACAAATAATATATATATTTTAACGATTCGATAAACAAATAAAATATTTAAATAATAAATATTTTATTATTAAAATAAAATATTTAAATAATAAATATTTTATTATTAAAATAAAATATTTAAATAATATATTTAAATTCTAAATATTTATTATTCGAACCGAACGTGAACAATTCTGGCGGGGTGGAGTTGCTCGAAGAATAAATCTGGCGACTGTAGAAGAAAAATAAATCTAAAAGGAAATAAAACTGAATAATTGATAATCTCGCGAGAAAAAATATCGCCTACATAAATGAATAAATTCAAGAAGGAT